>JAKSZU010000009.1:36743550-37102351 GCA_026018925.1 Tupaia tana | reverse complement strand
AACTGCTGGTCCCTATATTATCTTTTTACATGGATAGAAGATATGACTGGAAGAAAGCTTTCTGACAAATTCACATTTTAGTTTAACTCTATAGACTTGATTTTCCACAATAAACCATTTGCAAAACCGGAAAAGACTCACGCATTTGTTTCTTCAAGTGCTGTGGATGTTTAATTTATTTGGTAAATAAATCAAATCTATTTTTGAGAAAAAAATTTATGATTCTGTGAATAATTGGGTTTATTGTATTACTTTTCTCTTTCTTAATTTTTCAAAATAAGGGCCCATGTGTTCTCCAGAGAGAAACAGAGAAACAGAGGGAAGGAGAGAAGAAGAAACTACCCCCAATGGTGCAAGGTCATGCCACAATCCCTTCTCTTTCATTTCTCCATCCTTTTGAAATTTTGGACATGCACATACACTGGTCTAGAGTGTTTTTCAAGCTGCCAGGCTGGGATTTGGACCATGGTTGGCCATGTGGGATCCAAGTCCCTTAATTACAACACTGCACAGGCAACCCCACACTTAAATAAGTGTCCTAAGTAGTTTACACTTTAGAACGGATTAATTACTCTCCTCCAGACAGTTTATGCCTGGAAGGAATATGAAGAAAGTGAAGGTTACGTCTACACATAGTGAATGCTCACTTGGTGTTGCTTGAATTGCTCTGTTTCCACCATCCTACTGAAAAGTTAGGTCAGAAATCAGCAGTTACTACCAAATGACCCCATGCGGTGGTCATCCCTTAGCCTCACTCTGCTTCACTCTATCTAGAATATTTGATCATTTCTTTTCAATAACACTTTCATTTTCTTTCTACCCTCCTCCTTCTCTTCTCACACCTCTGAAAAGCCAATTTCTTTTCACCCTCCAATGGGATATTTCTTAAGGTTCTGTCCTCAGCTCGTGACAGATGGTTTGCATTTATGAGGAGGTAGTCTGCTACAACAGAAGGGGAAGTGACTTAAGTGTGAGAACTCCATTCAAATCCTAATCCTAATCATTTTTCACATCAACTTTGTGATCTTTAACCAGTTACATAAACTTTTGGAGTTTCAATTTTCTCATCTATAAGTAGTCACTTGAAACTTCTTGTTCTACCTACATTACAGGGTTATAATGAGGACAAGATGGATAATAGATGTAAAAGCTCTGATATGCATAGTGCTGTGTAAATGGAGGTCTTTCTTTTTTTTTTTGTTGAGAGGTTTTTGCTATAGGGTGCGTGCACTCGCCAGAAAGACAGAGAGAGACAGAGAGACAGAAAGTGAGAAATCACCCCCGGGGGGCATGGCCACACCGCAATCCCTTCTCCATTCTCCTCTCGGGATCTTGGGCACACATGCACATGTGTCTGGCGTGAGTTTAAGCCACCGGGTCCACGACTCAAACCATGGTTGACTACATAGGAGTCCAGTTACATAGACATTATGCCAACTGTTGGTCCCCGTCTTTATTAATTATTGGTTTAAATATACATCTGGATCACTGACACTATGAGACAGAGTCTTTGTAGGACTATTTGACCACTAAGGGAATCAAGCCTATTACCAGGTATCAATTATCCATATTTGAACCATTTTGCCCAACTAGAACCTACTAGAATAATATTTTTGCATGTGTTTATCATGAAATCTAATTTTTCATTATTTTAGACTAGTATTTTATAAGGCCTTTTAAGAGCATGCCAACTTTCCTGGCATTAGAATGTTGGCAGAAGTGGGCCAATAGGTGGCATGGTGGTTAAGGCACTAGATCACACATGGCCAGATGTGTGGTTTGAATTGTGGACCCGGAAGACTGAAAACCATGCTGGTTCTGTGTGTGTGCATACCCCAAATCCCAAGAGGAGAATGGAAGAGAAGGGTTTGCAGAGTGCCCATCCTCCCTGGTGAGTGACTTTTCATTTTTTCTCTCTCCAGAGAGTGCATGTGTCCTATAGCAAAATATCTAAAAAAAAGAAACTCCAAACACAAACCCAAAATCAAGACAATGTTGGCAGAAATATGATATGCATCACAGGGGCAGCAGGTGGTGTGGTGGTTAAGGTGCTGGACTTCCACATGGCTGACCATGGTTTGAGTCCTGGACCTGGTGGCTTGCTTTCTCACTTTCCTTTTCTCTTTGTCACCTTCTCTCTCTCTGGTCAAATTAAAAGATAATAATGATAATAAAAAATAAATAAAATAAATAATTCTTTAAAAGAGTATTTTATTTAATTTTTATTTATTCATCATTGATTTTCATTTGATGAGAGAGAGAGAGAGAGAGAGAGAGAGAGAGAGAGAGAGAGAGAGAAAATGAGAAAGCAAGCCACTAGGTCCGGGACTTAAACTGTGGTTGGCCGTGTGGGAGTGTCCAACGCTTAACCACCATGCCACCTGCTGGTCCCAATTAATAATTCTTTTTTGTTTTCTTCTTTTTTCTGGAGAGGTTTTTCCTATAGGGCGTGTGTGCTCGCCAGACAGACAGAGAGAGACAGAGAGATAGAAAGCGAGAAATCACCCCCCAAGGGGGATGGCCATGCTGCAATCCCTTCTCCTCCATTCTTCTCTCGGGATCTTGGGCATGCATGTACACGCACCCGGCATGAATTTAAGCCACCGGGTCCGGGAATTGAACCACGGTCGACTATGTGGGAGTCCAGGAACATAGCCATTACGCTAACTGCTGGTCCATTCTTTTTTTTTTTTTTTTTTTTTTTAAAGGCAGTATACATTGCATAGAGGTCAAAATGCTTATCAATGGGGCCAGCAGGTGGTATGGTGGTTAAGGCACTGGACTCCCACATGGCCGACTGCAGTTCAAATCTCAGACCCAGTGGCTTGGAAATCAAGCCAGCCATGTGTACATGTGTTCCTAATATCCCAAGAGGATGATAAGGAGAAGGGATTGCAGCATGGCCATCCCATCTGGGGGGTGATTTCTCGCATTTCTCTCTGTCTCTCTCTGGTAAGTGCATATACTCTATGGCAAAAACCTAAAAAAATAAAAAAAGCTTATCAATATTCATAGAAGTCTTTTGTGTGTAGAGATTAAAAGTCCTGGGGCCTAAGAGGAGAATAGAAGGGAAGAGATTGTAGAATGGCCCTCCACCTAGGGACTGATATCTCACTTTACCTCTCTCTGTCTCTCTGCAGATGTGCACGTGCTGTATGGCAAAAAAAAACAAAACAAAACAAAAAAAAAACAAAAAAAAAAACTCTTTGAATGTTGACAAATTAATAAGTACATAATCTCTAAAAAAAAAACCCCAAGTCTATTTTTATGTATTCTGAGCTGCAAATTTTATTGCAAGCATTTTAATGTTTGATTGTTTATGTTAACAGGAACGTGGACCCTCAGACTACTCATGATTTTTGGTCTCCCTTAGACTTCATTCGCAGACAGATGGAGGGCCATCCCCACCATCATCTCTACCCGCACCACCTTTACCCAGAGGAATTGCTCCTTCTCCTCCAACTTGTTTACTTGGAATGAATGGTAAATCATCACCACCACTTCTACCTTTTTTGGGGGACCTCCTTCTCCAGTAACATTGCTTGCTGTAACTTACGAAATGGAATGGAGAGAAAATAAATATATAATGTTGAACTCCATGTATTGCTTTTTAAAAATTTTAATTTACATTTAATCACTGTACATTTTTACAATGTACGTGATTTTTCTCAGCATGAATACAGTGCATATTAGTAAAGTCAAAGACATTACCATATACATTATCATCAGCAGATATGTTTTGATTTTTGTGTCTATTTAATGTGCTGTTTATTTTTTATCTGAACCCACCCTCCCACCTCCTATTACCCATCCCCAAACTATCTCTGGTATCTCTAGTTGTCCTCCCTGCTAGTATACCTTCCAATATTTCAGTTTCTGCCAAGGAATACAGGCATTCAATACATATTAAGCAGAGACATACAATGCCTGTTCTTCATAGTCTGGCTTGCTTCTCTTAGCATTAACTCTTCTATGTTCATCTACTTTATATCAACTGTCAGGGTCTCTCTCTTTTTTTTAATGGCTGAGTAGTATTCTATAGAATACATGTGTCACATTTTTTCAATCCATTTACTTGTTCCTGGACATTTGGGTTCAGTCCATATCCTACTAACTATAAATAATGCTTTAATAAACAAGGACGTGCAAGTGTTTTTCGGACTGGGGGTTTTCCTATCCTCTGGCTAGGTACCTAAGAGCTGAGTTACTGGATGGTATGGTAGTTTTATTTGTAAGTTTCTGAGGAAACTAAATTGTTGTCCACAGTGGTTGTATTACTTTACATTCCCAACAACAGTGTTGGAAGGCTTTTCACCATAGCCTCACTTAGCACTTATTATTCTGTATTTTTAAAATTTTAGCCATTCTGACTGGTGTTAAGTGGTATCATTGTGGTTTTGATGTGCAAATACCTTATGATAAGAGAAGTTGGATATATTTTCATATGCTTGTCTATTCCTATGTTTTTCTTGGAGAGTTATCTGTTCAGTTCATTTGCCCATCTTTTGATTGGATTGATTTTTTTTGGGGGGGAGGGCAAGCTGCTTGAATTTCCTGGATAGTCTGGTTATCAGTCCCTTATCTGAAACATAGTTTGCAAATATATTTTCCCATTCTGAGGGCTAATTACTCACTTTAATTATTCTTTTATTTTAAAAGAATTATTTTATTGGGACCAGCAGTTAGTGTAATGGCTATATCGCTGAACTCCCATGTAGCCGACCGTGGTTCGAGTCCCGGACCCGGTGGCTTAAACTCATGCCGGGTGTGTGTGTGCGTGCCCAAGATCCCAAGAGGAGAATGGAGGAGAAGGGATTGTGGCGTGGCCATCTCCCCTGGGGGGTGATTTCTCACTTTCTATCTCTCTGTCTCTCTCTGCCTTTCTGGAGAGTGCACGTGCCCTATAGCAAAAAACCTTCCATAAAAAAAAAGAACTATTTTATTTAGCTTTATTTATTTATTTATTTATTTATATTTTAATTTGAAGAGAAAGAGAGAGAGAGAAAGTGAGAAAGCAAGCCACCATGTCCAGGACTAGAACTGCAGTTGACCATGTGGGAGTCCAATGTTCTTAACCACAACACCACCTGCCAGCCCCCAAGTTATTGTTCTTTTTTTAAAAAAAATTTTTACTTATTTTTGCTGTGCAGTAGTGCATTTCAGCATAGTTTATTCTCACTTGTATACTTTTGGGCCTATTGCTTGTGCTTGGGGTCTTCTTTAAGAAGTCTTGGTCTACTTCAATGTCTCCAAAAGTTTTCCCTCAGTAGTTTTTTAGCTTGAGGTTTTATGTTTAGATCCTTGTTCCATTTTGAGTTGATTTTTGTTAAAGGTGAGAGACAGATATCCAGTTTTTTTAAAATTTGTTTATTTATTTTAACATGTTTCATAGGTTGTTTATTTGCGATGTTGACTCCATTTACAGTACTTGGTAGGTTTTTCATGGCCAGATACAGAGGCATCACTGCACGGTTAGTGCCAGCACCCTGACTGCCCATGACACGCACTCTGTCACTGTTTGCTGAATCCATACAGTGAAATCCCACAAGTCCATTCCTGTTTACAATCAGTTTTGCATGTCATATCTTTCCTTCATGGTCCAAAACCTCAATGGTTTACACATTTTTTGCTGTTCTACCTTAAAATTCGTGCACACAGAAGTTTCTTGTATAAAAAATGAAAATGCACAGGCTGCATAGGGCTCTTTGACCAACTTGGGAGTTTCAACCCATGTTAGGATGTAGTCTCTATAGAAATCTGCTTTTAATAAAAACTGACAACAACTGTGACAAAAATAAGGATATAATATTAAAATAAATCAAATGGTATACAGTGCTGTCATTATTCTGATACAGAATTCTTACATAGCAATATTGATACAGGTATACAAGTAGCAGGATGTCATTATAATCAATCTTCTGGTTACAAATAAAGTTTAATTTATAACTTAATACCAATTTAAAAGTGGTGACTAGTGTCATGCCAGATTAAATCAACACTTCCTCTTCAAGTGACAATTTTTAGGACATCTCTAATAAGGAGACTTTTTAAAAAATAAAGCAAAAGTTATAATTGTAATACTGTATTGGAAAAGAAGTCATACATATATAAATAATCCAAATTTAAAAATCTGAACAAAATTAATTTGGCTTCCCATTCTTGTTCTTACTCAAACAGCAGAGCTGAAGTCCACTTGTACAGACAGATTTTAGGGAAGTTCCAGAAGCACTCCAACCCTCCATTCTGTTAAGAAGAATTTGGAGGGCTTGAAAGCAGAAGGTCGCGCTTGGAGGAAGTGGAGGCTTCGGGTCCCGTGACTGAAGCGCCCGTTACTACTTCTCTGAAGCTCCTCTCGGCCGCTTGCCGCGACACCCCGCCGCCAAGATGCCTCGAATTATGATCAAGGGGGGCGTGTGGCGGAACACCGAGGATGAAATTCTGAAAGCAGCAGTAATGAAATATGGGAAAAACCAGTGGTCTAGGATTGCCTCACTGCTGCATAGAAAATCAGCAAAGCAGTGCAAAGCCAGATGGTACGAGTGGCTAGATCCAAGCATTAAAAAAACTGAATGGTCTAGAGAAGAAGAGGAAAAACTCTTGCACTTGGCTAAGTTGATGCCAACTCAGTGGAGGACCATTGCTCCAATCATTGGAAGAACAGCAGCCCAGTGCTTGGAACACTATGAATTTCTTCTAGATAAAGCGGCCCAAAGAGACAATGAAGAGGAAACAACAGATGATCCACGGAAACTTAAACCTGGAGAAATAGATCCAAATCCAGAAACAAAACCAGCTCGGCCTGATCCAATTGATATGGATGAGGATGAACTTGAAATGCTTTCTGAAGCTAGAGCTCGCCTGGCTAATACTCAGGGAAAGAAGGCCAAAAGGAAAGCAAGGGAGAAACAGTTGGAAGAAGCAAGGCGTCTTGCTGCGCTCCAAAAGAGAAGAGAACTTCGAGCAGCTGGCATAGAAATTCAGAAGAAAAGAAAAAGGAAGAGAGGAGTTGATTATAATGCTGAAATCCCATTTGAAAAGAAGCCTGCTCTTGGTTTTTATGATACTTCTGAGGAAAACTACCAGGCTCTTGATGCAGATTTCAGGAAATTAAGACAACAGGATCTTGATGGAGAGCTAAGATCTGAAAAAGAAGGACGAGATAGAAAAAAAGACAAACAGCATTTGAAAAGGAAAAAAGAATCAGATTTACCATCAGCTATTCTTCAAACTAGTGGTGTTTCCGAATTTACTAAAAAGAGAAGCAAACTAGTACTTCCTGCCCCTCAGATTTCAGATGCAGAACTTCAAGAAGTTGTGAAAGTAGGCCAAGCAAGTGAAATTGCACGTCAGACTGCTGAGGAATCTGGCATAACAAACTCTGCTTCTAGCACTCTTTTGTCTGAGTACAATGTAACCAACAATAGTATTGCCCTTAGAACACCGCGAACTCCAGCTTCCCAGGACAGAATTCTACAGGAAGCTCAGAACCTTATGGCCTTGACCAATGTGGATACGCCACTCAAAGGTGGACTTAATACTCCATTGCACGAGAGTGATTTCTCAGGTGTGACTCCACAGCGGCAGGTTGTACAGACTCCAAATACAGTTCTCTCTACCCCATTCAGGACTCCTTCTAATGGAGCTGAAGGGCTGACTCCCCGGAGTGGAACAACTCCCAAGCCAGTTGTCAACTCTACCCCAGGTAGAACTCCTCTTCGAGATAAGTTAAACATTAATCCCGAGGATGGAATGGCAGACTACAGTGATCCTTCTTATGTGAAGCAGATGGAAAGAGAATCCCGTTAACATCTCCGTTTAGGGTTGTTGGGCCTTCCTGCCCCTAAGAATGATTTTGAAATCGTTCTACCAGAAAATGCTGAGAAGGAGCTAGAAGACCGTGAAGTAGACGACACTTACATTGAGGATGCTGCTGATGTAGATGCTCGAAAGCAGGCCATACGAGAAGCTGAACGTGTAAAGGAAATGAAACGAATGCACAAAGCTGTCCAGAAAGATCTGCCAAGACCATCAGAAGTAAATGAAACTATTTTAAGACCTTTAAATGTAGAACCACCTCTAACAGATTTACAGAAAAGTGAAGAACTAATCAAGAAAGAAATGATCACAATGCTTCATTATGACCTTCTACATCATCCTTATGAACCGTCTGGGAATAAAAAAGGAAAACCTGTAGGGTTTAGTACCAACAATTCAGAACACATTACTTATCTGGAACATAACCCTTATGAAAAATTCTCCAAAGAAGAGCTAAAAAAGGCTCAGGACATTCTGGTGCAGGAGATGGAAGTGGTAAAACAAGGAATGAGCCACGGAGAACTTTCAAGTGAAGCTTATAACCAGGTGTGGGAAGAATGCTACAGTCAAGTTTTATAATGACTTATGGGACCAGATTGAGCAGGCTCACTTGGAGTTACGTACTTTTGAAGAACTCAAGAAACATGAAGATTCTGCTATTCCTCGGAGGCTAGAGTGTCTAAAAGAAGATGTTCAGCGACAACAGGAAAGAGAAAAGGAACTTCAACATAGATATGCTGATTTGCTGCTGGAGAAAGAGACTTTGAAGTCAAAATTCTGAAGCATAGTTTATATTCTGTCATAGGATTAATTAATTGCTGGTTTTCATACTCTGGAAGGCTGAAACTGATGCTTATCTTCATTGACAAATTTATCCACCATCTGTGGTTTTGGTTGTTTATTTTCAGTGATATTGGTGTTACACAATCTGTGTGTAGACTTTAACTCCCCACGATGTACGTTTTAGGCTTTAAATTATTAAGGCGATCATTCTTTTAGCAGTGTCATGTTTGCAAGATTTTTTTAGTTTTGGCCTTTAATTTTAAAAGCCTGATTTTAAAGTGCTGCCTGTGAGTAAACTCTTGAATAAAAACAAAATGTAAAAAATTGAAAAAAAAAAATAAAAAAAGAAGAATTTGGAGGGACCAGCAGTTAGCGTAATGGCTATGTCGCTGGACTCCCATGTAGTCGACCACGGTTCAAGTCCCGGACCTAGTGGCTTAAACTCACGCCGGGCACGTGTGCGTGCGTGCCCAAGATCCTGAGAAGAGAATGGAGGAGAAGGGTTTGTGGCGTGGCCATCCCCCCTGGGGGGTGATTTCTCGCTTTCTGTCTCTCTCTGTCTGTCTGGCGAGCGCATGCACCCTATAGCAAAAACCTCTCCAAAAAAAAAAAAAAAAAAAAAAAAAAAAAAAAAAAAAAAAAAGAACAAGAAGAATTTGGAATATCTAGCTCAATTATACACTTCTCACTGCTTAAATATCAGGCAAAAAGCCTGATTCTCATCAGTGATTCTTCTAGCAAGCTAAAGAATTTGGGCCCTCCATTTTAAAATGTTACAGGCATGATGAAGGAGATGAGGAATAAAGTGAAGATACTAGAATTCTTTGAGGATAAAAAGATGAGATCAAAGGTTTGGGTGTATGGGACAGAGACAGTGGTGGTGGAGTGATAAGAAAAAGGAAATATTTCTGCAACAAAATATCGAATTCTTATTCTCCTTATTTTTGTGAAAATGGGTAAGTTGGCACAAAAAAAGCCAAACCAAACCAAAACACAGACAAAGAAACAAGCATTGGTTCCATAATGCTTTGTGTTTCTATCCAAATGTAAATTCCCTTTCAATTAAAAAGAAAAATCATTTAAAAATCACAAATCAAAACGTTACTTGGAAAGTTGAGGAAGCAAGAGTGTTTCTTCCTGGCATCTTACTTGTTTGGCGCGATCACAAATAAGACTGTACAGACGTCATGTGGCTGTTTGCAGTAGAAATTTCTAGTCTAAAGTGATTACTTTTGGACTAAACAAATAAATTGGTTAAATGAAGTCCGTAAACAGGCCAAGCTTGGCAGACATGGACAAGTGTGCTGCATCCTCCGCCTAAAATATGGAACCTCCTTTTCCCTTTGTCTTCTTTTCCTCTTTCTTCTTTCTTGCCTTCCATTTCCAAAATGGTTTTTGCGTGTCAGAGGGTGGCAGCTGTCTCCCACTTTGCCCATAGGTGTGCAAAGCCTTATGCTCTTAACCCAGATACTAATATAGCACAGCACATGCCTCCACCACACTGGGGGTCCTTGTCGCAGGTCCTGGTGATCACCGTGGCGTCCTCCCCCCCGTTTTATTTTTCTGCAGGTGGATATCCAGTTTTGTCAGCACCATTTGCTGAAGAAATTTTCTTTTTTTGGTTTTATATATATATATACATATATATATATATATATATATATATATACACACACATATATGTATATATATATGTAAATTATTCTTATTATTTTATACATTTAATTGCTATACATCATTTAGCTTGTAGAGAGAGAATTTACCCAACATGAACTATACCTCAGACCTGTCCAGTTGAGAATGCTATACGTATTGTCATCAACAGGTAATAAACAATTACCATGTCCCACCCATGTCTTACTTCTCTATTTTTCATACTAATTTCCTTTCCTACACTCTTCACCTCTCCCACCTTCTTTCCACAATGTCTCCAGTGTCCATGACTATTTTCAATGCTTTTTTGCCCTCCAATCTTTCAGTCTCCATGGTAGAGTGCGGACAGTCAGTATATACTAAGTGGAGACATACAATGTCTCTCTTTCATAGCCTGACTTTCTCCTCTCAGCAACAAATCTTCAATAGTCGTCTACTTTCTATCAAATGCCAGGGTCTTGTTGTTTTTTGTGGCTGAGTAATATCCTATGGAGTCTATGTGCCGTACGTTTTCAGTCCATTCATTTGCTCGTAGACATTTGGATTGGTTTCATGTCTTACCAACCATGAATAATGCCACAATAAACATAGATGTGCAAGCACTTTTCCAACTGAGTGTTCTCCTGTCTTTTGGGTAGATACCCAGAAGTGGGATTGCTGAATCATATGGTAGTTCCATTTGCAGATCTTTGAGGAACCTCCATAATGTTTTCTACAGTGGCTGGACCAATTTACATTCCCACCAACAGTGTAGGAGAGTTCTCCTTTCACCACAACTCTGCCAACTCTTATCATTTTTTGTACTTTTTCATATTTTATTGATTCACAAAAGATCTTAATTAAACTAAATACTTTTGATAGTAAGTAGAGTGGATAGAAACTTATCTATGAACACATGTCTGACTTTAGGCATAAAACTCACTGAGTAGAATGAACATAGTATAAACTAGCACCTAGCTGGGGCTATATAGCTTACTGCAGTCATTAAGTAGATATGATTTTTATTTATTTATTTATTTTTTCATGAATTTACTTTTTAATTTTTTTCTCTCTCTCTCTTTTTTTTTTTGGAGAGGTTTTTTTGCTATAGGGCGTGTGAGTTCACCAGAAAGACAGAGAGAGACAGAGAGATAGAAAGCGAGAAATCACCCCCCGGGGAGATGGCCACCCCACAATCCTTTCTCCTCCATTCTCCTCTCGGGATCTTGGGCACGCACACACACGCGACTGGCATGAGTTTAAGCCACTGGGTCCGGGACTCGAACCACGGTCGACTACATGGGAGTTCAGTCACATAGCCATTATGCTCACTGCTGGTCCCTTTACTTTTTTAATTTCAAGAAAAGCAATTTTAGCTTTAATCAAAATAAAAAAGTGTCAAGCAAAATTTGCTCAAGGCTTAAAGCCAGGAAAAAGGTTAGGATTCTGTTCAAATAGTAGGTAGATACTAAAACCTCAAAAACCAGATATGGACAAAGCTAAATTACAGTGTAACAAGTGCAATGTAATTTTCTTCTGAAACATTTTTTTCTCTCTGCATTTCCCCTTTTACTAAAGAGAGCTATAAACTAACTTATTCGCAAAAAAATAAAAAAAAAGTTTAGTCTCAATTTGGTCTGTTATTTGCACAAAGCCTCATAAGAATACTCATTGATTTACTTGGCTTTGCTGGAACCTTTTATAAGGAACTTCAGATTAGACTGTTTAAAAAGGCTACTGAGCTAAGTCAGAAATTCACCATCTGACTGCCTTTAAGTCCCTGTATTTGAGAGGTGTTGGGCCCTGTCAGGAAGTGACATTCTTTTCTTACATGCCTGGCAGAATTGTTTATGGTACCAGGCAAGATTTCCAAGAGCTTCTGTTGGCTTTCTTGAGATCTACATTAGTTTCTTAGCTTTCTGGTCATATCTTGAGATATGACATTCCAGTGAAAGCCCTGGCAATATCCAGTATTTTCTTTATTTTAATTTTAATTTTATTTTACTTATTATTATTCTGCAATTTGACCAGAGAGAGACACAGAGAGAGAGAGAGGGAGAGTGAGAAGGCCAGCTGCCAGGCCTGGGACTAGAACCATGGTTGGCCATGTGAGAATCCAGCACCTTAACCACCATACCACCTGCCAGCCCCAATAACCAGTATTTTCAATTTCTGATGCAAGGCAACAGTTATTTTTGAACTTATGAAAATAACCATTCTGCCACAACATAAGAATGTTCACAAATATTTTCCAATTCCAGAGGGACCAGGAAGAGAGAAAAGTTTACGTTTCAATTTAAAAAAAAAGCTTTTAACAAATTGCTGAACATATCAACAGCTGAAAATAACCCCAAAAATCCTTAAATCTGGAAGACAAAGAATAGAAGAAAATTAGTCAAAAGTCATAAAATTCTATTTCAAAAGTTCAGTCTCATGTAATTAATCTCTCTTCTGTCAAATTTGCAGTGTTATTATGGTCTGATCTTTCCGTTTAAATCCTGAAAGATAACATTCAACATTATAATTGATATTTCTGGAATTGTCTCTGCCATTATGTTGGACATTTTCTTGTTTTTTTTTTTTTTTCCTTTAATAGTTGCCTGTCTGTCTTTAATTTTCCTGGTATAGCATTCCCTTCAGAACTTTCTTTTTTGAGAGGTTTTTGCTATAGGGCACGTGCACTCGCCAGGAAGATAGAGAGACAGAGAGAGAGAAAGCGAGAAATCACCCCCCAGGGCCACGCCGCATTCCCTTCTCCTCCATTCTCCTCTCGGGATCTTGGGCACGCACGCACACATGCCCGGCACGAGTTTAAGCTACCGGGTCCGGAACTCGAACCACGGTCAATTACATGGGAATCTAGCGACATAGCCATTAAGCTAACTGCTGGTCCCACCTTCAGAACTTCTTTAAGAGCTGATTTGGTGTTGGTAAATTCTTTTAGGTTTTCTTTATCTGAGAATGTTTTTGTCTTTTCTTTCCATATGAACGATAATCTTGCCAAGTAGTACTCTTGGTTGAAATTGTTGTTCACTTAACACTTTGAATATATTTCCCCATTCTTTCCTTGCCTGCATTGTTTCCGATGAGAGGTCTGAAGTTAGCCTGATGGGATATCCTTTGTAAGTAACTTGATGTTTCTTGCCACTTTGGTATCTTGTCTTTTCCTGTGGTTTTGGCCAATCTGACTATGATGTGCCTTGGAGAAGATCTTCTTGGGTTGATTCTATTAGGGGTCCTTTGTATTTCTTGGGTCTGGATATTTGAATGCTTCTCTAGGTTTGGAACATTTTCTTCCAGGACTTTTTTTTTTTTTTTTTTTTTTTTTTTGGAGAGGTTTTTGCTATAGGGCGCGTGTGCTTGCCAGACAGAGAGAGACAGAGAGCTAGAAAGCGAGAAATCACCCCCCAGGGGGGATGGCCACGCCGCAATCCCTTCTCCTCCATTCTCCTCTTGGGATCTTGGGCACGCACGCACACGCGCCCGGCGTGGGTTTAAGTCACTGGGTCCGGGACTCGAACTGCGGTCGACTACGTGGGAGTCCAGCGACATAGCCATTATGCTAACTGCCGGTCCCTTCCAGGACTTTTTAAAAAATATTTTTAAAATTTCATTTTCTTATATACATTCAGTCACATTATTTAGCTTACAAAGTGAATATTCCAACATGTGAACATTTCTCCCTAGTCAGTTGATAAACTATAAAATTATGTTCAACAGATAGTACTACATTTCTTTGTCCCATTAATGCTTTGCCTCTCTATTTTTCTTCTAAATGCCCTTCCTCAGACTCTACTCTTTCACACACACTGTATCTGGTATTCACAACCATTTACCGTGTTTCTATATCCTTTAGTCAATCAGTTTCTGTCAGAGTGCAGACATTTGGTATATATTAAATGGGGACATACAATGTCTCTCCTTTCTAGCCTGGCTTGCTTCACTCAGCAGTAAATCTTCCATATCCTTCTACTCTCTGTCAAAAGCCAGGATTCTTCCAGGATTTTATGGAATAGATTTTCAATGCCCTTATTAGTTTCTTCACCTTCTGGGATACCAGTTATCTGGATGTTTGTGCAATTAATGGCATATAATATTTCTCATATATTATTCTCACTTTTTTGGTTTATTTCCTCAGTTGTTTTGGTGATTTTTTTTCTAGGTCAGAGGTTCTGTCTTCTACATCTGAGATTCGATCTTCTGCATGGTCTAATTTGCTTTTTTTAAAAAAGAATTATTTATTTATTCACTCACTTATTTTAATTTGACTAGAGAGAGACACACACACACACACACACAGAGAGAGAGAGAGAGAGAGAGAGCGTGAAAGTGAGAAAGCAAGCCACCAGGTCCAGAACTCAAACCACGGTCGGCCATGTGGGAGTGTCCAGTACCATAACCACCAAGCCACCTGTTGGTCTCCTCTAATCTGCTCTTAATATTTTCGAAGGAGGTTTTGATTTCTTGTATTATAGCCTTCATCTCCAATAGCTTCAGTTGATTTTTAAAAAATAATTATTTTATTTAACTTTATTTATTTATTTATTTATTTATTTATTTTAATTTGACCAAAGAGGGACAGAGTGAGAGAGAAAGGAAAAGTGAGAAAGCAAGCCACCAGGTCTGGGACCCAAACTGTGATTGGCCATGTGGGAGTCCAACACCCTTAAACATCATGCCACCTGCCAGCCCCCATTTGATTATTTTTTATGGTGTGTACTCTTCTCTCAGGTTGTGTAAGAAATTCTTCACCTTCCGGAACTTGTTGTCTCTTTTCTCTTGCATCTTCTGGAGTTTGTTGTCTCTCTTCTCTTGCATCTTAATTAGTTTTGTCACTATGAATATTCTAAATACTTTATCTGATATTTCCACAAGTTCTATTGTACTTTCTGTGAGTGATGAAGGGTTGTTCTTTTCCCTTGGGGGAGAGATATTTTCTTTTTTTTTTTTCAAATTTTTTGTGCCTCTGTGGTGGTTTCTGGTTATCTGATTGTCTATACGTTTATTCCTAATTTCTTTTTATTATTATTATTTTTTAATTATCATAATCTTGTTTATATTACATTGAATCACATATAACTTTACAGTGTATTACATTTCTTTTTCCAGAAGGAATACCATGCATGTCAGTCAATACAGAGACATTAAAATCCACATCATCATCATCCAATAGCTTTTCATTATTTTTGGAGTTAATTAGAAGTGTTCAGAGCCGTGCAGGATGAGATGACCCGCAATCTCTCTGCAGTCCGTTTTGCTGCTGCTCAGCAAGCAACCTACGTTTTTGTCATTGGAACTACATATTAAAAAGACCTCGTAGTTTCTAGAGAACAGATACACCTGGGCTGAACTGCGAGGTTTCAACTGAGAGTTCAGAGGCGTGTGGGAGATGAGCCATGCTCTCTCTGCAGTTCCGTATTTCTCCCTGCTGCTCACTTTGCAGTGTCCTCTTATTTTCATCATTTGGTGTTGTATTCACTTTTGGCTAATTCGTTGGAGAAGGTTTCTGCAACTGTAAGTTCGTGTGCCTTCTTTTACTGCCAATTCCTTTCCTCTACTGTGTTTTGCAACGTGGTATCCACAGGAAGAGATTTGAGTTCCGATTTATGAAGAGGAGTTTCTACCTTTGTGCAGCAGGTTCAGTGGGAGTTGAGAATTTCTATGATCCTAAAAGTATTCAGATGTTTGGCTACTGTGTACCTAGGCCTGTCTAGACACTCAGGATGTGGAAGCTGAGAAGCAATGTGAGAAAGGAAAGTAAAAGAAAACAAAAGGAAAAAGGAAAGGAAAAGAAAGAAAAGACAAAAACAACTGAATAAAGGGAAATTAAAAAAACTCTTTTAATTAATTTTGAAAATTCTTTTTATTCTTTAAAGAAGCAAAAAAGAAAACCAAGTGGCACACAAAGGCTGCCCAAAATGGGCAGGGGTCAGTTCAGATGTAGATGGATTCTGAAATTAATAAGACAAAGGAGATGTCAGAGGTGAGGCAGTACTGAAAATTTAAACAAAACATTTCAAGAGAGAGAGAGAGATAGAGAGTAGATGGAGATTGCCTGACCTGTCTAGGTGTTTCGAGCTGGAAGAAGAGGTTTGGAGCAGAGGGTGTTCAGTTACCCTAGTCCCTGAAAGGGGCAGGGCCCAGCTCAGATTTAGATGGATTCTGAAATTAGCTAGGTAAAGGACAGGTCAGAGGCAAGAGATAGTACCTGGAAATTAAAAAAAAAATGAAGAGAGAGAGACAGAGACAGAACAGACAGAGACTGTCTGAAATATCTATGTGTTTAGGTCTGGAAGCAGGGGTTTGGAGCAGTGGGTATTCCGTTACTAGAGTCCATGAAGGGGCAGGGCCCAGATGTAGATGCATTCTGAAATTAGCAAGATATAGGAGAATATTTTTGTAAACTATGCCTCAGATAAGGGACTGACAACCAGAATACACAGGGAACTCAAGCGGCTTACTAGTAAAAAAAAATGATTAACCCAATTAAAAGATGGGAAAATGAGCTGAACAAAAATCTCTCTAAGGAAGACATACGAACAGCCAAAAAGCATATGAGGAAATGCTCAACATCCTCATCATAAGGGAGATGGAGATAAAAACCACAATGAGATACCACCTAACCCCTGTCAGAATGGCAAAGATGAAGAATATAAAAAGTGATAAGTGTTGGCGGGGAATGTGGTGAAAAGGGAACACCCCTACACTGTTGGTGGGAATGTAAACTAGTTCAACCACTGTGGAGAACAATATGGAGGTTCCTCAAAGATCTAAAAATAGAACTACCATTTGATCCCGCAATCCCGCTTCTGGGTATCTACCCAAAGGACAGGAGAATGATCAGTTGGAAAAGCACTTGCACATCAATGTTTATTGCAGCATTATTCACAATTGCCAAGACATGGAACCAACCTAAATGTCCACAAACTGATGAGTGGATGGAAAAAGTGTGGCACATGTACTCTATAGAATACTACTCAGCCATAAAAACAAGCCCCTAGCATTTGATAGAAAGCCATAAAAAACAATTAAGACCCTGACATTTGATAGAGAGTGATCTGATATGGAGGATCTAGTGCTGAGTGAAGCGAGCCAGGATATGAAAGAAAGATATTGTATGTATACACTTAATATATACCGACTATCCACACTCCATGGTAGAGAGCAAAATATTGAAGGACATAAAAGCAGTGAAAATAGTTAATGAAGATAAGACAGTGTGGAATGAGGGGGGAGAAGAGAAGAGTATGAAGGATAGCAAGAGAACAAATAGAGAGGCATGACATTAGTGGGACACAGAAATGGTTTATTACCTATTGATGATAACATGTATAGTATTCTCGACTGGACTGATCTGAAAGGTATTTTATGTTGGGTAAAGTCTCTCTACAACCAAAATGATAAACAGTGATTGGATGTTTAAAAAAATGAGAATAATAATAATAATCGGGAAAAAAATGATGAAAAGCTATTTGATGATGATGATGTAGATAGTAATGTCTTTGTCTTGACTGGTATGCATGGTATTCCTTCTGGAAAAAGAAATGTAATACGGTGTAAGGATATATGTGATTCAATGTAATATAAACAAGATTATGATAATAAAAATAATATTAAAAGAAGAAAAAAATTAGCAAGATAAAGGAGAGGTCACAGGCAAGGGACAGTACTTAAAAATTAAAAAAAAGAAATGAAAGAGAGAGAGAGAGACAGAGACTGAGACAGAGAGCAGACAGAGACTGCCCAACCTCTCTTGGTGTTTGGGTTTGGGAAAAAAGGGTAGGAGCAGAGGGTCAAAGCTATCACCATACATATTATCATAAACAGGTAATTTTCCATTTTTGTGTCCCTTAAATGTTTCGCTTTTTTCTTTCTCCCCTTGACCCTGTACCTGTCACCCTCTCGTTTTTTCTATCCTCCTCCCACACTGTCTCTAGTATCCACAGTTGTCCTCCATGTCTTTTTTTAATTTTTAAAAAATATTTTTATTTTTAATTGGTTAATTTACATTCATTCACTGAGCATTGTCAGAACATACAAAATGTGATTTCCCATCCAGTATACATTGCATAGTGGCTTAATCATACATGTTATCATCAATAATTTTCCATTTCTAGTTTCCTCTGCCATTTCCCACCCACCTCCCACACTATCTCAGGAGTCCATAGTTGTTTTCCATTTCTTTTTCCCCTGCATTTTATTGATTCACAAAATTTCTTAAATAATCTAACTACTTTCAATAGCAAGTTCAGCTGATATATACATATCTGTGAATATGTGTCTGACTCTAGGCATGAAACTCTGCGTAGACTGAAAATACTATAAGGTAGCACCTTGCTGATGCTATATAGGTTACTATGGTCATTAAATAGATATTTTATAATATTTTTTTAAATTCAAGGAAAGCAGTTTTTAGCTTTAATAAATCAAAGAAATGCTAATTAACTGTGCTTAAAACTTAAAGCCAGGAAACAGGTTGGGATTCTGTCCAAATAGTAGGTATATGGACCTATTAGCAGCTCAAGACAGGACAAAAATCCTTAAAACCGGACAACAGAGCCTACAAGAAAATCAGCAACGTTTTAGTCAAAAGTCATAAAATGTTATTTCACCAGTTCAGTCTCATGCACTTTATCTTCTGTTGTGGTTCAATTTTCCCAATTAAATTCTGGGATATAATATTCAAGTCCAGACTTGTCCCTACAATTAAGTTGGCCATTTTGTTAGTTTTTGAACTCTTATTTCTGTGTGACTGAATTTAATTTTCCTGATATAGCACTCCCTTGAGAACTTCTTAGAGATCTGGTCTGATGCTGATAAATTCTTTTAGGTTTTGTTTATCTGAGAATGTTCTAATCTTTTTTTTTCCCCCCCCCCATATGAAGGATAATCTTGCCGGGTACAGTATTCTTGGTTGAAATTGCTTTTCCCTTAACACTTTGAATATATTTTCCCATCTTTTCTCACTTGGATTGTTTCCAATGAAGGCCTGCTGTCAGCCTGATGGGATATCCTTTGTAGGTAACTTGCCATTTCTTTCTTGCCAATCTTAGTATCTTGTCTTTGTGGTCTTGGTCAATCTGGCTATAACGTGTCTTGGAGAAGATCTTTTTGGGTTGATTTTATTTGGGATCCTTTGTATTTCTTGGGACTGGACTTTTTATTTATTTATTTATTTTAGAGTTTTTTGCTATAGGGCACGTGCACTCACCAGAAAGACAGAGAGAGAGTCAGAGAGACAGAAAGCAAGAAATTACCCCCCGGGGGGATGATCATGCTGCAATCCCTTTTCCTCCGTTCTCTCAGCGTCTTGGGCACGCTTGCACATGCTCCTGGCATGAATTTAAGCCACCAGCTCTGGGACTCACTCCCCTTCTGGGATACCAATTATCTGGATGTTTGGACATTTGTTGGTTTCTAGTATTTCTCAAATAGTATTCTCATTTTTTGGGGCAATTTTCTCAGTCTTCATGGTGGATTTTTCTTTTTCTTTCACATTTTAAAAATTTCATTTTCTTTTATACATTCAATCATACTATTTAGCTTACAAAATGAAAATTTTCAACAAGTGAACATTTCTCCGTAGTCCAGTTGATAAAACTATAAAATATCTTCAACAGATAATACCACATTTCTTTGTCCCTTTAATGCTTTGCCTCCCTATTTTTCTTCTAAATATCCTTCCTCATTTAGACCCTACTCTTTCACACACAATATCTGGTATTTACATCCATATACTGTGTTTCTATATCCTTTAGTCAATCAGTTTTACTCACAGAGTGTGGACACTCTGTATATATTAAGTGGGGACATATGATGCCTCTCCTTCATAGCCTGGCTTGCTTCACTCAGCAGTAAATCTTCCATATTCATCCACTGCCTGTCAAAAGCCAGGATTTTTTTTTTTTGGCTGAATAGTATTCCATAGAGTATATGTGCCACAGTTTTTCTATCCATTCATCTGCTCGTGGGCATTTGGGTTGTTTCCATTACTTAGCAATTGTGAATAGTGCCACAATAAACATTGATGTGCAAGCACTTTTTTGATTAAGTATTCTTCTGTCCTTTGGGTAGATATCAAGGAGTGGGATTGCTGGATCATATGGTAGTTCTATTTGTAGGTTTTTTAGGAATCTCCAAATTGTTCTGCACAGTGGCCGGACCAATTTACATTCCCTTTCTAGGGCAGCAATTCTATCTTCTACACCTAAGATTCGATTTTCTGTATGATCTAGTCTGCTTTTAATACTTTCAGGGGAGGTTTTGACTTCCTGTATTATAGTCTCCATCTCTAACAGGTCCATTTGATTCTTTTTTATAGTGTGGATTTCCTCTTTTAGATCTTGCAAGAATTTCCTCACCTCCTGGAACTCGTCAGCTCTTTTCTCCTGCATCTTCTGCAGTTCACTGTCTCTCTTTTCTTCCATGTCTGTTAGCTTTATCATTATGAATATTCTAAATTCTTTATGAGACATTTCCACAAGTTTCATTGTATTGTCTGATGATGAAGAGGAGTTATTCTTTTCCCTTGGAGGAGAGGTATTTTCTTGCTTTCCCATACTTCTTGTGACCCTTTGGTGGTTTCTAGTCATCTGATGGATGGTGCGTTTGTTCCTAATTCTTTAAGTTCAATCTCAGAGTTCAGAGGCATGCAGGAGGAAGTGATCTGCAATCTTTCTTCCACTCTTGTTTTCACTCTTTGTGCATCAGAATCAGTGGGAATAGAGAAATATTCTGACCCTAATTGTATTCAGATGTTTAGATCCTGCTCACTTGGACCTGCCTAGACACTTAGTGGGTAAGAGCTGAGAAGCCAATGAGGACAGGTAAAGGAAAAAGAAAAGAATTAGAGATAAGGAAAGAAGAAGAAAATATGAAATAAGAAGTAACAAGACAAATACTAAAAGAACTTTAGATTTTAATTTTAAAAAGCAAAAACTGAAAACATTTCAGCAGAAAATCTTTATTTTAAGTCTCTTAAAGCAATATTTCACAGCTGAAGTTCAGGATCCATGTGGGGATGGGCCTGGGTTTGTGCCTTTTCTAAATAGAATGGGGAGAGGCACCTATTCGCACAATAAAGGGGCTTCAGAGCCCAGAGAATACTTTACCTTAAAAATTAAAAAAAAAATACAGTGAGACACAGAGAGACAAAGAGAAATGGAGAGAAAAAGACAGGTAACACTCACTACCCACTAGAAATGAGTGAGGGAGATGTTTCAGCAGAAAATCTTCATTTTAAGTCTCAGAAAGCAATATTTCACAGCTGAAGTTCTGGATCCATGTGGGACCCTCCATGTCTTTACACCTTCCAATTTTCCAACATCGTACTGGAAGTCCTAGGCAATGCAATCAGAGAAGAGGCTAAAATAAATGGCATCTAAATAGAAAAAGAAGTAGTGAATTTATCTCTGTTCACAGATTATATGATTATATATATAGAAAATCCAAAGGAATTTTAAAAACAGCTACTAGCAGCGATAAATGAATACAGTAAAGTGGCAGGATACAAAATCAACATACAAATATCTATAGCATTTTTATACAGTAACAATGAACAAATTAAGAAAGAATTAAAGAAAACAATCACATTTACGACAGCCAAAAAAAAAAAAAAAAAAAAAAAAAAAAAAAGCCTAGGAATAAGTCTAACCAAAGAAGTGAAGGACTTCTACAAGAAAAACTGAAAAAAGGAATTGAAAATAATATAAAAACATCCCATGTGCCTCGATGGGAAGAATTAATATAATCAAAATATCAACCTAACAAAATTAATATACAAATTCAATACCATTCTAATCAAACTCCCAGAGATATTCCTCATAGAAATAAAAAAAATAATAAAATTTGTCTGGAACCATAAAAGGCCATGTTGCCAAAGCAATACTATGTAAAAAAAAAAAAAAATAGGTGGCATCTCACTTCTTGACCTCAAATGTATTACAAAGGTGTGATAATTAGAAAAGCATGGTATTGGCACAAGAAAGATCAAATGGTCCCTATCTCTTGCCATTAACAAAAATCAACTCAAAATGGATCAAGAATATAAACATAAAATTTCAAACCATAAAACTACAGGGGGAAAACTCTTGGAGACTTTGGAGTAGGCAAAAACTTCTTCCTTTTTTAAAATAATTATTTGTGAGACCAGCAGGTGGCAAGGTGGTTAAGGTGTTGGAATGCCCACATGGCCAACCACAGTTTGAGTCCTGGACCTGGCGGCTTGCTTTCTAATTCTGCCTCTCTTACACTCTCTTTCTCTGGCATAACTCATGTGAATAATAATAATTAATAATGAAATAATTAATAATTCTTAAAAAATAATTATTTGAGGCCTAGTCCAGCTTTATTAAAAGTATGATTGACAAATAAAAAAAACAATGCAATGTTTTGATATATGTATATGTTGTAAATGATTAAATCAAGCTAATTAACTTAAAGAAGAAATATTTATTTAATTTTACTTGTTATTATTTTTTAATTTAATTCAATTATTTGACCAGAGAGAGAGAGAGAGAGAGAGAGAGACAGAGAGAGGGAGATAGAAAATGAGAAAGCAAGCCGCCAGGTCCAGGACTCTAATCAACCATGGTTAGCCATGTGGCAGTCCAGCATCTTAACCACCACATCACCCGCTGGCCCCAGGCAAAGACTTCATTTTTTTTTTGGAGAGATTTTTGCTATAGGGCACGTGCACTCACCAGAAAGACAGAGAGAGACAGAGAGACAGAAAGCGAGAAATAACCCCCCCCCCCAGGGGGAATGGTCACACCGCAATCCCTTCTCCTCCATTCTCCTCTCGGGATCTTGAGCATGCACCCACACGCACCTGGCGTGAGTTTAAGCCACAGAGTCTGGGCCTTGAACAGTGTTCGACTACATAGGAGTCCAGCAACACAGCCATTATGCCAACTGCTGGTCCCGGCAAAGACTTCTTAAAGAAAATCCACAAAACATGGGCAATAGTCCAAAAAATAGACAAGTGGGACTACAGTTGGCTAAAAATCTTTTGCACAGCAAAAAAAACAGTAATTGGAAAGTAAGGAGACAACCCTCAGAGCGGGAGAATATATTTTTAAACTATGCCTCAGACAAGGCACTGATAACCAGAAAATACAGGAAAGTCAAGCAGCTTAACTGGAAACAACCAAAACAAAACAAAACAAAAAAAGAATCCAATTAAGATGCTCAAATGAACTGAACAGACAACTCTCCAAGGAAGACATACAAACAGCCAAAAAAATATGAAAATATACTCAACATCTTTCATCATAAGAGAAATGTAAATCAAAACCACAATGAGATACCCCTTAACCTTGGTCAGAATGGTTAAAATTAAAAAAATAATAATAAATGCATATGAGGCTGTGGTGAAAAGGGAACCCTTCTGCACTGTTAGTGTGAGGGTAAATTAGTACAACCACTTGGAGAACAATATGGAGATTTCTCAGGAACCTACAAATGGAACTGCCATATGGCCCACTAATTCCACTCTTACGTATATATCCAGAAGGTAGGAAAATCCTCAGTCAGAAAAACACTTGTGGGGCCTAGCAGATGGTGTAATGGTTATGTTGCTGGACTCCCATGTAGTTGGCCATGGTTTGAGTCCCGGACCTGGTGACTTCAAACTCACGCTGGGCATGTGTGTGTGTGCATCCAAAATCCCTAGAGGAGAACAGGGGATTGCAGCATGGCCAAGCCTTCCTTAGCTTTCCATTTTCCTTGTCTCTCTGTCTCTCTGTCTCTCCAGTGAGCACACGTGTCCTATAGCAAAAGTCTCTCTCTCTAAAAAAAAAATTTGTACATCCATGTTTATTGCAGCATTATTTACAATTGTTAGGCCATAGAATCCACTCAAATATCCAAGAACAGATGAGTGGATTGAAAAAATGCAGTGCATATACTCTTTGGACTACTGCTCAGTCATTAAAAAAAATGAGACCCTAACATTTTATATAAAGTGGATGAATATAGAATTTTTAATGCTAACAGATGCAAGCCAGACTATGAAAGACAGACATTGGATATCCCTGCTCAATATATACCGAATTTCTGTACTCTATAGCTATAACTGAAAGATTGGAAGGTATAATTAGCAGGGAGGGCAACTCTAAATACTAGAGACAGTGTGTGTAGGGGTAATAGGGGGTGGGGAGGGAGGGAATCAGGGGAAAAAATCCAAAATACTTAATAGACAAATATAAAAATTATCTGTTGATGATAATGTATGTAGTAATGACTTTGACTTGAGTAATATGCACTGTATTCATGCTGGTTAAACTATGTTGTACAATATAAAGATGCACAGTCATTGAATAGAAATAAAAAAGAGGGACCAGCAGGTGGTGTGGTGGTTAGGGCACTGGACACTCCCACACGGCCAGCCAAGGTTTGAGTCCTGGACCTGGTGGCTTGTTTTCTCCCTTTCTCTCTGTCTCTCTCTGTGTCTCTCTCTGGTCAAGTTAAAGATAAATGAATGAATAAATAAAATTAAATAAATAATTATTTAAAAAAGAAATAAAAAGAAAAAATACCACTTACAATAATAAAACTGGTATAAATCTATAAAAAGTTTTGAGTTTTACCCTGTGTTATTTGAGATTTTATTTATTTTTATTTTATGTATGCTTAGTTTTATTATTTTTATGTTTCTCATATAAATTAAAATCTAAATATTAATTTAAAAATCTTCATTGAAATATAATTGATAAAATTTGTATATACAGCTGACTCTTGAACTACATGAGTTTGAACTATGTGGTTCCACTTATACATGGATATTTTTCTTCTTTCCTTCCTTCCTTCCTTCCTTCCTTCCTTCCTTCCTTCCTTCCTTCCTTCCTTCCTTTTCTCCTTGTCTCTCTCTCTTTCTTTCTGTTGGAGAGTGTGTTCTTTCAGCAGAGAGAGACAGGAAGATTTGGAGAGGAGAAGGCACTCCCCGTGGAAAATAGTCATGCTGCAATCCCTTCTGTATTTCTCCCTCCTTTCAGGATTTTGAGCATGCATGTACATGTGCCTGTAGTGTTTCTCAAGCTGCTGGGTGCAGAACTTAGATAGGTGTGCTTGGCCATGTGGGACCTGACTGTCTGTACCAGGCCATGCGGACAGCCCAATATTTTTTCAATAAATATATTAACAAACACAGTACAGTTCTGTAAAAATATTTTTGTTTCCTTATAGTTTTCTTAATAACACTTTATTTTCCCTAGCTTACTATATTGTATCATAAGAATACATTATACAATATATATAACATAAAAATATGTGTTAATGGAAAGTTTATATCTGTAAGGCCTTTGGTCAAGAGCAGGCTACTAGTAAAGTTTTAGGGCAGTCAAAATTAGATGCCAACCCCATGGCCTATTGGTTAAAGGAGCTGGATCCCACATGGCTGACTGTGGTTCACATTCTGTATCCTGTGACTTGAAAAACACACTTGGCATGTGTGTGTGAGTACCCCATATCCTGACAGGATAGAGGAATGGAGGAGAAGGGATGATAGCATAACCAGGCCCCATGGTGATCTCTCATCTCCATTTCTCCTGCCTCTCTCTGGCAAGTGCATATACCCTCTGACAAATATAAAAAGAAATTATGTGCAATTTTTTTTATTACAAAGGGGGTTGGTGCCTCTAACTCCAGTGCTGTTCTAAGGCCAACTGCATTTATGATATGTAACGTGATATTTTGATATACATATACATTTTGAAATGGTTATTACAATCAAGCTAATTAATATATACATCACTTCAAAGTCATCCTTTAAGTTATCCTTTTTTGTGTGTGTGGTGAGAATATTTAAGACTTATTCTTTTAGCAATTATCAAGTATATGATACATTATCATTAACTACAGTCAGCATGCTGTAAAATACATCTCTAGAGCTTATTTACCCTGACTGAAACTTTTACTCTTTGAGCAACTTCTTTCCATTCAAACCACCCAACCCTTCTCAGATTCCCCCCCAACACACAACCACCATTCTATTCTCTGCTTCCATACGTTTAACTTTTCTAAATTACAGTATAAATCCAATCATGCAGTATTTGTCTTTCTGTGCCTGGCTTATTTCAATTAGCATAATGTCATCTAGGTTCACCCATATTGTTGCAAATGGCAGGATTTCTTTCTTTGTTAAGGTTGAATATTTCATTATATGTATATGTACAGGTGTATGTATGTGTATATTTATTTCACATTTCTTCACCCATTCATCTGATGATGGGCACCTAAGTTGGTTCCATGTCTTGGTTATTATGAATAGTTCTGCAATAAGCAAGGGAGGGTAGCCATCTCTTCAATACACTGAATTCATTTCCTCTGAATATTTACCAAGAAGTGGGTTACTGAATCTTAAATAGCTCCATTGAAAAAGTTTTGAGAAACCATCATACTATTTTCAATAAAGACTACGCTAACTTATATTTCTACAAGTAGTGTACACGGGCTCTCTTTTTTTTCATATTTTTGGTAACACTTGTTATCTTTTTTTTATGATCAGTTATTTAATTAGGTTCTTGGCAAAAAAAATCTAGAACACCAATTTGTGAGGATAAACGCCATTTGTAAGGGCAAACACGGATCTCAGGTAGCCCTGGAGCTGAGGAACAGCTTTGATTTTTGGTAAAATTTGCGAATCCACAGCTTTCTGATCAACCTTGTGCTGCTCTGAAATCTCGTATTTCTCCTTCTCTGTGTCGAAGATCTCACCTTCCTGGTGTCTGGGCTTCTGCAGTTTCTTTTTCTTGAAGTAAGATCGGTGAGGTGCTTTGGGATTTTTACTTTACTAATATCAATTTTCGTGGAGGTGGCAATGACAAATTTTTGGTGTGTTCTATGCAGTGGAACTCGATTGAGAACCAGCCGTCCAGTTACAAGGAGCAAGCCACTGCTCAGCTGCTTCAGGAAAACCACTCTCTTGCCTCTGTGGCGTCCAGTGAGGATGATCAGAACGGCCCCAGGAGTGATGCTAGCTCGCAGCTTTCTCACAGGCTGACTGAAGGGTTTTTTGCAATGGCTCAACAGCTTCTGAGGCACATCTTCGGTAGGTTAATACCTAGGCATTGTGTGCAGTTTAACCACCCGGGTACCACCGTTCTTGTCTCCACCAACCGGTTTTGTGACAGTCGCAAGAACCTTCTCCTTTTTCTTTTCGATCCTGGATTTAGTGGCCGAGTATTTCCTCTTGTACGTGGCCTTCCTGGAATACATGGCAGATCGGGAGTATCTGCCGATGCCCTGGTCTAGGACGGGGTTTCGGCTGCAATGGGGCTTCCCCTTCTTGGGCTTTTTAGCCTTGGGGTCACCCTTTTTAACCTTGCCACTGGCATCAGCCTTCTTGGCTTCAGGTTTCTTCTCCTTAGTGTCCTGCTTTGCAGCTTTATCGCCTGCCATCGTGTATAGTGGGAAAGAGAACACTTGTTATCTTTTTGATGGTTGACATCCTAACATGTATGGGATAATATTTCATTGTGATTTTAATTTGCATTTCCTTGAGGACTAGCAGTGTCGAGCCAATTTTCACATTTTGGCTATTTGCAGGGGTGGGTCTGAATCCGGGGGCCACATAATTCAGCCTCATGATGGGGATGGCCTGGAGTCTGGGGCTGCAGAGGCTGGCCTGGAGCCAGGTTTCACTGGGGTGGGCCTGTTGCTGTGGTCTGCAGTAAAGTCTGGTCCTCACTTCACTCTCTTTCTCCTATGGGAAGAGTATCTCTTTATGCACTGCACTGTGTAGGCTTGGAGGAGTGATACAGGTTATGCGAAACTATCCTCCCTTCTTTCAGTGCATCTTTTGTGATTTCTATGCTACACACAGGTGCAGTAATTTTCTATCTGGATTCCTTAGCTCTTAGGACGGTATTTTTTTGTGCATGGATAGTTGTTTAAATTGACGCTTCTATAAGGGGTGTCCAGTTGAAAATCCTATTGTTGTCATCTTGCTGATATTATGCATAATTTGAGCCTTTAAAGTTGGTAAAGTAAGCTACATGTTTGCCACTGTGAGTAGAGCTTCTTTTTTCTTTTTCAAGTTATTTATTTCTTCAGTGAGAGAAAGACACACACACACACACACACACACACACACACACACAGATAAATAGAGAGAGAGAGTGAGAGAGAGAGAGGAGAGATAGTCTCCTCCAACAAGGTTCCCATGCCATGGTCAAGCCCTAGCCTCATCTGGACAGGATCACAGGCATGTGTGTACACACCTAGTGTATACAGGTAGACTACAGGACACAAACCTGGGACTTTCCCATGTGTCTTCAGCATTTCAGAGCACTGCATCATTGTTGTACTACTGCAGCTAGACCAAGCATCTTTCTTTAATCTGAGTAAAGACAGGAAGACATCCTCTTCTCAACACGAGTTTAGAAAGAAGGGTAGAGTGTTAAAGAAAGTTCTTTGGCAATAAAAAAAAATCTCTATACTTCTGTATATCTTTCATTTCTTAAAATTTCCAGGCGGTCCATGAGCTCACCAGAGAGAAATGAGAGAGAGAGAGAGAGAGAGAGAGAGAGAGAGAGAGAGAGAGAGAAAGAGAGAGAGAGAGAGAGAGAGAGAGAGAGAGAGAGAGAGGAGAGAGAAAGTGAGAAAGCATTTCCCATGGGGGATGGTCATGCAGCAATCTCTTCTCCATTTCTCCCTCCTTTCAGGACTGTGGGCAGTGACACACTCATGGTGTGTTTCTCAAACCACTAGTTTTAGTACTTTAACTGTGTAGTTGGCCATGTGGGATCCATCTGCCTTACCTGTCATACCACTGGCCCTGTGTATCTTATTTTTTTACATACCTTTTGGTCATAGGATTTAGTTATAAAATTTCAAGATAGAACTAAAACTCTAACAATAATGTAGGCAAATGTGTCCCTCTGCTGGGAACATTTGATGAAGTGAGACATTTACTGGTGTGAAAAGATTAAAGAGCTAATTATGTTTATTTATTTATTTTTTAGTCATGATAGAGAACATGTGAGGGAGACAGAGAGAGGGGGAGAGTGAGAAAGAGAGAGAGAAGTAACCTCAACAGGGTATCATCACACTACAATCTCCTTTCCCTGAACTCCGGCTTCTCAGGATCTTGGGTACACATGCATGCATCAGGCATGTTTTTCAAGCCAACCCAAGGATCCAAAACCATAGTCAGCCATGTGGCTTTTAGCATTGAAGTTCTGTGACACCAGGCTGAGCTAAGAGCTAATTATGCTTTATTTTGTTTTGGCTGCTATAACAAAACAGCTTAGGCTGGTTAATTTACAAACAACAGAAATTTATTGCTTATAGGTCTGAGGCTGGGAAGTTCAAGATTAAGGTGCCAGCAGCTTCAGAGCTTGTCCTTTGCTTTAAAGATGGCACTTCTTGCTGGGTTCTCATATGGTGTAAGACGTAGAAAGGCTTCCTCAAGTCCCTTTTACAGGAGCATTAATCCCACTCATGAGGGCAAACTTTTATGATCTAATCATCTTCCAAAGGCCCTTAACTTTTAATAGTATCATACTGGGGATTAAATTTCAACATACACATTTTGGGAGGGGGACATTCACACCACAGCACAAGATATTAAAATAAATTGTAATCATTGTTGGGAAATTTTTGTGATTCAGTGGCAAACTATGTGTTGTTTAGAACAAAATTTGGGCTATCTTATTATGATTCTATGTATTGTATTAGGATTCTCTAGAGAAACAGAACCAATAGGAAATCTATATCCATATCTAATCTATATCCATATCTAATCTATATCCATATTTATCTACAGTTGCCTTTCTCTATCTTTGGGTTCTGTATCTATGGATTCAACCAACCACAGATCAAAAATATTTGTTTTAGGGACCAGCAGATGGCATGGTGTTTAAGGTGCTGGACACTCCCACATGGCAGACCAGGGCTCGAGTCCTGGTGGCTTGCCTTCTCACTTCTCCTATCTCTCTCTTTGTGTGTGTCTCTATCAGATTAAACATAAATGAATGAATAAATAAAATTAAATAAGTAATTCTTTAAAAAATATTTGTTTTAATTATAACAAGGACATACATAGAAGACCCAATAGTATCCATGAAAAATCTTCTGAAAGTAATAAATGCATAGAGTAAAGTAGCAGGATACAAAATTAACATACCAAAATCTATAGCATTTCTATATACAAACAACAAGCAGGCAGAGACAGAACTGAATAAAGTAATTCCATTTACCATAGCCACAAGAAGCATAAGATACTTAGGAGTAAAACTAACCAAGGAAGTCAAAGACCTCCACAAGGAAAACTATAAAAACTTTAAAAAGGAAATTGAAAAGGACACTAAAAAGTGGAAGGACATCTCATGTTCCTGGATTGACAGAATCAATATGATCAAAATGGCAATCCTACCCAAATTAATCTACATGTTTAATGCAATCCTGATAAAATTACAAGAGACATTCTTCACAGATCCAGAAAAGACAATCATAGAATTTGTCTGGAGCCATAAAAGGTCCTGTTTTTTTAAAGCCATCCTGCACAAGAAGACTGGAGTAGGTGGCATCTCACTTCCTGACCCCAAAATATATTACAAAGCTGTGACAATCAAAACAGCATGGTATTGGCACAAAAACAGACATGAGGACCAATGGAACAGAGTAGAGACTCCAGAAAATAAACCCCCAAACAGACAGCCAACTCATCTTTGACAAAGGGTAATCCAGTGGGAAAAGGGAAATCTTTTTAGCAAACAGTGCTGGAAATACTGGGTATCCACCTACAGAAAGATGAATCTAAACCCCCATCTTTCACCATTAACAAAAATCAAATCAAACTGGATCAAAGACATAGACCTAAGACCGCAAACTATAAAACTACTGGTGGAAAACACTGGGGAAACTCTGGGAGACACTGGGGCAGGCAAAGACTTCTTAAGCAAGACCCCCAAAGCACAGGCAATAATCCCCCAAATTGACAGCTGGGATTCCATCACATTAAGGAGTTTCTGCACAGCAAAGGACAGCATAATTATTGTAAGTCGACAGCCCTCAGAATGGGAGAAAATTTTTGTTAACTGTGCCTCAGATAAGGGACTGATAACTAGAATACACAGAGAACACAAGCAGCTTACCTGGAAGAAAATGATTAATCCAATTAAAAAATGGGAAAATAAGCTGAATAAACAACTCTCTAAGGAAGACACACGAACAACCAAAAAGCAAGTGAACAAATGCTCAACATCCCTCATTGCAAGAGAGATGCAGATCAAAACCACAATGAGATACCACCTAACTCCAGTCAGAATGGCAAAGATTATAAAAACAAATAATAATAAGTGCTGGAAAGAATGTGGTGAAAGGGGGACACTCCTGTACTGTTGGTGGTATGTAAATTGGTCCAACCACTGTGGAGAACGATATGGAGGTTCCTCAAAGACCTTCAAATAGAACTCCCATATGATCCAGCAATTTCACTCCTGGGTATTTACCCAAAGGACAGGAGAGCACTCAGTTGGAAAAGCGCTTGCACAACTATTTTTATTGCAAGCATTATTCACGATTGCTAAGATGTGGAACCAACCCAAATGTTCACAAACAGATGAATGGATTGAAAAATATGACACATATACTCCATGGAATACTATTCAGCCATAAAAAACAACAAGGCCCTGGAATTTGATAGAAAGTTGAACTGTCCTTGCATTTTGGGGTTAAATCCTACTTGATCACAGGGTATAATCTTTTTGATGTGCTTTTGGATTTGGTTCACTCTAATAGTATGTTGTTGAGGATTTTTGCATTTATGTTTATCAGGAATATTGGTCTGTAGTTTTCTTTTTCTATTGTATCTTCCTCTAGTTTTGGTATCAGAGAAATTCTCATCTCATAGAATGAATTTGGAAGGGTTTCTTCCACTTCAGTTGTTCAGAATAGTGTGAGAAGAATTTGTATTTGTTCTTTTTTTTTTAAAAAAAAGCAAAAATAGAAATATTTAGTGAATTTACTCAAATGAAGGAAGTTTAAATGATACAGAAATGAAAAATATTAGAAACCTATGTATAATAAAAAGTGACTATAAATTAGCTAACTGTGTGGACATTTTTAGTTAAACATCCATACAAATACATATCCACCTTTTCCTTATACAGGGATAACACATACATACATGACGTCATGATTCTGGCAAGAAAGTATCAGAGAACTAAAAATATTTTCAAGTTTAAAAAATATTGTGGAATACATTTCAACAACATTTCACATGAATGTAAACTCCTGATTTAATTCCATGATTTTTTCCTGCCAGAAGCATGGTTGGTTTTAACTTTTTTAAACAGATGTTGTTATTATGAAACATTGGCTTTTTTAAAGGCATTTTGCACAGTATCTTAGTGTGGATCGAAAATTTTAATATTGATTATTTGCTATGATATCTTAAATGTTCAAAGTTGTTTTCAAAATAAGAAAATAGCTGCACACATTGTGTTTTTGTTTAATAAAACACAATTTTATTTATTTATTTATTTATTTATTTATTTATTTATTTATAGAGAGATATTTTTGCTATAGGGCACATGTGCTTGCCAGAGAGACAGAGAGAGACAGAGAGACAGAAAGTGAGAAATCATTTCCCAGGGTAGGGTGGCCTTCTCCTCCAGTCTCCTCTTGGGATTTTGGGCATGCATGCCCACGCGCCCGGTGTGAGGCTTAGGCCACTGTGTCCATGACTCACACCACGGTCGACTACTTGGGAGTCCAGGGATGTAAACATTACACCGTCTGCTGGTCTTATAAAACATAATGTACAAAACAAAACAAAACAAAACAAAGCAAACAGTGATGATTTGTTTTTGTAGTTCTTAGTAATAAGTCCTGTCTAATTTTTTCACATAGGATAAATTAAATCCTTATGCAAGATTGCATTAAGACAAAGTAGTTCTTAAGCAATGTTATCAAATAATTATATAAATCCCAAATGCAGCAAAGGCAAACAATCTTCATAGTGTACTTTGACCTCATTGAAGCTGAAGCTGCTAGCTTCAGATGATTTTTCCACTTCACTGTGAAGTAGGTTGTTAGAGTTTCATTAGTGGTTTCATTATGGGGCTTTTTAAAATTAAAAATGGTTTTGATTTCTTCCACAGTTCATAGTTCTCAGCTGAGATCTTCTTTTGGAAATCAAATAGTCCAGGGATGTTTTGAATAACCAGATGGTCTTTAGTATGCAAAAATCTCTCAATGTAAAAGCTCTCAATGCGACTGTAATAAATATGCACCTACATCTTTAGCAATATTACCAGTATATCCTAGAACCAATGTAAGATGTTTTTCTTGTTTCCACAATCACTTAATTGCTGTTTTAAAATCCGAATATTTCCATCATTTATAATTTCTGTTTTGGATGATGGTTCTCACTACCACCTTTTAATGACTGCTTGAGGCCAATTTAGACCAATTATTATATAGTCTTCAAATATGCTTTTAAGTAGTGACTTTACTAGTGGCAACAAGTCTACACAGCAGCCATATGAGATATATTGTTTCTCTTCCTATAAACTATTGGTCAGGAAGGCGATCTAACACAACACTGAGATCATCTATCCTCACCAAATAAGCTACAAGTTCACTTATACTTCTCTTTCTCCAAAAAGTTAAAGCTATGTTCAATCTCAAATTCCTGCTCAAAATAACTTGGGCCATTGTTTCATGGGCCTAAGAAACTTCAGAAAAAAACCCACTATAGTTTGATGATGGGCTTTCTGTCTGTGAAGAACCATAATCACTAGAATTAATATGTTCAACTGTCATGGGTGTACTATTTTTTAGAATTATTTTATTTTACTTTATTTATTTATTTGTTTGTCTTAATTTGACCGGAGAGGTACAGAGTGAGAGAGACAGAGAGAGAAGGGAAAAGTGAGAAGGCAAATCGCCAGGTCCAGGACTCGAACCACAGTTGGCTGTGTGAGAGTCCAGACCCCTTAACCACCACACCACCTGCCAGCCCCATCATGGTGTAATTTTTCAGGCAGGTGGTCTGCACAAGTCAGTTCATTTTCTTTATTTGCCATGTCACAACCCCCACTTCCAGGGGACTTTTTTTTTTTTTTTTTTTTTTTTTTTTTGTAACAAGGATTTGGATAGGGTCGATGGACTTTCTTTCGTTATAGATCACTGGGCTTCTCACAGCTTGTCTGACTGTTCTATTTATGTGAGTGGCCAACTGTTTTGGAGATTTCTTAACTTCCTTCATGTTCTTATTAGTGAAATTAGGGATCCTTTTCTGGGAAGACCAGTGGGATGATCCTCAATGTTATTGTAGAAGTTCCCTTTTTTAACATTGTGAGTTTCAGATGCCATAATTTCTTAAATTATGGTACCTCATGGTACCTGGGGTCTTCAGCTCAGCACTGGCTCTGCAAAACTCTCCCAGAGGCCAAGGCAGGCCCCACTCAGCCATTCAAACACAGGCTGGTGGCCAACCAGCATCTGTGTTATATCTTTAATAGTTTGGTAGAATTCAGCAGTGAAGCCATCCAGTTCTGGGCTTTTTTTTTTGTTGGAAAACCTTTTCATTACTTATTCAATATCATTACTCACTATTGATCTGTTCAGGTGTTCTATTTCTTCATGGTTTAACGTTGCTAGGTTGTATGTGTCTAGAAATATATCTGTTTCAGGTTTTCAATTTGTTGGCATACAGTTGTTCATAATAGTCTCTAATGATCCTTTGTATTTCTGTAGTATCATTTGTAACCAGAGTAGAGGAAACTTAAAAAGCTTATCCATACACAAAAAAAATGAATCCAATAAAAAGATGGGCAATCAAGCTGAACAAGAAGACATGTAAATACACAAAAGCACATGAAAACCTGCCCAACAGCTCTTACCATGCGAGAAATACAAATAAAAACCACACAAGATACCACTTAATGCTGGTCAGAATGGTTAAGATTAAAAAAATAAAGAATGATAAGTGCCGGTGAGGTTGTGGTGAAAGGGAACCCTCCTACACTGTTAGTGGAAATATAAATTAGTACAACTGCTGCAGAGAATAGCATGGAGGTTCCTCAGAAAACTACCAATAGAACTACCACATGACCCAGTAATTTCACACTTAGCTACCTACCCAGAAGATAGGAAACCCTCAGTCAGAAAAATACTCACATAACCATGTTTATTGTAGCATTATTCACAATTGCTAGAACATGGAGTAAAGACAAATGTCCAAGAACAGATGAATGGATTGAAAAATGTGGCACATGTACTCCATGGAATACTACTCAAGACATAAAAAACAATGAGACCCTGACATTTGATACAAAGTGGATGAATATGGAAGATTCAATGCTAAGTAATAGCAAGCCAGACTATGAAAGATAGGCATTATATGTCCCTACTTAATACATACCTGTCTGTACTCTATAGAAGAAACTGAAAGATTGAAAACAAGGCCCTGGAATTTGATAGAAAGTGGACGAATATGGAAGCTGTGTTGCTGAGTGAAGCAAGTCAGGCATGTCTCCACTTAACATATACCAACTGTCTGCACTCTATGTAGAGACTGAAAGACTGGAGAACATAAAAGTATTAAAATTATAATGGACAGTAGAGACAAAGTGAAAAGAGAGTGTGAGAGGGGAAGAGTGTAGGACATTTTGGGGGGGAAATGGAGAAGTAAGACACTTGTGGGACACAGATAAGGTCTATTATCTGTTGACAAGGATGTGTATGGTGGTCTCAACTGGACTGGACTGAAGTGTATATCAATCTGGGTAAAGTCTCTTCACAATCTAAATGATGTAAGAGATTTAATGTATGAATAATAATAAAAATATTTTAAAAAAATAGCAGGGAGGGAATTTGTAGTTACTAGAGACAGTACAGGAGTGGATCGGCAATAGGGGGTGGGAGGGAGAGGATCAGGGGAAAAACAAATGATACATTTAATAGACACAAAAATAAAAAGTTATCTGTTGATGATAATGCATATGGTAATGTCTTTGACTTGACTAATGCACTGTATTCATGCTGGGAAAAACCATGCTGTACATTGTAAAGATGTACAGTGAATAAATGTAAATTAAAAAAAAAATAAGGATTAGCAGGTGGCATGGTGGTAAAAGCGGTTGACTCCCATATGGCCAACTGTGGTTCAAGTCTAAGATGTGGCAGCTTGAAAATCAGATGGTGTGGGTGCACATGTGCCCAAAATCCCAGGGGGAGAATGGAGGAGAAGAGATTGTGGTGTGGCCATCCCCTCTGGGAGAATGATTTCTTACTTCCCTCTCACTGTCTCTCTCTGTCTGGCCAGTGCACATACCCTGTGTCAAAAAAAAAATTTCTTTTAATTAAGTAAAGAGTTTATAATTTTTTTTTTCTTTTTTTTGGAGAGATTTTCGCTATAGGGCGCGTGCGCTCGCCAGAGAGACAGAGAGAGACATAGAGACAGAAAGCGAGAAATCACCCCCCAGGGGGGATGGCCACGCCGCAATCCCTTCTCCTCCATTCTCCTCTCGGGATCTTGGGCACGCACACACACGCGCCCGGCGTGAGTTTTAAGCCACCGGGTCTGGGACGCGAACCGCGGTCGACTACGTGGGAGTCCAGCGACATAGCCATTACGCTAACTGCTGTTCCCAAGAGTTTATAATTTTAAAGTGTTTTCCATTCACAGACCTACTAATTATTAAAATTTATTCATAAGGATCAGCAGGTGGTGTGGTGGTTAAGGCACTGGACACTCCCACATGGCTGACCACGGTTTGAGTCCTGGAACTGGTGGCTTGCATTCTCAATTTCTCTCTCTCTTTCTATGTCTCTCTCTAGTCAAATTAAAATAAATGAATAAATAAATAAAAAGAAATATTTATTAAAAATTTATTCATTTAGAATAGAATTACAAATGTGACAAAATGTGTAGAATAAACCAAGCTAATTTTTTTAAAAAAGAATTATTTTTTGGCCACAGGTGGTGTTGTGGTTAAGGACGCTGGACTCCCACATGGCCCGGACCTGGTACCTTGCTTTCTCACTTTGTCTCTCTGTCTCTCTCACTCTGTCCCTCTCTGTTCAACTTGAAATAAACAAAAAACCAAATAAGTATATAAATAAAGTTAAGTAATATAGGAACCAGCAGGTGGCTTGGTAGTTAAGGTGCTGGACACACCCACATGGCTGACCATGGTTCGAGTCCAGGACCTGGTGGCTTGCTTTCTCACTTTCCCTTTCTCACTCTCACTGTGTCTTTCTCTCTGGTCAGATTAAAAATGAATGAATAAATAAAATTAAATAAAAGTGATTCTAAAAATAAAATGTTAAATAAGATAATACTGGGACTGGCAAGTGGAATGATGGTTAAAGGCACTGGACTCCCACATGGCCAACCACGATTCAAGTCTCAGACCTGGTGACTTGTTTCTCACTTTCTTTCTCTGTGTCTCTCTCTGACAAACTGGAAAATAATAATAATAAAGTTAAATAACATAATTTTAAAAAATTATTTAATTTTATTTATTGTTATTTTTTATTTTGTTATAGGACATGTGTCCTCAACAGAGTGAGATAGAGACAGAGACAGAGAGAGAGAGAGAGAAGCAAAGTGAGAAAGCAAGCCATGTGAGAGTTTAGTGCCTTAACTACCATGCCACCTACATGGTCCCCCAAATTAATGTTTTAACTAAATTAATTTTTGTGTGTATGTGTGTGTGTGTGTGTGTTTATGTTTTTTTTCAATTTAATTGTTTGCATTCATTCACTGAACATCATTACAGCATACAAGATGAGATTTTCCATCCAGAGTACACTATATATTGTCTCAATCAAGCACATCAACAAACATGTTATTGTCAGCAAATGATCTTCCATTTCTTGTCTTCTGTATGTTTTGTTTTTTTTTCCCCCATCCTTGATTCCCTATCTCTTACCCTCTGCCATCTCCCACTCTCCTCCCACACTGTCTCTGGTATCTATGTTTTCTTTCTATACTGTTTTCTCCTCACATTTTATTGTATCACCAAAAACCCTAATCAATCCAAATACCCTCATAGCAAACACAGGTGATACACGCATTGACATGAACACAAGTCTTACTTTACGCATCCTATAAAGTAGCACCTAGCTGTGGCTACATATCCTACTGCAGTCATTGAATAGATATATATTTTTTTTTCCTGAAACTTTTTTTTTTGTAACTCAATTTACATTCCTTCCCTAAGCTTCATCACAGCATACAAAATGCAATCTCCCATCCAGTACACACTGTATAGTGACTCAATCATGCACATTACAAAAAAATTTCCATTACTAGTTCCTAGAATTACTTTTACCCATCTTTCTGACCCTCTGTCCCTTCCCACCCTCCTCTCACACCACCTCCGGTGTCTACAATTGTCCTTCATTCCCTTCCCACCCACGTTGCATTGATCACACAATTTCCTACATAATCTAACTACTTTCAATGGTGAGTTCACTCATTACTACTAAGAAAACCAGTTTTAACTTAACTCAAAGAAATGCCAAGGAACTTTGCTTAAAGCCAGGAAACAAATTAGGATTCTGTTCAAATGGTAAGTGCATGAACCTATCAGTCTCATGTACTTTTATCTTCTGTTGTGTTCAATTTTCCTGATTAAATTCTGGGATATAATATTCAAATTCAGACTTGTCCCTATGATTAAGTTGGCCACTTTCATAGTTTTTGTACTCTTTTTTCCATGCGTCTGTGTTTAATTTTCTTGATACAGCACACCCTTGAGAACTTCTTGGAGATCTGGTCTGGTGCTGGTAAATTTTTTCAGGTTTTGTTTATCTGAGAATGTTCTTGTCTTTTCTTCCCACCTGAAAGATAATCTTGCCGGGTACAGTATTCTTGGCTGTAATTGCTTCTCTCGTAACGCTTTGAATATATTTTCCCATTCTCTCCTCGCTCGCATTGTTTCCGATGAGAGATCTGCTGTTAGCCTGATGGGATGTACTTTGTAGGTAACTTGATGTTTTTCTCTTGCCAATCTTAGTATCTTGTCTTTGTCTGCGGTTTTGGTCAACCTGGCTATAATGTGTCTTGGAGAAGATCTTCTTGGGTTGATTCTATTTGGGGTCCTTTGTATTTCCTGGGACTGGATCTTTGAATGCCTCTCTAGGTTTGGAAAGTTTTCTTGCAGGATTGCATGGAATAGATTATTAATGCCCTTATGGGTCTCTTCACCTTCTGGAATGCCAATTATATGAATATTTGGACGTTTGATGGTATCCAGTACTTCTCGCATATCATTCTCAAATTTTTGGGCCATTTTCTCAGTCTTCGTGGTGGATTTTTCTAAGCCAGCCATTTTCTCTTCTACATCTGAGATTCTATTTTCTGAATGATCTAGTCTGCTTTTAATACTTTCAAGGGAGATTTTGACTTCTTGTATTATAGACTTCATCTCTAGCAGTTCCGTTTGAGTCTTTCGTAAAGTGTGTAATTCCTCTTTTAGATCTTGCAAGAATTTCCTCATCTCCTGGAACTCGTCAACTTCTTTCTCCTTTCTCTTTAGCAGTTCATTATCTCTCTTTTCTTCCATCTCTGTTAGCTTCGACATTATGAATGCTCTAAATTCCTTATCAGACATTTCCATGACTTTCACCGAACTGCTTGTGGATGAAGGAGAGTTACTCTTTTCCCTTGGAGGAGAGGTATTTTCTCATTTTCCCATATTTCTCGTGATCTGGCGGTGATTTCTTGTCATCTGATGGATGGTGCGTTTCTTTCAAATTCTAAAAGTTAAGCCTCAATGTTCAGGAGCAAGCAGACAGAGGTGTTCTAGAATCTGTTTGCCATTCTGTTGTGATCGCACATTAGCTTTGCTTGCTGGAGGCTAAATTATGAGTAGAAAATCTTCATTTCTCCTGTCCCCTGAAACATCTAGTTCCAAGGAGCCATCAGGAATCTTGTGAAGGAAGGGCTCAACTCTCCTGCCACATTATCTTTGCTTGCTGGAGGCTAAATTATGAGTAGAAAACCTTCATTTCTCCTGTTCCCTGAAATATCTAGTTCCCAGGAGCCATGAGGAATCTTGTGAAGGAAGGGCTCAACTCTCCTCTGTGTTTATGTTTTTGCCATAGTGTATGTGTGCTTGCCAGAGAGACAAAGAAAGAAAAGGTGAGAAATCACCCCACAGGGGTCATGGCCACACTACAATCCCTTTTCCTCTAGGATTTTGGGCACACACACTCACCCACCCACACACTCCTGATATAATATTCAGGCCACCTGGTCTGGGACTCGAACTATGCAGCTGGCCATGTAAGATCCAGCACCTTAACCACCATGCCACCTGCTGGCTACAATTTGTGTGTTTTCATGTTACATCTCATTGTCCCTTTCATCTTTGTGGTGATAGGGTAGTTATCCAAAAGTTGGGATACGGAGTTTGAATATGTGTTAAATTTTACAAAAAATCAAAGTTGGAATAAAAGCTGAAGTTTTTGTGTAATAGCTGTTACTTTAGTTTACTTTAGAAGTCTCAAGTTACCATTACTTATGTTTATATTAATGTCAAAGGAAATATAGGTTTACAACTGGAATGTATTAACATGTAAATAACCGATATTAAATTACTTTATGAAAAATGCTGGAAAAATTATAGATCTATTGAATTGTTCTAATACTATTCTCCAGTAACCCAGAGTCCCTGAGCAGTAGTTGATTCTTTGTTACATAAAAGGGAATGTGCAAGCTAAGCCTGAAATATCTTGTTACATTGAAATATTACAGAAAGTAGGAGCCAGTTTAAAAGAGCTACCAATTGCCAAGCTGTAACCACATGAACATTAAAGAGAAGATTTTTTATATTTAATTAACACAAGAAAATTCTATGAAAAGTGAAGAATCTATAGTGATACTTAGAGAGGAAATGTTCATTTCTTCCTTTTTCAAACAACTAGTAATACCTTTGGTTGATTTTATGAGAAGATACAAGACTGATATCAAAGTGTGTTCAGGCATCCCATGTGCAGATATGAGAGATGTTATCAGTACACCTAGATGAACCATGCCATATTCTGCAACATGACGATTTGAGACACATCAAAAATGTCACTTATTGGGGCTGGCAGGTGGCATGATGGTTAAGAGCCCTGGACTTCCACGTGGCTGACCGTGGTTCGAGTCCCAGACCTGAAGACTTGCTCTCTCTCTCTCTCTCTCTCTCTCTCTCTGCCCCTCTCTGGTAAAATTAGAATAAATAAATAAATAAATTTAAATAAAATAATTCTAAAAAATCAAGTCACTTACTACTCATGACTATACCCAATCTTATTCACTATTCACACTGCCTTAAAACAAGTTCTCCAATTCTTCATTTTCATATTGCACTGCATTGTGCAGTATAGGACCTCCTTAGGAACAGACTTGTGAGAATTTCTGACGGGTTTATAATCTGAATTGGACTCAAATAGAACTTTCTTCTTATTAAAAAAGTTTGCCCCCAACTTTGCTTTAGCCTCTTCATGAACTGAGTTAAACTAGGATTTTTAAAAAAAATTATATATTAGTAGTAGCTCTTCTGTCAGAGAAACAGTTCCACCAAATAACCAATATGAATCTATTTGTGCATAAGAACTCTAGAGGTGGCTGTTTTTTTTTGTTTGTTTGTTTTGCTTTTGCTGTTTTTTTAAAAAATTTTTGGTATAGGGCACATGTGCTCTTCATAGAGAGACAGAGAGAGAAAATGATAAATTACCCACTGTGGGCATGGCCACACTGCAATCCCTTTTACTCCAGTCTCCTCTTGGGATTTTGGGCATGTATTCACACACGCCTGACATGTTTTTCAAGCCACCAGATCTAGTACTTGAACCACAGAGTCAGCTATGTGGAATCTAGCACCTTGACCACCACGCCACTTGCTGGCTCCAGAGGTTGCTGACTTTTTTTTCCAAAATTATGTTGAAAAGTGATTTTTAATTGATATATAACTATTATACATATTTATGGAGTATGGTGTGATTTTCAGTAGATGAATATAATGTGTAATGATCACATCAAGATAATTAGTATACTCATGTCAAATATTTATCACTACTTTGTGTTGGGAATATTAAAAATTCTGTCTTTTTTTTTTTGGAGAGATTTTTGCCAAAGGGTGTGTGCACTCACTGGAGAGACAGAGAGAGACAGGGGGACAGAAAGTGAGAAATCACCCCTCTAGAGGGGATGGCCATGCCACAATCCTTTCTACTCCTTTCTCCTCTTGGGATTTTGGGCACACATACACATGTGCCCGCTGTGAGTTTCAAGCCACTGGATCTAGGACATGAACTGCTGTTGACTACATGAGAGTCGAATGATTTAACCATTACGCCATCTACAGGTCCTCAGATCCTGTCTTTTAATTATATTGAAATATATCGTAAATTATTATTATTTTTCTGAGAGTGGTTTTTTTTTTTTTTTTTTTTTTTTTTTTTTTTTTTTTTTTTTTTTTTTTTTGCTATAGGGCATGTGTGCTCGCCAGAAAGACAGAGAGACAGAAAGTGAGAAATCACCCCCCAGGAGGGGTGGCCATGCCACAATCCCTTCTTCTCCATTCTCTCAGGATCTTGGGCATGCATGCACACGCGCCCAGAGTGAGTTTAAGCCTCCAGGTCTAGGACTCGAACCGTGGTTGACTATGTGGGAGTCCAGCGACATAGCCATTACGCTAAGTGCTGGTCCCAAACATATTGTAAGTTATTGTTAACTATAGTTATCCTCCTATGCCACAAAACACAACTTATTCCCCTTATCTAACTCTAATTTTGTGTTCGTTGGAGGTAATTCTCAGTGAATTTGAGAAACAGAATCTCCATTCCCAAGCACAGAACAGTGTTTGACCATACAGAGTGAAAGAGGCTTGCTACCATTGACTGAGCACATTAATCTTTGTCAGATTGATTAGCTTTTGTCTGATTCCTACTAATATTTTTTATATAAAATAATGCAAGGACTGGACTGGCAGGTGGCATGATAGTCGAGGGTGCTGGATTCCCATGTGGCCAACCACGGTTTGAGTCCCAGACCCAGTGGCTTGCTTTCTCACTTTCCCTCTCTCTCTGGCCAAATAAAAATAAAATAATAATACCAATAATAATAAATAATGTTAAATAAAAAATAGTGCAAGAACTTAGAAGCAATACTTTTATCCTGTGGCCAACTAATATGCTAAATATTTAAATACAGGTAAATATTATCAATGACAATATTTCTTTCTTTCTTTTTTAAAAGAGATTTTTGCTGTAGGGCACGTGCGTGCACTCACCAGAGAAACAGAGAGACAGAAAGTGAGAAATCACTCCCCTGGGGGGATGGTCATGCTGCAATTCCTTCTCTAGTCTCCTCTCAGGATCTTGGGCATGCACGTGCGTGTGCCTGGTGTGAGTTTTAAGCCACTGTGTTTGGGATTCGAACTGTGGTTGACCACATGGGAGTCCAGCGACATAACAATTATGCCATTTGCTAGTCCTGAAGATATTTTTCATAGTTCTAAGGAAATATTCCCATGATGCCATAACTTTCACTTAGTATACATACATATGTTTTCAAAAACTTTGAGAGAAAAGCTACCTTAACTGTATTAAATGTGGAGTTAATAATATTCTGAGTGGAGAAATAAAGGGCTTATGTCCACTACAGGTAAGTAATGGCATAGCCAACTCCTTAAAAGGAAAAAAGATGTAAAAACGTATGGATTTCATCATTATTTTACCTGCCAAAAATGAGTATGTGACATCATTGATGACAATGTCATATGTGTATTAAAATAATTCAGAACCTATCTATAATATAATCAGTCATAGTAATATAAAAGCTTTTATATTTTACTAGACTAAGATCGGTATATTTCATCTGGGTCAACAAATTAAAATACTAAGAAGTAAAATTTTTCAAAGTATCAAAACGATACTAAAAATGATTTCTTATTTATGTCTTCAAACATGACTAAAAGCTACTATTTATATTATTAAACAAAAGCATCCTAAACATATTTAAAATGTTTTTTTAAAGAATCATTTTATTTAACTCTATTTATTTATTTATTTATTTTAATTTGACCAGAGAGGGACTTGAACTGTGGTCGGCCATGTGGGAGTCCAGCACCCTTAATCACTATGCTATCTGCTGGCCCCTAAAACATGTTTTGTTTTTTTTTTTAAACATTAAAAGATGTACTGTGTAAATAAAATACATGTATAAAAATTTCATTTTACCTTGATTAAACTTAAAGCATAAGTCATGAATTCTTTCACATCTAAAGTTATTTATCCTTCAAAGGGTAAAGGAAGGCTAAATGGAATGACTGTATTTGGTAGTCGGAGGAAGAAAATGGAAAAAGAACTTCAAGCCAAGGGCAATAAAGTTTTTTCTTTAATTTTGAAGGTATACCTGATCTGTTTCTTATAAACATAGCTATCATTTCTATTATATGTTTGGTCTCTAGTGTCTGAGCAAGCCTATGATATGAAACTTTAAGCTACAAAGGCTATATAGCCTAAGACTTTACTATATTTTAAATATTTATTATAGAATTGTGTTTCTAAGTTAAAAATGACAAGAACTTAAATGTGTCATAAGAAATGAAATTTATTGGGACCAGCAGTTAGCGTAATGGCTATGTCACTGGACTCCCGCATAGTCGAGCACGGTTCGAGTCCCAGACCGGGCAGCTTAAACTCATGCCGGGCGCGTGTGCGTGTGTGCCCAAGATCCCGAGAGGAGAATGGAGGAGAAGGGATTGCGGCGTGTCCATCCCCCCCTGGGGGGTGATTTCTCACTTTCTATCTCTCTGTCTCTCTCTGTCTTTCTGGCGAGCGCATGCGCCCTATAGCTAAAACCTCTCCAAAAAAAAAAAAAAAAAAAAGAAATGAAATTTATTAACCAATCTTGTAATAATAAACCATTTTTATCTGACCTCACTGATCTTTTTACAATTTGCAACACCAAAACTTAAACCATACAAATTCTCTTGCCAGTTAGGATAATATCTAGACGTGAAGTGTGAGATTTCTTCCTTATTGTGTTTGTGTTCAAATAAAATAAATGCTGCTTACATCAAATATTTTTTTCAGGTATACCACACTCTATGGCAGAAACGGAAAGATTAGAGCATACAGAATCAAGGAAAAATTTTTTAAAAATCGGTATTTTTATATTACTCAGAGTTGAGCAGCAATCAAACAAAAACAATTTAAAAGCTGAACATTAGTCATACCTGTTCCTAGACCTGTCACCAGGAAGTATTCATTGGATCCTTCTACAATTCAAATTGTGACCTACTAACATTACATACTCACTCTCATTTTACCATCCTTTCACATTTTCTTCTTCCCTCCTAAGCTCCCTTACCTCCTATAACTATTATTTTAAAAATTATTTTTTATTTAACTTTATTAATTATTATTATTATTATTTTCCAGTTTGATTAGAGAGAGACAGAGAGAGAGAGAGAGAGAGAGTGAGAGAGACAGGGAAAGTGAGAAAGCAAGCCAGCACATCCAAGACTTGAACTGCGGTTGGTCATGAGGGAGTCCAGCGCCTTTAAACAGCGTGCCACCTGCCGGCCCCAATATTTTTTAAGAATTATTTACTTTAATTCTATTTTTTCATTCATTTGTTTTAATTTACCAGAGAGAGACACAGAGAGAGATAGAGAGAGGGAAAGTGAGAAAGCAAGTCACCAGGTCTGGAACTCAAACTGTGGTCAGCCATGTGGGAGTGTCCAACACTTAAATCACCATACCATCTGCTGGCCCCTAAACAAAATATCTTAGCATTTTTAAAAAGAATTATTTATTTAATTTAATTAATTTGCTATTATGCTTCAATTTGATGAGAGACAGGGAGAGAAAAAGCAAGTTGCCAGGTCAGGGACTCTAACCATGGTTACCCATGTGGGAGTTCAGCACCTTAACGAACATGCCATTTGCTAGCCCCCTTAGCATTTCTTTTTTTTTAATTTTATTTATTATCATCATAATCTTGTCCATTTTGCATTGAATCACATATAACTTTACAGTGTATCACATTTCTTTCTCCAGAAGGAATACCATGCCAATCAGTCAATACTGAGACACTACAATCCCCATTTCATCATCCAATAGCTTTTCATTATTTTTCCCGATTGTTATTATTGTTGTTCCAATTATTTTTATAAAGAGTCAATCTCTACTTATCTTTTGGCTAGTAAAAAGACTTTACCCAACATGAAACATTTCTCAGACCAATCCAGTTGAGACTACTATACACATCATCAACAGGTAATAGACCATATCTGTGTCCCACCAACGTCATGCCTCTCTATTTGTTCTCTTGCTTTTTTTTTCCCCCTCTGCCATTTTTTTCCTTTCTATATTCACTTTCAATCATTACACCTCTTTACCATGTACAACATGGTTTTTCCCAGCATGAATACAGTGCACATCAGTCAAAACAATGACATCACCTTATAGATCATCAACAGACAACTATTCACTCCTGTGTTCACCAAGTGTGTTGTTTGTTCCCCGAAACCTTCCCCTCTGTCCTCAACCACTCACTCCCATTACCTCCCCTATACTGTCTCTAGTATCTGCAGTTGCCTACCTTCCCTGCCATCCTACCCTCCAGTTCTTTCAAAAATATTTTTTTTTCTCCAAACATCAGCTCACAAAGTTTTCAACAATAGGGAGCATAGATTCAGTTCAAGTTTGGATTCAGGGTGGGTCTCGTACAGTTCCGCCATTGCAGGTGAATCTCAATGGGATATAGTCTCAGGAAAGTGACTCTGGAAAGCAGAGATGATTATCAGTTGATGCAGCACAGCATCCAACTTGTGATTACCAGGAGTGGTGTTGTGGGGATCTGCAGTGTGAGTCATCCTCGGGTATCTGGTTTCCTTAAGAATGGTAGAGTAGTTCTTGTTTTTCCCTGCGGTAATGCAGGGCTGGTAACCATCATCTTCACACTGTCCATAGGCAGAGAAAATCCTCCTATACAATATATTTCTCAATTGGTTTAAGATAGCTAAAGTTTCTTTCAGTTGCTCGTAGCTGCAAGTTCTCGGACCTAGTTTTCGGCTTCAGTTTGCCGCCTGCGGCCGGCGGCCACGCGCAGGCTGGGGGACCACGCGCCGGCCCAACGTCCACGTGCAGGCCCGGCAGCCACGCTCCGGCCCGGAGGCCACGCGCAGGCCCGGTGGCCACGCTTGGACCCGGAGGCCACACGCTGGGTCGGGGGACACGCGCTGGGCCAGCGGCCACGCGCCAGGCTGGCGGCCACGCGCAGGCGCAGGCCCGGCAGCCACACTCAGGCCCAGCGGCCACGCACATGCCCGGGGGGCCACACTCAGACCCGGTCACCACGCGCAGGACGGTGGCCATGCTCAGGCTCAGGCCCAGCGGTCAGGCACAGTCCCGGCGGCCACGCTCAGGAGCGGGGGCCACGTGCAGGCCCGGCGGCCATGCTCAGGCCCGGCGGCTATGTTCAGGCCCAGGGGCCACGCTCAGGCCCGGTGGCCACACGCAGGCTCAGGCCCGGCGGCCACACGCGGGCCCGGCAGGCATGCCCAGGCTCGGCGGCCACGCGCATGTGCAGGCCCGGTGGCCACGTGCCAACCCCGGTGGCCCGCATAAGCGCCGAGCGCGGGACACACCCAGCACCGGAGAGGCAGCGGGGGCCGGGCGGTCCGAGCCGCGGCGCGCGAGGCAGAGCCCCCCCGGCCGTGCGGACCCGGCTGCCGCGCGCGAGGCGGAGCCCGCCCCCCGGGCCGCGCAGCCACTAGCCCCGGCCCCGGCGCGGGGCGGGACCAGCATTTCTTAAAAGAGTGTGAGACTATTCATAATTATGGACAAGACCCCTCATGGACTATTATCAAATGTGCGTACACATCCAATTTAATGGGAGAATGAGAATCTGTATCTCAACTAGATTTTTTTTTTTTTATATAGGAAAATGTGCTAATTGGAGGAAGACAAAGAGAAAGGGAGAGAGAAAGCATCCCCATCGATATGGTCATGCCCCAATCCCTCTTCTCCATTTCTCCCTCCTTTTGGAATTTTGGGCATGCACACACACACTTCTGGTGTGTTTTACAAGTCACTAGGTCTGAGACTTGATCCACGCAGTCAACCATGTGGGATCCAGCTGCCTTAACCACCACACTACCAGCTGGCCCTCAAAAAAATATCTTTAATTGTGGCAAATACACATGTTTATCACTTTAATAATTTGTTAATCTACAGTGGCATTAAATATGGTCATATTACTGTGTAAACATCTTCACTGTTTTAGTTTATTCAGATATTATAACAAAATATCTTAGATTGGATAATTTATAAACAACTGAAATTTATTGTTCATAGTTTTAGAGGCTGGAAAGTCCAAGATCAAGGTGCCATCAGATTTGGTCTCTGGTATGGACTGTTTCCCATGATGTCACCTTCTGAGTGTCCTCACATAACAGAAGGGCTGAATACTATATCCTCATGTAGTGGAAGGATCAAATAGGCTTCTTCAAGCCCTTTTGTAAGGGCACTAGTCTCATTTAAAAGAGCAGAGCCCTCTTGACCAAATAACCTCTCAAAGTCCTCACCTCTTAATACCATTACCTTGGAGATTAGGTTTGTACATGTGAATTTTGGAGGGACATAAAGTTTTTAAAGTTATGAGTACATATAGTGTTATGTACTCATAACTTTTAACACTATATGTACTCATAACTTTAAAAACATCATTCTTAACAAAAACTCTACCTAATTAAAAAGCAATACTTGGCATGTACCTTCTACTCCTAGTCCATGGTAGCCTCTATTCTACTTTTTGTCTCTAGGACTAGGAATTTGCTTATTTTAGGCACCTCATATAATTGGGATCATATATGTCCTACTGTGTCTGACTTATTTAACTAAGCATAGTATTTTCAAGGGTTATCCATGTACTATTCTGTATCAAAATGTAATTAGTTTTTACTTTTTTCTAGAGGGTGCATGCACTCGCCAGAAAGACAGAGAGAGACCAAGAGACAGAAAGCGAGAAATCACTGCCCAGGGCGGGTGGTCACGCCGCAATCCCTTCTCCTCCATTCTCCTCTCAGGATCTTGGGCACACACGCACATGTGCCTGGCGTGAGTTTAAGCCACCAGGTCTGGGACTTGAACTGTGGTCGACTACATGAGAGTCCAGTGACATAGCCATTACGCCAACTACTGGTCCCTAAGTGTAATTCGTTTTTATGGCTGAATAATATTCCATAATATGTATATACCACATTTTGTTTATCTGTTCTTTTATTGATTTGACACTTGGGTTTTCCACCTTTTGTTTGTTGTGAATAATGTGGCTATGAACACTGATATGCAAGTATCTTTTTAGGTCCCTGTTTTCAATTATTTTGAATTATAGGAATTTGTATATAAGAGTAAAATTGGTGGATCATATTGCAATTCTATGATTAATCCTTTGAGGAACAGTTTTTCAAATGGCTGCACCATTTAACATTTCCACAATGCATGAGGTTTCTAATTTTTTCACATCCACACCAACACTTGTTATTTTCTTTTTAAAGCAAAATTATAGCAGTCCTATTAGACATGAAATGGTATTTCACTGTGGCTTTATTTTGCATCCCCCTGATGATAATAATATTGAACATATTTTCTACATACTTATTGGCCATTTTGGTACATCTTCTTTGGAGACATGTCTATTCAAGACTTTTGTCCATTTTTTGAATTGGATCATTTAGTTTTTGTTGTGTTTTAGGAGTTGTTTCTGTAGTCTAGATATGAATTGATCTCTTGTCAAATATATGTTTTTTTTTCTTGCAGATATATAAAAATCATACAGTAGGTTATCTTTTCATTTTCTTTTATTTATTTTATTTTATTTTATTCATTTATTCATTTATTTTTTTGGTTTGACTAGAGAGAGACAGAGGGCAAGAGTGAGAGAGAGAGGAAGTGAGAAAGCAAGCCACAAGATTCAGGACTTGAACCCTAGTTGGCCATGTGGGTGTATCCAGCACCTTAACCACCATGCCACCTGCTGGTCCCCATATTTTCATTTTCTTGATGGTGTCTTTGATACCCAAAAGTTCTTTCTAAAAAATTTTCCAGAGGGTATGTGCACTTGTGGGAAGGAGGGGAGAGAGAGAGAGAGAGAGAAAGTAAGCACCCCTCATGGGGAATAGTCACACCACAATCTCCTTTCCTCTATTTTCCATCCCTATGGGATTTTGGACATATGTGTACATGTGTCAAGCATGTTTTTAAAGCCACTGCTTCTTGGACTTGAACCACATAGTTAGCTGTGGGAAATTTAGCCACCTCAAGCACCATGCCATCAGCTGGCCCCACAAAAGCTTTTAATTTTGATAAAGTTCATTTTATGAGGGGGTCTTCAAGAAGTTCACAGGAAATGTATAGTATCAAAAAAATTCAATGGATTAAATTGTTTTTGTACCAAAATCAAGTTATACTATGAGTCCATTTTCAAGACCCTTTTTGAAGTTCTCTGGTAGTTATTGGGTCATCATGACGTATTTTTCTGTGTTTTTTTTCTAGGCAAAAATGTGTCATGACCTTTCTGATGACCCAATATTTCATTTTGTTGTCTGTGTATGTATAACATTGTTACCAAATCCAATGCCTTAAGTCTGGCTAGGTGGCATAATGGTAACATATTACTCAAGGGAGGTTCTAAATTCATTTGAAGATGTTCTCCAGTTAATTTATATATGCTGGGGGCATTCATTCATGATACTGGCTAGGAAGATTAAGTGTGGGGATAGTGGCATGAGGCCCTGTTGAGGGTTCTTGTTTCTCTCTCTCCCATTGTCTATTTGTCTGTCATTCTCATGAAAGAATAGAGAAAAATCCAATGTTCTGTCGATTTTTCCAAATATTTTCTAACAATTAAAATTTTTAGCTGTTAAATGTAGCTCTTTGATTTATTTTGTGTTCATTTTAGCAAATGATGTAAGAAAGGAGTCAACCTACATTCTTTTGTATGTGGACACACAGTTGTCTCAGCATAATTTTTTGAAAAGACTGTCTTTTATCCCATTGAATGGTCTCATTATCCTTGTTGAAAATCAACTGACAATACATATGAGGGTCTATTTCTGGGTTCTCTATTCCATTTTTAAATATATCCTTATGCCAATGCCCTGTTTGAATTATTTTAGCTTTGTAGTGAGTCTTGAAGTTTGGTAGTGTGAGTCCTCAAACTTATTCTTTTTAAAGATTGTTTTGTCTACTTGAGACCACTCACAATCCCATGTAAAAGTTTAAAACTCTTTATTGAGGTACGATTAACATGTAAAAGCTGTACAAATTTAACATATGCAACTTGATGAGATTGGGGATAATTATAAATTTGTGATACCATCACCACAATCAAAGCCATAAACATAAATCTAATTTTGCAAAGTTTCCTCCTGCTCCCTTCATTGTCATTATTTTTGTGTGTATGTGTGTGTGTGTGTGTGTGTGTGTGTGTATGTATGAGGTAAGAATACAATGTAAAAGTACCTTCTAAGGGGCCAGCAGGTGCTATAGTGGTTAAGGCACTGAACTCCCACATGGTCGACCACAGTTTGAGTCGTGGACCCAGCTGCTTGAAATGCATTGGGCATATGTGCATACATATCCAAAATCCCGAGAGGAGAATGGAGGAGAAGGGATTGTGGTGTGACCATCCCCACTGGGTAGGTGATTTCTCACTTTCTCTTTCTTTGTGTCTCTGGTGAGCGCATGCACCCTGTAGCAAAAATCTTGTGGGAACCCCCCCCCCCAAAAAAAGAAAAAAACTATCTTAGAAGATGAGGTAAAAATAGAATATTGTTAGTTATAGCTGCATTGCAAATGAAGTCAGGATGGTTTAGTCTGGCTCCCTCACTTCTGATCTTATCATGTTTGAAGGCTACAGGGTAAACAACTTATGTTATTAGTTATACCTGATTTGCATGCTTGTTATGTAATTATGACTTTGCTGTTTTATTCCACGTAACACACAGGTGCGTGGTGACAGTCTGGTTTTGGCAATGATCCACTATTGTCTGAAGCCCTTTAAGAAAAAGGAGATACCTGGTTAGCTAGTGCTGCCCTGTAAGCTGCCCTGCACTGTGCTGTCCTGCTCTGCCCTGCTAGCTAGCCCTGCTTGCTAGCCCTCCTCTGCTTGGATTGGTTCAGGCTGGTGAGCCCTGATGGCCTTGGCTCAGCTCGGCTCAGCTTAGCTCAGCTCAGCTTGGCTCGGCTCAGCTCAGGTCAGCTCAGCTCAGCTCAGCTTGGCTCAGCTCATATCTGCACACTGTGAGCTCCGAGAGAGAGGAAGCTGCTCTGTGAGTGTTCTCCATGTGTGTTACTAGCTCCAAGAGGGAGGAAGCACTTCACTTGCTAGAGCACTGCTATAGACTTTATAAACCTACTAAGAGCTCTGTGAGCTCCAATTAAACTCAGCCAATAAACAACATGACATCAGTGCCTTGCATCTTTTTCCAACTTCCTGTCTCTCTGTTTGAGCCATCCTTTGGTGGACAAAAGAACCTCACAAAACAATAGCATAGCTGTATAATAGATCTCCAGAACTTATTTATCTCATATAACTGGCACTTTATATCTCATGACCATTACCTTCCTATTTCTCCCTCCTCTCAGATCTTAATAATCACCATTTAACTTTCTGTTTACAGGGGTGTTCTGATCAGTCCTCTGAAGAACTAGCAAAGTCCAGCCAGGATCCAGCGGTGCTCAGAGGTGGCCTCTGAGGCACCAGTGGGGGCTAGTGGGGACATTCTGAGCCACCTTCTAGGGTGATAGCAGAGGTGGCGGGATGCTCTGGGCTGATCTCCTCTGCACTAGCAGGGGACAGAGGGCTCATAAGAACACTCTTGGTGAGCCTTTTGGGCACTAGGGGGAGAACGAGGGTACTCTGTGTGGGCACTAGTGGAGGCTACCAGGGCGCATGGAGGTACTCTGCACAGGATTGCGGGGCATCAGTGAGGGTCAGGAGGAGTATGAAGGAACTCTAGATGGGCCTCCATGTTACTAGTGGGGGCCAGCAGGGATGCTGGGCACTTTAGGTGGGCCTCTGGGGTGCTAGCAAAGTCAATGGAGGCACAGGGGTGCTCTGGGTGGGCCTCCCATGTGCTAGCATTGGTCAATGGGGATGTGGGTACACTCAGAGCAGGTCTCCAGGGCACTGTCAGGGCCTGGTGGGGGTTAGGGGTGCTCTAACTGGCCCTCTTGGCACCAGTAGGGTCAGCAGGAGCGCAGAAAAACTTGGGATGGGCCTCTGGGCACCAGCAGGGGTCAATGGGGACATGGGAATGATCTGAATGGGTTTACAGGTCACTATTGAAGAATAGTGAGTGCACATATATGCTCTGAATGGGCCCACTCAGTACTAGCTGAGGCCTGTGGGGGCAAAAGGCTGCTCTGAATTGTGCTATGTGGTTCTAGCAAGGGCCAGTGGGTATGGGTGATGTGCTCCAGGTTATGCCTCTATCTCTTCCTCTCTGCCTGGGGAGGGGGATCCCCAGCAATTTCCTGTCAGCCTCCCCTCTCCTTCCCTCCCCTTAACTCACTGTTGGGGAGATCAGGAGAAGCTTCACTGCACGTGACAATAGAGGGTGCGATCATCTATTTCTGGAATTATGCACTGAGGGAGGGGTAGTGTGGGCACAAGTCTGCCAGTCAATCAAAGGGGGTGGAACATAAGGTTTCCTTAGTCTCTTCTGGGAGGAAGTGGGGTGTTCACTCATATACCATGATCTCTTCCTCACAGCAGTCCACTTGCTGCACTAGTCTATACTGTGGAGTGTATAATGCTGTATGGGCTTTGGTGATAGGGTCATAGTCCTATAACCCCGTCACTACAACTGTTTACATGGGTTTGGTAGGATTTCTATGGGTCTCAAGGATGTGAAGATTTGCAGGCCATATATCTTCGGGGCAGGTTTACTTCAGTAGTTGTTTCATTCTCAAAATGGCGCCACTCTGTAGCCACTTGGGGCCTGGGACATGGGGTTAACCAGGATGAGCTCCTTTCCTGGAGTTATGCAGATTTTTGGATTTAGCCTCACTGGGCCCAAGGCCATGTGAAGTGCATGCCTTCTAGTCGGTCAGAGGGAAACATCTGTCCGTCTTCTCTGTGGGAGAAGAGGAGGTTATGCTCAAACACCTGATTTGGTCCCTCGGAGCAGTCCTTATGCTGTGGATTCTTGATTTGCCCATATTCTAAAGTGTGTATCATTGCACATATAGGTTTTTGGGTGCAGGGATCACAGCACTCCTGCTCAGCCACTGCATCTACCTATCCAGGTCTGGTGGGATTCTGAGGGTCTCAGGGATTTGAAGCTTTGTAGGCTCTCTGTCCTTGGGACAAGTTTCACTTCAGTGCTTACTCCCATTATCAAAATGGCACTGCTGGGACCAGCAGTTAGCATAATGGCTATGTCGCTGGACTCCCATGTAGTCGACCGCAGTTTGAGTCCCGGACCCAGCAGCTTAAACTCACACCGGGCGTGCGTGCGTGCGTGCGTGCGTGCCCAAGTTCCCAAGAGGAGAATGGAGAAGGGATTGTGGAGTGGCCATCCCTCCTGGGGGGTGATTTCTTGCTTCCTGTCTGTCTGTCTTTCTGGCCAGTGCATGCGCCCTGTAGCAAAAACCTCCCCAAAGGAAAAAAAATGGCAATGCTCTGCAGGTGTTTGGGTCCTGGGACTTGAGGTTAACTGGGGTAAGATCCTTCCTGGGAGTTATGCAGCCCTATAGATCTCTAGAGCTTCTTTTCACTAGGCCTGAGACCAGGATTCCTAGGAAGTTGGGAATACTTTACACAGTGGATGGTATCAGAGATGCTAGGGATCCCTCAATCATCCTTTCCCAGCAAAGAATTTTTCCTGATTTCAGGCTGATAATTTCAGCTGACTGGGTGGCTCAGTTCCTTTTCTAAGCTGTATCTCTTGAGTTTCCATGTTTCAGAAAATTTCAGATCTTACCTTGGTAATTTCAAGGATCCTTCCTTAAAAAATTCAGATTAGATTTGTCTGAATAGTTATTATTTTTTTCTTTCTCTCTTTTAAAGTTTTTGCCATGAGGCTCATGCATTCACCACAGAGAGAGAGACAGTGAGAAGGAAAGTGAGAAATCACCCTCCAAGGGAGATGGCCATGCCACAATACCTTCTCTTTTTGGGATTTTGGGCATGCATGTATATGCACCTGGCATGATTCATCGAGCCATTAGGTCTGGGACACAAATCTCAGTCATCCATGTGAGAGTCCAGCACCTGAACTACCATATCACCTGCTGGCCCCATTCTCTCTCTCTCTTTTAAGTAATTTTTTTGCAACCTTAAATATTTACTTATTAAAACTATACCAATACTTTAATCAACTATACAAAAAAGATGAGACAAACATGTGCATTTATAGAACTGCGTATCAGTCAGGCCAGATCCCTGCAGAGGGAATTCCCAGTATGACCTCATTCATCTGTGAGGACACAGAGCAATCCTTGTTTGGACGGGCACACTCATCTAACTTGTGTGGCGTGGTCAGACCTCTCCTCCTTGATGGCTTCCTCCTTCTTACGAATGTGCATGTCCAGTAGTCTGCTTTTTAGAGCACAAGTTTACCTTCCTCGTCCACTGGCCATTGGAGGAGGACTGGGGCCACACAGATGATTGATTCGACCCATTCTTCGGGGAGGCTTTCTAGGTGGCCCTCTTCCGTCATCATATCTGGAATCAGATGAGTTTCCATAGCCTCATCTTGCTGATGCAGAATTTTGAAAAATGAAACTATAAACTCTGCTATTCCCCAGAAAAAATCTGTTATCAAAGATAACCTCCATGGGGACTGACTTTGGCTGTCCAATAGTTGTCCGTTTGAGATGTAAACCATCATACCTCCCATTCCCTGCTTCAGAGCTACTGAAGAGCTCGGGCCTCCACGGCTTCTTTAATTTATTTTTAAATTATTATTCATACATTAAATCGCTATACATCATTTAGATCGTGAGGAGACTTTACCCAGCATGATATACACCTCAGTCCAGCTGAGTTGAGACCACCATACATGTCCTTGTCAACAGATAATAAATCTTATCTGTGTCCCACACATCTCTTACGTCTCCATTTCCCTCCCCCTCAAATTCCCTATGCTCTTTCCCTCTCACACTCTCTTTCCACTTTGTCTCTAATGTCCATTACAATTTTTAATACTTTTATGTTCTCCAGTCTTTCAGTCTCTACCATAGAGTGCGGATAGTCGATATATGTCAAGTGGAGACATACAATGTATCTCTTTCATAGCCTGATTTTCTTCACTCAGCAACAAATCTTCCATATTCATCCACTTTCTATAAAATTCCAGGGCTTTTTTTTTTTAATGGCTCAATTGTATCCCATGGAGTATATGTGCCACAATTTTTCAATCCATTCATCTGTTTGTGGACATTTGGGTTGGTTCCATGTCTTAACAATCATGAATAAGGCTGCGATGAAAACAGTTGTACAAGCGCTTTTCTGACTGAGTGCTCTCCTATCCTTTGGGTAGATACCCCGGAGTGGAATTGCTAGATTATATGGTAGTTCTATTTGAAGGTCTTTGAGGAACCTCCATATCATTCTCCACAGTGGCTGAACCAATTTACATTCCCACCAACAGTGTAGGAGTATTCCCCTTTCACCACATCTCCTCCAGCACTTATGATTTGTTTTTATGATTTTTGCCATTCTGACTGGGGTTAGGTGGTATTTCATTGTGGTTTTGATCTGCATCTCCCTTACAATGAGGGATGTTGAGCAATTTTTTATATGCTTTTTGACTGTTTGTATGTCTTCCTTAGAAGGTTGTTTATTCAGCTCATCTTTCCATCTTTTAATTGGGTTAATCATTTTCTTCCAGGTAAGCTTCTTGAGTTCCCTGTTCACTGGTTATCAGTCCCTTATCTGTCCACTCTCTCACTTTCTCTCTCTCTCTCTTTTTTTTTTGAGAGACAAAGGGAGAGAAAGTGGAAAATCACCCCTCTGGGGAGATTGGCCAAACCACTATCCTTTCTCCTCCATTCTCCTCTCCGGACTTTGGGCATGCACGTGCACATGCCCAGTGTGATTTTCAAATCACCAAGTCTGGGACTTGAACTGCACAGTCAGCCATGTGGGAGTCCAGTGCCCAAGCTACCATGCCATCCCTGTCTTAGTAGTTATTATTTTACTTCTTGATTGTTAGGGAGATGAGTCCTGGGTGCTTTCTGTCGACCATCTTGGACCCTCCATCCAAAATAAGACACTCTTAAAAAATGGACACTAAAGACAAAGTGGAAAGAGAGTGTGTGGGGTAAGAGCATAGGAAAGGAAATTTGGGGGAAAATGGAGAGGTAAGATACTTGTGGGACACAGATAGGGTTTATTATCTGTTGATGAGGATGTGTGGTGCTCTCAACGGGGCTAGACTGAGGTGTATATCATGCTGGGTAAAGTCTCTTCACAATCTAAATGATGTAAAGTGATTTAATGTATAAATAATAATAAAAATAAATTTAAAAAAGGGAAGAAAAGGAAAAAACCAACAAAACAAATAAACGAACAAACAAAAAAAAACATGGATCAAGGGCCAGAAGTTGGTGTGGTGGTTGTGGTGTTGGACTCCCACATGGCTGACTGCAGTTCTAGTCCTAGACCTGGCAGCTTCCTTTCTCATTCCCTCTCTCTCTCCTTGTCTCTCTCTGGTGAATGCATGTGCTCTATAGCATATTAAAAAAAATGATGGCTAAAGAGTTACATAAATTGGTTCAATCTTAAACAAAAACTTAAAAAAATAGGTCAGAGAAAGCATTATAAGTAAAATTGGGAAAAATATTTCTAGTTTACAAAAATGAAAACACAATATATCAAAACTTATGGGATACAGAAAAAATAGTGCTCAGAGGAAAAGATATAGCTATAAGTAGCAACACTAAAAGAGAACAAAAATCCTCAAATTTAATAATCTAACTTTATATCTTAAGGCAAATTAAGCTCAAATGCAGTAGAAGGAATCAAATAAAGACTAGAGCAAAGATAAATGAATTAGAATATAGAAAAAACAGTATAATGGGACCAGCAGTTAGCGTAATGGCTGTGTCGCTGGACTCCCACATAGTCGACCGTGGTTCGAGTCCCGGACCCGGTGGTTTGAACTCACGCCAGGCGCATGTGTGTGCGTGCCCAAGATCCCGAGAGGAGAATGGAGGAGGAGGGATTGCGGCGTGGCCATTCCCCCTGGGGGGTGATTTCTCGCTTTCTGTCTCTCTGTCTCTCTCTGTCTGTTTGGCGAGCGCACGCGCCCTATAGCAAAAACCTCTCCAAAAAAAAAAACCAGTATAATAAAATCAGCAAAATGAAGAGTTGTTTGAAATGTACAAAACTGACAAAGCTTCAGTTACACTGACTAAGAAAAAAGAAAGCATCCCATAAACACATGCAATTTTTTTTTTAAGAGAGATTTTTACTATAGGCCACATGTGCTTGACAGAGAGAGACAGAGAGAAAAAAAGTAAGAAATCACTCCCCGGGGGGATGGTCACTCTGCAATCCCTTCTCTTCCATTCTCCTCTCAGGATTTTTGGCATGCATGCACATGCACCTGGCATGAGTTTTAAGCCACTGAGTCTGGGACTTGAACTGCGGTTGACTATGTATTGACTCCAGCAACGTAAACATTAGGCCATCTGCTGGTCCCAACATATGCAAGTTTTAATTTGACAATTAAAAAAACAAAATAAATATTTAATTATTAATGAAAAGAAATCTGCAACTACTATTGTATAAGGGCACTGTTTCTCCCATGAATTCCATTACTATTTAGAAAAGAATCATTTATTTAATTATTATTATTATTATTATTATTATTATTGAGAAGTTTTCTGGTGTACTCACCAGAAAGACAGAGAAAGACAGAGAGACAGAAAGTGAGAAATCATCCCCCAGGGGGGATGGCCATGCCACAGTCTCTTCTCCACCATTTTCTTCTTGGGATCTTGGGCATGCATGCACACGTGCCTGGCGTGAGTTTAAGCCACCAGGTCCAGAACTCGAATTGCAGTTGACTATATAGGAGTCCAGTGACATAGCCATTACGCCAACTGCTGGTACCATTATTATTATTATTTTTTAGTTCATGAGAGAGGAAAGAGAGAGAGAGAGAAAGAGAGAGAGAGAGGGAGAGAGAGAGAGAGAGAGACAGAGAGAGAGAGAAAGTGAGAAAGCAAGTCGCCAAGACCAGGACTCGAACCATGATCTATCATGTGGGAGCCCAGTGACTTAACCACCACACCACTGCTGGCTCCAGATTCCATTAATTTTTGCTTAGTATATTTTCGGCTTCTGTTTTATGTTCTTATGTTTTTAATTGTTATTTTCTTTATGGGTTAATATTTTTATCAATGGTTAATGCCTTTCTAAGTCTCCTGTTACAGTTCTTTTTTCCTTTCTTTTTGGAGAAGTTTTTGCTGTAGGGCGTGTGTGCTCGCCAGAGAGACAGAGACAGAGAGACAGAAAGCGAGAAATTACCCCCCAGGGGGGATGGCCACACTGCTATCCCCTCTCCTCCATTCTCCTCTCGGGATCTTGGGCACGCACGCACACGCACCCGGCGTGAGTTTAAGCCACCGGGTCTGGGAGTCGAACCGTGGTCGACCACATGGGAGTCCAGCGACATAGCCATTACGCTAACTGCTGGTTCCTCTGTTAAAGTTCTTAACTTCCATTTTTTTCCTGAAATTTGTTTTAGCCCCTCTGGCTATCTTTTGGTTATTATTTTATTTTTATTTTTTTATTTTTTTTCTGGAGGTTTTTTTTGCTATAGGGTGTGTGTGCTCACCAGAAAGATAGAGAGAGACAGAGAGACAGAAAACAAGAAATCACCCCCCAGCGGGGATGGCCATGCTGCAATCCCTTCTCCATTCTCCTCTTGGGATCTTGGGTATGCACGCACACGTGCCCGGTGTGAGTTTAAGCCACCTTGTCGAGACTTGAACTGCGGTCGACTATGTGGGAGTCCAGTGACATAGCCATTATGCCAACTGCTGGTCCTGTTTTGGTTATTATTTGAAAGGAATATAATTTTGTATACTTTTGCTTTCAACTTACTTGTGTTATTGGATGTATAAGGAATCTATTGTAGATACCATATAGTTGGATCGATTTTCAATCCATCTTGCCATTTTTTTTATATTCTATCTTTTAAAGGAGATTGTTACTCACATGTATAGCAATTATTGAAAAAAATGTTTACTTCTACCATTTTACTATTTGTGTTTTACTATTTGTGTTTTTAGCTTGTTACTATGTTGCTAAACAAAAATACCTGAGACTGATTGATTATAAAGAACAGAAGTTTATTTGGCTCATGGTTTTGGTAGCTGGAAAGTCCAGAAGCCTCAGGCCAGTTTCTGGTACTATGTCGTAACATGGCTGATGGAGTGTAAAAGAAGAGAGGGGGTGTGTAAAAGAAGAGAAGACAGAATCCACACCCCTCTCCATTATTCTGTTTCTCTCCCTTTGCCCCAGATGACTGGATGATGCCCACACACATCGAAGGCAGATCTTCTTTCAAACTCACATGCCAATATTGACTGCCAAGGTGTTCATTCACTGTGTTTCACTTCTTTTTAAAAAAATTGTAAATTCTTATTTTTACCTTTATAAAATTTATTTTTTTATTATTTTAAAAAAATTTACAAGGGCCAGCAGGTGACCTGGTGGTTACAGGCACTGGACTCCCACATAGTTGACCACAGTTCAAGTCCTGGTCCTGGCAGCTCTCTCACACTCTCTCTTTGGTCAAATTAAAATAAATAAATAAAGTTAAATAAAATAATTCTTTAAAAAATGGACATGTAGTCACTGTACATCATAAAACTGTACAACATGGTTTTCTCAGTATGAATACAGTGCAGATTAGTCAAGTCAAAGATACTACCATATACATTATTATGTACAGATAACTATTTTTCTGTCTGTTAAATGCTTTGTTTGTTTGTTGTTTTTTTCTCTGATCCCCTCCTTCCCACCTCCTATTATCCATCCCCTATTGTCCATCCCCTTCTATACTGTCTCTAGTATTTACAGTTGCCCTCCCTGCTATTAAACCATCCAGTCTTTCAGTTTCTGCTGTAGAGTGAAGACATTTGGTATATATTAAGCAGGGACACACTGGGCCTTTCACAGTCTGGCTTGCTTTGCTCAGCATTAAATCTTCCATATTTGTCTACTTTGTATCAAATGTCAGGGTCTCATTTTTTATGACTGAATGGTATTCTATGGAGTATATGTGACATATTTTTTTCCTTTTAAAAATTATTACTATTTTAAAATTTACATTTCATCGCTGTTTATCTTTATAGTGCACAACATGTTTTTTTCCCAACAGGTCTTTCCCAGCATGAAAAAAGTACATATTAGTCAAATAAAAGGCATTACCATATACATTATCATCAACAGATAACTTCATTTTTGTGTCTTGAGTGTTGTGTGTGTTTGTTTTATCCCTGTATATGTTTCCATATTTTCTCGGTCCACTCATCTGTTCTTGGAAATATGGGTTAATTCTATGGTTTACTAATTGTAAATCATGCTGCAATAAACATGGATGTGCAAGTATTTTTTCTGACTGAAGATTTTCCTATCCCTTGGGTTACCTAAGAGTGGAATTACTGGGTCATATGGTAGTTCTATTGTAGGTTTCTAAGGAACCACCATATTGTTCTCCACAATGGTTGTACTAATTTACATTCCCACCAACAATGTAGGAGGGTTCCCTTTTCACTAGAGCCTTACCAGCACTTATCAGTCTTTATTTTTTAATCTTAACTATTCTGACTGGGGTTAGGTGGTATCTCAATATGGTTTTGATTTGCATTTCCATTATGATAAGAGAAGTTGAGCATTTTTTGAGTTATGTATTTAATCTTATATACTATTATTTAATTTGGGGAGAGAGAGAGAGAGAGAGAGAGAGAGAGAGAGAGAGAGAGAGAGAGAGAACCAGCCACCAGAACCAAGACTCAAAACCATGATCTATCATATGGGAGTTCAGCACCTGAGCCACCACACTACTTTCCATTCCCTGAGCACTTTTTTCACATGCTCTTTGGTTCTTTGTATGTCTTCCTTGGAGAGTTGTGGGTTCAGCTCATTTGTCCATGTTTTGATTGGGTTGATTTTTTTTTTTTTTTGCTGATAAGCTGCTTGAGTTTCCTGTATATTCTTGTAAGTAGTCCCTTATCTGAGGCATAGTTTGCAAATATATTCTCCCACTCTGAGGGGTGTCTCCTCACTCTCGTTATTGTATCTTTTGCTGTGTAGGAGCTTTTTATCCTGTTGTAATTCCACTTGTTTATTTTAGAGATTATTGCCTGTGCTTGGTGTGTGTGTGTGTGGCTTATTTAAGAAGTCTTTGCATACTCTGATATCTCCAAGAGTTTCCCCTGTGTTTTTCACCATTAACTTTATAGTCTGAGGTTGTATGTTTAGACCATTCATCCATTTTGAGTTGATTTTTGTTAATAGTGAGAGACAGGGGTCCAGTTTCATTTTTCTACTGGTGGATATTCAGTTTTCCCAGCACCATTTCCTGAGGAGATTTTCTTTTTCCCACTGGGTCGTCTTGTGCCCATTGTTGAAAATCAGTTGCTGTATGGTTGGGGGTTTATTTCTGGGTTCTGAATGGTGTTCCATTCATCTACCTTTCTTTGTTTGTGCCAATACCATATTGTTTTGATAACCACAACTTTGTACAATAATATGTTCTGAGGTCTGGAAGTGAAATGCCTCCTATATTATTCTTTTTGCACAGTATTGCTTTGGTGATTCAGGGTCATTTATGATTCCAAACAAATTTTATGATTGCTTTTACTATTTAAACTATCTTTAGTAGTTTAATCAGAGCTGCATTAAATTTTTAGATTAATTTGAGTAGGAAAGGATTGAGATTTTGATTATTCTTCTAACATGGGATGTCTTTCCACTTTTGTGTATCATCTTCCATTTCTTTTAAAGTTTTTCATAGTTTCCCTTGTAGAGGTCTTTCACTTCTTTCATTTGGTTTATTCCTAGGTAGCTTATAATTTTGGTGGCTATTGCAAATAAAATTACTTTCTTTGATTCTACCTCAGTTTCTTCATTGTTGGTGTATAAAAATGCTATAGATATTTGTATGTTGATTTTGTACTCTGTTATTTTACTGTATTAATTTCTCATTTCCAGTAGTTTTTTGTGGATTATTTTGGATTTTGTATGTATAGAATCATATAATCTGCAAATAGAGATAATTTCTCTTCTTATTTTCCCATTCAAATTTTTAAAAATTTTATTCTCTTATTTGATTGCATTGGCTAGGACTTCCAGTACTATGTTGAAAAGGATTTGAGAAAGTGGGCAGCCTTGTCTTACTCCAGCTAGCAGTGAAAAAGCATTCAGCTTTTCCCATTCAGTATTATGTTAGCTGTGGGGCATGGCATATATGGGTTTTATTGTGTAGAGAAATGTCCCTCCCATGCCAATTTTGCTGAGTCTTAATTGTGAATGGATGTTGTATTTTATCAAATGCCTTTTCTGCATCAATTGATATGGTCGTATGATTTTTTATCTTTCCTTCTGTTAATGTGATGCACTACATGTATTGTTGAACCATCCTTGCATCCTGTAATAAAGCCTACCTGGTCATGGTATATAATCTTTGTAATGTGTTGTTGGATATGATTCGCTATTATCTTGTTGAGAATTTTTGCATCTGTATTCATCAGGAATATTGGTCTGTGGTTTTCTTTTTATGTTATGTCCTTGTCTGGGGCATCAGGGTGATGGAGGCTTCATAGAATGAGTTTGGGAGTGTTCTTTCCTTTCGGATCTTTAGAAATAGTTTGAGTAGAATTGGGGTAAACTTTTCTTTAAGAGTTTTGTAGAATTCAAAAGTGAAACCATTGAGACCTGGGTTTTTCTTTGTTGGGAGGCTATTACTGATTCAATCTCATTGCTTGTTATGGGTCTATTCAGGCTTCATATGTCGTCCTGATTCATTCTTGTTAGATTTTATGTGTCCAGGAATTTGTCCATCTCATCTAGTTTTGTTTGTTGGTGTATAGTCACATGTAGTATTCTATCATTATCATTTGTGTTTCTGTTATGTCTGTTGTAACATTGCCTCTTTCATTGCTGATTTGATTTATCTGTTTCCTTTCTCTGTTATTCTTGATTAATCTAGCTAAGTGTGTTGATTTTGTTTATCCTCTCAAATAACCAGTTTTTGGCTTATTTTCTGTATAGTTCTTTTATTCTCTATTTCATTTATTTGTGCTCGAATCTTGATCATTAATTTTTTCCTGGTATTTTTCTGGTGGAATTTTTTTTTTTTTTTTTTTTTTTTTTTTTTTTTTTTTTTAGTTTCCCGTAGTGCATTGTTAGGTTGTCTATTTGCCACCTTTCCATTTTTTTTTTCTTGTGAGTACTTTGCTCTTATGACTGCTTTCACTGTGCCCCATAGATTATGGAACTCTTGGACTCTATCATTGATTTCGATGAATCTTTTGATTTTAGTCTTCATTTCTTCAGTGATTGTAAAGTCATTAAGGAGTAGGTTATTTAATGTATAGTATTCTCAACTGGACTGGTCTGAGAAGTATTTCATGTTGAGTAAATTCTTTTTACAAGCAAGATGATATATAATGATTGAATGTCTAAAAAATGATAACAATAATAATCTGGAAAAATTATGAAAGTCTATTTGATGATGTTGATGTGGATAGTAATGTCTTTGTCTTGATTGATATGTATGGTGTTCCTTCTAGAAAAAGAAATGTAATACACTGTAAAGATATATGTGATTCAATATAATATAAACAAGATTATGATAATGATAAATAAAATTAAAAAAAGGAGAGACGAAGATTCCTCATGGCTCCTGAGAACTAGTGATTTCAGGGTAAAAGAGAAATGAAGATTTCCTACTGATAATTCAGCCTCCAGCCCACAAACCTGAGTGGTAGGTAGCTCCTCTAGCCTTCTCTCTATCTCTGATTCTGTGTCTCTGTCTCTCTCTGCTTCTGTCTCCTCACTTTTTTTGTAATTTTTCCTTTTCAAAATTTTTTAAAGATAAAGTATTCTCTTGCTCTCAGCTCCGCCTTTGTCTTGTTAATAATCCTCTCTCTCAATCCCACACAGGCAGGAGAGACAAGAGGCAGGTCTTCAGACAAAGATTCCTCACGGCTCCTGAGAACTAGTGATTTTGTGTGGCATGCGGTTTTCTATTTTGTGCTTTTCTCTCTCTTTTTTAAAAAATAATAGGTAGAGGGGAACCAGCAGGTGGCATGGTGGTTAAGGCACTGGACACTCCCACATGGCTGACTGGGGTTCAAGTACTGAATCTGGTGGCTTGCTTTCTCACTTCCTCTCTCTCTCACCCTCTGTCTTTCTCTGGTCAAATTAAAAAAAAAAAGAATGAATAAATAAAATAAATAATCATTTAAAAAAATAATAGGTAGAGTGCCTGGGCTTGGGGTTGGGGCTCCAGGGTTGGGGCTTGGGGGTGGTGACTGCATTGTGTTGCTTTCCGGTAAAAAGGTGTTTGTTGGTGGGTGTGACCTCTGGGCTGGGAAGAACCGCTCTTGCAGTGGAGGCAGGGAAGCCAAGCCAGAGCCATGACCAGTACAGTGGGAGCAGTTGGACTGACCATTGCTGCTGCTGGATTTGAAGGTCGTTATGTTTTGCAAGCCATGAAGCATATGGAGCCTCAAGTAAAACAATTTTTTCGAAGTCTACCGAAATCTGCCTTCAGTGGTGGCTATTACAGAGGTAGATTTAAACCCCAAATGACAAAAAGGGAAGCAGCATTAATATTAGGTGTAAGCCATACTGCTAATAAAGGAAAAATAAGAGACACTCATTGACAAATTATGCTTTTAAATCATCCAGACAAAGCCTCCAAAGCAGCCAAAATCAACGAAGCTAAAGATTTACTAGAAGGTCAAGCAAAGAAATGAATTAAATGTATGATTTTAAGTTCATATTAGTTTATGTATATGAGTATCAACTTTTTATAATAAAATGCCTCAAAGCTGCAGTTCTTAAAAATGACTTAGCACAAGCTAAGTCAGTCTTGGTATAAGTTTGATTAAATTTGAGGATTTTAACTTAACTAAGATTAGTTTAGAATATTTAGCAATTCTCAGTATCTATACACAAATACTTATTATTTGAATAGACGTATTGCTCATTAAGTGAATAATTTGGTACCCGTGTATACTTTCTAAAGGCAGAATGAAGACAACCCTTGCTCTCAAGGAGCCTGTAGGCTAGTGGGAGACTGACAAACCAGTAATTAAAATATGTAATAAATGTTATGATGGAATTAGCCTAAGGACTTACTGGAAGGAAAAGTAGTTCAAGGTATAGACAACCGGAGCAGCTACTTGGAACCTTGTATTTAATAGTGAATTTAGCCATGATTATGACTTAAAAAATTCTTTTCTCATACATTAAAAACTAATTTGTATGATGAAGAGTTGAGAGTATAGGTCCTGTTTTTAAGAAAATTTTTACTTTGTAATCAGCTAGCTTCTTAAAGATAATTGCCATTTATAAGTTATTTCTTTAATTGGTTTTAGTCATAAACATGCCAGGTGCATATGCATGTATGCCCCAAATCCCAGCAGAATGTAGAAATATACAAGAGACTGGAGCATGACCACACTCCATTGGGATGTGCTTTCCATCTTTGGCAAGTGTATGTGCCCTCTGACCCCCCTCCCCCCCCCCAAAAAAAAAAAACCCAATAAAACCAGAAATCTTGAGATAAGCTAGCTTGAATTTGTGTTCCCCAACAGAAATATTAATAATGTGTAGCTCTAAGGTGATAAATTATACTACCTAAATATTCTTAAATCATCTTCTAGTTTTTAACTACAGAGAACATAAGGGACTTTTGAGATAAAAATAGTAGAGATAACCATGTTTAGTGCCAGAATGCATTTAGGGGCATTTTAAAGTAAGGTATATCTGTTTTGTCTTTTCTATCTCTGTGTCCTTGTTTAAAATCTGAGGAAGTGTGGATGTTTAGAGTACAGCAAAGCACTAGCTTCTAAGGAGTTGTACATATATTTTGTTAGTTATGTCCAGGAGCTACTGGGCATAATACTGAGTATCTTGTTATTCAAGGTAGCCATGTCCCATAAAGTTGTTGTGAACACTAAAATAGCAAATATCTAACCATGTTCCTGGGGAGGTAGAAGTTCCTGAGAGTCTCTGGTAGTCAGCTGATCAAAACTTTGTTTCATGTGTGTCTGCTTAAATACATATTATTTAATATAATCAGGACTTCAAAAAAGTTCATTGAACTGTGGAAGTAAAGTATACATTTTATTTTGGTGTAAAAAATATTTTTAAACCAAAACCAAAACAAAACAAATAATTATTTTTAGTTTTTTTTTTTCTTTTTCTTTTTCTCTGTTTCTTTGTTGTTGTCATTGCTGTTTCCCTCTGTCTGTTTCCTTTTCTTTTTATCTTATCTCTCTGCTCATCATCTCCATTTACTGTGTTTCTAGATGGATCTAATGGAACTTTAGCCAAACATCCAAATACTATTAGGGTTAATATATTCACCAATATCTACTGAATCCGCTGCACAAAGGGATCACAATGGAATGGCAACGAGATTCCAGATCACCTCTTTCTGCACACTCCTGAATGCTCAGATTGAACTTCAAGAATTAGGAAGAAACACAACACCCATCAGATGATTAGAAATCACTGCAGGGCCACAAGAAATATTTGAAAGAAAGAAAATACCTCTCCTCCAAGGGAAAAGAATAACTCCTCTTTATCCACAGACAGTTCAGTGGAAATCATGGAAATGTCTGATAAAGAATTTAGAATATTCATAATGGTGAAGTTAACAGAGATGGAAGAGAAGAGAGACAATGAACTACAGAAGAGAAAGGAGAAAGGAGATGATGAGTTCCAGAAGGTGAGGAAAAGGAGAAAGGAGATGATGAGTTCCAGGAGGTGAGGAAATTCTTGCAAGATCTAAAAGAGGAATTACACACTTTAAAAAAGAATCAAAGGGACCTGTTAGAGATGAAGGCTATAATACAAGAAGTCAAAATCTCCCTTGAAAGTATTAAAAGCAGACTAGATCATACAGAAAATAGAATCTCAGATGTAGAAGAGAAAATGGCTGACCTAGAAAAATCAACCACAAAGACTGAGAAAATGGCTCAAAAAATAATGATAATATACGAGAAATACTAGATATCATCAAACGTCCAAACATCCAGATAATAGGCATCCCAGAAGGCGAAGAAACTCATAAGGGCATTGATAATCTATTCTATGAAATCCTGCAAGAAAACTTTCCAAACCTAGAGAGGCATTCGAAGATCCATTCCCAAGAAATACAAAGAACCCCAAATAGAATCAACCCAAAAAGATCTTGTCCCAGACGCATTATAGCCAGGCTGACCAAAACCACAGACAAAGACAAGATACTAAAATTGGCAAGAGAAAAACATCAAGTTACCTACAAAGGATATCCCATCAGGCTAACAGCAGACCTCTCATCGGAAACAATGCAAGTGAGGAAAGAATAAGAAAATATATCCAAAGTGTTAAGGGAAAAGCAATTTCAACGAAGATTACTGTATCTGATAAGATTATCCTTCATGTGGGAAGAAAAGGCAAGAACATTCTCAGATAAACAAAACCTGAAAGAATTTACCAGCACCAGACCAGATCTCCAAGAAGTTCTCAAGGGAGTGCTATACCAGGAAAATTAAATACAGACACTCAGAAATAAGACTTCAAAAACTATGAAAATGGACAACTTAATCATAGGGACAAGTCTGGTGTTGAATATTATATCCCAGAATTTAATCAAGAAAATTGAACCACAACAGAAGATAAAGTACATGAGATTGAATTGGTGAAATAGAATTTTTTGACTTTTGACTAAAACATTGCTGATTTTCTTGTAGGCTTTGTTGTCCAGTTTTAAGGATTTTTGTCCTGTCTTGAGATGTCGATAGGTTCATGTACCTACCATTTGAACAGAATCCTAACCTGTTTTCTGGCTTTAACTTTTAAGCAGCGTTCCTGAGGATTTCTTTGATTTAAGTTAAAACTGCTTTCTTGAAATTACCAGCTGAACTTGGTATTGAGTAGTTAGATAATTTAAGAAATTGTATGATCAATAAAATGTGGAGGGAAAAGGAATGGAAGACAACTGTAGACACCAGAAGTAGTGTGAGAAGATGGTGGGAAAGGACAGAGGGTCAGAAATAGGAGTAAAATATATACATATATATAAAACTAGAAATGGAAAATTATTGATGATAACATGCATGATTAAGCTACTTTGCAGTATATTCTGGATGGAAAATCACATTTTGTATGCTGTAATGATGCTTAGAGAATGAATGTAAATTAAGTTAAAAAAAGTTTCAGAAAAAAAACTAAAACTGTTTTTCTTTTAATTAAAAAAAAAGCATTAAAAATACCTATTTGATGATTGCAGTAAGCTATATAGCCCTAGCTAGGGGCTACTTTATAGTATGTTCATTCTACTCACTGAAGTTTATGCCTAAAGTCAGACTTGGGTTCATGGACATGTATATATCAGCTGCGCTTGCTATTGGAAATATTTAGTTTAATTAAGATATTTAATGAAACAATAAAATGTGGGGGGAAGAAGTCATAGAAAGCAACAACAGATACCAGACACAGTGTGGGAGGAGGGTGGGAGATGGCAGAGTGTGAGAGATAGGGAATCAAGGATGGGAAAAAAGGCAAAATATACAGGAAACAAGAAATGGAAAATTATTTGTCGACAATAACACATATGTTGGTGTACTTGATTGAGCCAATATACAGTGTATTCTGGATGGAAAAATCTCATTTTGTATGCTGTAATGATGTACAGTGAATGAATATAAATAAATAAATTTTACAAAGGAGTAGGTTATTTAGTTTCCACGTGTTTGTGTATCTTTGAGGGTTCTTTTTGCAGTTAATTTCAAGTTAATTCCATTGTGGTCAGAGAAGATGCTAAATATAGTTTCTATACCTTTGAATTTGTAAAGGCTTGTTTTATACCCTATCATGTGGTCAATATTTTAAAATGTTCCATGTGGGTGTGAAAAAAATGTATATTTTGTGGTTGCTGGGTGGAAAGTTCTATAGATGTCTGTCAAGTTCATTTGATTTGTGGTATTGTTTAGATCCTGTATCTCTTTGCTTATTTTTTTGTCTAGATGATTTGTCCAGAGGAGACAGTGGAGTGTTGATCCCTAATGATTAATGTGTTGCAATATATTTCTCCCTTTAGATTTAACAGTCTTTCTTTCAAGTATTTGGGTGCTGGTGCTCCCATGTTGACTGCATAGATATTTGTAAGTATTATATCTTCTTGGTTAATTAGCCCTCTTAGAACTATACAGTGTCCTTTGTCTCTTACAGTTTTTGTCTTAAAGTATATTTTGTTTGATATCAGCATTGAAACTCCAGCCGTCTTTTTTTTCTTTTTTTTTGGAGAGCTTTTCGCTATAGGGTGCGTGCGCTCGCCAGACAGACAGAGAGAGACAGAAAGCGAAAAATCACCCCACAGGGGGGATGGTCACACCACAATCCCTTCTCCTCCATTCTCCTCTCAGGATCTTGGGCACACACTCACACGCGCCCGGCGTGAATTTTTTTAAGCCACCGGGTCCGGGACGCGAACCGCGGTCGACTACATGGGAGTCCAGCGACATAGCCATTACGCTAACTGCTGGTCCCTAGATTTTAATTTTAAAAAGCAAAATTGAAAGCCGTGTGATGCGCTTGTGCTCTGCATGAAAGCACTATTTCACAGCTGAAGTTCAGGATCCATGTGGGGATGGGCCTGGATTTGTGCCTTTCCTAAATAGAATGGGGAGAGGCACCTATTCGCACAATAAAGGGGCTTGAGACCCCAAAGAATACTTTATGTTAAATTTTTTTTTTCTTTTTGGAGAGGTTTTTGCTATAGGGCACGTGCGCTCACCAGAAAGACAGAGAGACAGAAAGCGAGAAATGTGGGGAATGGTCACGTTGCAATCCCTTCTCCTCCATTCTCCTCTCGGGATCTTGGGCATGCACACACACGCGCCTGGTGTGAGTTTAAACCACTGGGTCCGGGACTCGAACCACGATCGACTACATGGGAGCCCAGTGACATAGCCATTACGCTAACTGCTGGTCCCTAAATTTTTTTTTTTTTTAAATTAAAAGACACAGGGAGACACAGAGAGACAGAGAAGGACACAGAGAAATGAAGAGAAAGAGACAGGTAACACTACCCATTAGAAATGAGGGAGACGTTTCAGCAGAAAATCTTCATTTTAAGTCTCTGAAAGCAATATTTCACCACTGAAGTTCAGGATCCATGTGTGGCTGTCCTCAATTTTTTAAAAAGTAAATAACCATGAGAATTATTTTAAGGGGAAAACAGTATAGAACATTAAAATTATAGCTTTAAAAATAATAGGGCAAAAATACTGTGCAATGGAAAGCACTTAATGAGGACAGGAGAAACAGAAATAAAATCTACAGTATAATCTGATTCCAGTCACTTCATAAAAATCTCATCCATCAACGTAAATTCATTAGATTTAATTTATCTGCAAGAAAATTCAATTTGCTCTTCTTGCAGACACTAGTTTACCAAACATAGATTTGTCCAGTTCCAAAGAGTTTAATATTTTATGGTGCCCCCTTATACTTAGCAATCAAAGAATTAGCATATATTCAGCTGGTATCCAAATTGTGACATCCATAATTTGTGTTCTGATCCTGCTCCAAGTACAGTATTATAGTCTGCTACAGTATTATATACAGTATTATACACACACACACATACAAGGACACACTCTGCGGCTTAGTGAGAATAAATATGAACATATTTACACTTTTAAAGACAGCCTGCTGAAAAGGAAAATAAAAAGGAATCTAAGGGAAAAAAGAATCTAAGAGAGCTTGGCAGTTATTCTCTTTTTGGCCACTAGAGGGAGATCATGATTCACTTTTACTTGCTTGAAAAGTAAGTGCAACATTTTTCATTTTTTCTTACTTGTTTTTTTCCATTTTTCTTACTTTGAGCCAATATTTTCTTTCCAGGGAATTACTGTCCTCCTACTTGGTCCAGAGGCTTTGGAAATCTGGGTATGGTTGAGAGGATTAATCCGTGTCTGAAGACATACTGTAAGCTAACAAAGTCAGTATTTCTTCATATGTTGATTAGTCACTAGAGATGCCAAATGACTTTGCTATAGCTAGAGTCCTGCTAAGCTTGTAGGAATGGAAGTGCTATTTGGCTACTTCAGCTACATAGGCACTCCTCCAGACACACACAGGCATATTAACAGGTATACACACACATAATTATTGCTGTAGGCGGTTGAGCCTAGATTTAGTGTGGCAGCCAACAGTAAAGAAAACTTGGTTTTCTCCATTACTATTAAAAAACTGTTGTTTCAATTCAACATCTGTCTGAGTTTAGTAATTTTCTAGAAAATGCAACAGGAAAGCAAAGACTAATTTAAAATAAAATTGAAATATTTTTGTTTAAAAATTTGTTTCTAAGGGGGCTTGCACTTGCCTGAGAGAGCTTGACAGAGATGAAGAGAGGAAAAAGTGAGAAATCACTCCGATAGTCATGCCACAGTCCCTTCTCCTCCATTATTCTCTTGGGATTCTGGGTATGCATGCACATATGCCTGGTGTGATTTTCAAACCATTGGGTCTGTGATTCAAACCATTGCTGGGCATGTGCCTTAACCACCACATCACCTACTCGCCCCTTAAAATTATTTTAATTAGAAAAAAGTTTATTAATTTATTTGTGCCATGAGGAAGACACACACACGCACACACACACACACACAGGCACCTCCAACAGAGTCTTCATGCATAATTCACCCCTAGCCTCATCCAGCCTGGATCATGGGCATGGGTGCCTGGCATGTTCAAGAGTCCCCTGTGATGTGAGTAAGAGCCCTTTCCTGTGTGGGTCCCATTACGTTACCAGTATGGAACCACCTGTCCCTAAATATGTATTTTAATTTTAATTTAAAAATTTCAATGTTAAATATATAAAAAATTATATTACAACTGTAAAATGATTTTGTTGCAGATACAAAATCTAAATGTAGCCATGTCTAGAAAATAAAGAGCATAGTAGGTCAAAAAGAAACATTTATAATCTTCGAATTAAGAATATAAATTAGAGTTCAGTTTGGGGATATCACTTCCCAAATAAAAACTGGTCTGAGATTCAGGAGGGTGCTGAGAAACTTTGATCCTTTAACTGAGAAGACCACCATGGGACACACAAAATGTTTACAGTTAGGTGAGGCTAGAACCTGAGATACCTGGAATGGGGCAGATACTGGAGGAGAGATTCAGCTTCAGGTGATGAAAACAATATTCCAAAATACAGAGGTGTGTGTTGTATTGGTCGGTAGGGGAATGGACAGTTTAAAAAAAGGAAAAAGTTAACACTTACTACCTTGAGTACCTTTCTGTGTCTCAACTCTTAAAAACAATCACGTCAACATATTACCTTAGAAATATTGTTGCAAAACATACTTTTGGAGAATGTTTCTCTTCTGCCCTTTCCTTAGCTAAGGTTCAAGGTATGTTTTATTTAGAACTGGCAGTTACAGATAACAAGGTGTAGTTAAGGCAGGCTGTTGACATGAGAAATTTGAGTTTACCAAAGTATTCCAAAGGGTGGGTAGAGATAACAACCAGGAGTCTTGGAGTTGGTGTTAATAATGGGGGCACAAAGTCAGAGTTAGAGTTGGTAGTTAGGATGACCTGATACTGATCTGTTGGTTAAATCACATAGAACTCTTATATACCTCCTGACAAAATTAGTTCCAAAGCCTGGAGAAGATAGGGGTTGTGGTGGTGGTCAAAACAGATTAGAGGCAGGGAGAGGGGACCTTGTCAACTCATTGACTGCTAATTTTGCTTGCTCTGCCTACTACGAACAGCGTGGTAGAATGCTTAATTTTCCAACCTGCATGTACATTAAAATCATCTCTGGTATCTTTGAAATAAACCATTCTGGAAAACTCTTTGGAAATATATAGCAAATTTGAATACACACATGCACATGTGTGCATGCATGCGCGCGTGCACGCACACACACACACACACACACACACACACTGATTTCAGTCCTAAGGTATAAAGCAGTGTTTCTCAGCAGAGGATTTTTTCCCTCTTTAACTCCCTTTGTTCCCAAGGACCTGGAACCTTTTAGATTTTTTTTTTTCTGTCCTTATTATGCCCACTCCTTCATGAAATTTTGATACTTCAGTTATAGTGTATATCTCTTTATGTTATTTATGTATTGTGGTCTTTTGGAGAGCCACAAAGCACTGTTAATATGTAAGATTTTTTTTCACCTCCCTAAGAAAAAATATTCACTCCCTTGAGGATGCTATTGCTCTCCTTGATAATGCATGATTTAAAACTGAGAAATAAGTGTCTCTGTCGATCAAAAGGCATGTGTAAGTATGTTCTTAGCAGCCTTATTTTATTTGCTTCAAACTAGAAATCACCCAAGGGTGCATCAACTGGGAAAGGTTAAATGTATTGTGGTATGTTCGCACAGTTAGAAAACTATGCAGCAATCAAAAGAATGGGTCACAAAATTACAGGACTGTACATTTGCTTTGTAAATTCTAATGTTTATATATATTTTAAAATTATTTATTTATTTATTTATTATATTTTCACATGTGTTTTGCCAGAGAAAGACAGAGAGAGAGAGAAAGAGTGAGAAAGCAAGCCACCAAGTCTGGGACCCTAATTGCAGTCAGCCATGTGGGAATTCTAGCACCCTAACTACCATGTCACCTGCTGGCCCCTAATGTTTATGTTATTAAAAGTATATGTATGCCCAGTTCCTCCCCTTGGCCTACATCTAGATAGTTGAATGACAATTTCTGGGAGTGGGACCTGGGCAGTGGTAATTTTCTAAAGCTCCTAACATGATTTTTTTTTTTTTTGAGAGGTTTTTGCTATAGGGCGTGTGTGCTCGCCAGACAGACACAGAGAGACAGAGAGACAGAAAGCGAGAAGTCACGCCCCCAGGGGGGATGGCCAAGCTGCAATCCCTTCTCCTCCATTCTCCTCTCGGGATCTTGGGCATGCACGCACACGCGCCCGGCATGAGTTTTAAGCCACCGGGTCCAAGACACAAACCGCGGTCGACTATGTGGGATTCCAGTGACATAGCCATTACGCTAACTGCTGGTCCCCTAACATGATTTTAATGTGTACATTAAATGCGACAGACATAGAGGTGGTGGGAAGAGAATAGGCTTTAGAATCAAAGAGTCGGTTCAAATCATGTCTCTGCAACTTACTAATTTTTGAGTCTCTGAGAGTTTTCTCACATGTCAAAAGGTGGTAAGAATGCTACCTATCTCAGAGAGCTAATGGGAAGAGTAAATGACATGTTAAAGTAGAAGCCTCAGAACATAGAAAGTACTCCATAAAATTTAGTTTCCAACCTCTTTTTTCCTTCCCACCACTCTAGGAAATAGGAAGTATAATAACAGCTGCAATTTTGCTTGTTCTGCCTACTATGAACAGCATGGTAGAGTCCTGTTCCGTGGCCCTCAGGAATCTTGCCCTAAGGTAAAACTGTTCTTATACCAACATTATTGCCTTAATTGTTAAATTTAGATGTTGTGTGTTAGCCCTTCCTCTAACAGACACTATTATTTTCTTGTTAATTATTATTATTATTTAATTTGCTATAAGTCATGTTTGCTTGCGGGGGGGGGAAGGGAGGGAGAGAGAAAGGGAGAAATCACCCCCTGCTCCCTGATCACACCGTAATCCCTTCTCCATTCTCTGCCCTAGATTTTGGGCATACATGCACATGGTGTGATTTTCAAGCCTCTGGTTTTGGGATTTGAACCGTGAAGTTGGCCATGTGGGATCCAACTGCCTTAAACTCCATACCACCTTCTGTTCTCAGGTATTATACATGAAAAATCTTCATTAGTGATTCATTTTGTGGGCCAGTATTATTCCTCCCCCCTCTTACTGCTACTCATTCTCTATATCCTTGCCCTTCTATAATATGATCTAAATTACTTTTCATGATCAAAGCAGAAGAGGACCAATATCAAGCACTTCAATTTATTACACAGAGTAGAGTGGTGGTGGCGTTGGTGGCTCTGGCAACCTGGAACTGAGTGCAAGTAATAAAGAATCATGATCCTTCAGAGGCTCTTCAAGATCGCCGTCATTCCGGCAGCAGTCTCAGTTCATTTGCAGAGGAACATTGCTGTTATAGCAGTGGCACTTAATACGGAACTTGATCCTGTACAGAAACTTATTGTGGACAAGATTAGAGAGTACACATCTAAATGACAGACATTTGGAGGACCTGCTGATACTGGACCGGAATACCAGCAAGATCCGAAGAGGAAGCTTTTTAAGCTTAAGCTTAGGCAAATGTATGGTAAAGCAGACATGAACACATTCCCTAACTTCAAGTTGGAATTGATCCCAAATTTGAAAGCTGTGATAAACCCCCACCCTGAAGAAGTAAAGTTAATCTAGTAATGTGTGATAGGTCAGTTGTACAACCACAGAAGTATTAGGATAAATATACATTTCATAACTGTCAAATGCTCTTTTAATTCTGATTCCAAATAAATTATTTGGTGATGGAGAAAAAAATTGTTATATATAGTTTAGAATTACTTGTCCACAATAGCTTTCCTTCTCTTACTCCCATAGGTTAGATCAGGTGAGGCTCCTGGAAGGAGGTGAGGCTCCAGCTCACCTTATTTTCTGTAACTTCCCATAGCTTCTCTTCTTACACAGGACCACATAGCAATCTCTTTCCTCTAGACCCTATCCATAGACTCTAACACGTAGTTTTGTTTCTCAGAACATTTGGAATTACTTAAGTTTGCATTTACCCCTTTCTTTTAAAGATAAGGTGCTTGTTCTCACCAGAGAGGGACAGATAGGGAGAGAAAGTGAGAAAGCACCTCCCTGGAGGAATGACCACACCACAATCCCTTCTGCACTCTCTTCTTGGGGTTTTGGGCACATATGTGCATGCGCCTGGTGTGTTTTTCAAGCCTCCAGCTCTGGGACTTGAACCTCACAGTAGGCCATGTGGGATTCAGCTGCCTTAACCACACCATCCCCTAGCTGGCCCACATTTAATTTAAAAAGTATATATTAATTTAATTTAATTTATTTTTCAATTCACCAGGGAGAGTCAGAGATAGAGAGAGGGAAAGTGAGAAAGCAAGCCACCAGATCTGGGACTCAAACTGTGTTCAGCCATGTGGGAGTCCAGCATCCCAATCACCACACCACCAGATGGTCCCTCATTTAATGGTTTTTTAAACATCATGCTCATGAGCTGATAAGTGAAAATGTAAATTAGTATTATGTCTATTTGTGGAAATGAGGTTTATTCCTTTCCTTTTATTTTATTTTGCTCAGCTTTTAATTATCTAACATTTTGTAAATGTTTCTATGTCTGACTGACTTCAGTCATCATTAGTTTATCAGTTTCATCCATGTTTTTATGTGCAAACTGTAGTTTGCTTATTTTTACTCTTGTATTCCATTGTCTGGATATACTGCAACTCATTTGTCCATTGTATTGTTTAGTGACACTGGGTTGTTTCCTGTTTGAGGCAGTTGAATTAAAGTCCAAATTGAAGGTTTGGAAAGAATGGTGATTTTCTGAGTTAGTGAGTGTGTATGTGTGTGTGTGGGGGGGTGGCCACATCAGAGATAACGCCTCAGGAGGAAAGGGAAAGTATGTACAAGATGGAATTATTTATTTATTTTTAAAACTTTATTTATTTATTTATTTATTTTGAGAGGTTTTTGCTATAGAGCACATGCACTCACCAGAAAGAGAGAGACAGAGAGACAGAAAGCGAGAAATCACCCCCCAAGGGGGATGGCCACACCACAATCCCTTCTCCTCCCTTCTCCTCTCGGGATCTTAGGCACGCACACACACGTGCCCGGCGTGAGTTTAAGCCACTGGGTCTGGGACTTGAACCACGGTCAACTACATGGGAGTCCAGCGACATAGCCAATACGCCAACTGCTGGTCCCAGAATTATGTATTTTTTGACTATAGGGAAATCAGCTTCATGTGGTGTCTAAGATATAGTTACTAAGAGGGCTAGAGGATTCAGGGGAAATAACATTTAGCGAAACAACGTTATCTGTTGAATATTTTATCACTTCTTTTCATTTGCCACATAGAAAGTACAGGAGGCTGCAAATGGGAAGACCTTTTGTCTGAGTTTTGTGCTCTATGCAGTTTCTAGACTGCTACAGTTTTCCCTAACTTCTGTGTCCCTGTGTAGTGAGGGAAAAGAAATCTGGTTTTGAACTTGAGGCCTCAGTGCTATTCTCTATAGCCTCTCTTCTTTCTGGGCTTCTTTGAAGCCCTGTCTTACATTCCAGGTGGACGAGAACAGAAAATCAGTTCCAAATTAGCGTATGATGTCAATGACTAAGGACATGTTTGAAATCTTTGGGTGAAATTGGGAATAGGGAATAAACGTGTTTATTAGGTAAGTAGTAGTTTAAAAAAAATCCAGATGCTGTAATATAAGAAGTAGTCATATTTGAATGGAAAAATATAAAATTGTTGCTAGAGAAAAGATACTAAGAATAAAATTAAGGACTGATACGAAATAGAAAAATAGCATGATATTTATAAAAAAAACTGAATAACTATGATTTGTTCTAAGTCCTTGAAGTGATTAAAAGAAGAAAACACAACAGATAAAGAGAAAAAGGATATGGATAAATAAACAGTGGAATAGGAAATTAAAAGGTTCAATAAACTGGGGCAAGCAGATGTAATAATGGTTACATCACTGGACTCCCATGGAGTTGACCACCATTCAAATCGCAGACCCTGCAGCTTAAAACTCATGCCAGGTGCATGTGCGTGTGTGCCCAAAATCCTGAGAGGAGAATGGAAGAGAAGGGATTGTGATGTGGCCATCTCCCCAGAGGGTGATTTCCTGCTTTTTGTCTTTTGGTCCCTCTCTGTCTCTCTGTTGAGCACATGTGCCCTATAGCAAAAATCTAAAAAAAAGAAGTTCAGTAAATTAGTGCAAGGATGCTAAACTACCCTATGCAAACTAAAGTAACTTTTATCTTACATCTTGGAAAATATTAAAATTGAGTTAACATTTACTGCTGCAAGGCATAGACAAAAGTAGTTTCATACATTGCTGGTGCAAATATTATTTTTCCTTTTTAAAAATACAATTTGATTCATGAAACTTATTTTGGTTAATGCCTCCAATTGATAGAAAACCTTTAGTAACTAATAGTAGGGGGAAAATGCCCATAATGTTCTTTCTAAAGAATTATTTTATTGAATTTATTGTTTATTTATTTATTTTTATTTATCTAAATTTGACCAGAGAGGGACAGAGTGTGAGAGACAGAGGCAGGGGAAAGTGAGACAGCAAGCCGCCAGGTCAAAGACTTGAACTGTGGTCGGCCATGTGGGAGTCCACCGTCCTTAACCACCACGCCACTTGCTGGCCTTGCCCATAATGTTTATAATGACAAAATATTGGAAATATCTTAAATTCAATTCTCCAATAGTATCATTGAATCCAAGTATGGCACATTCATACATATGAGATATGAGGCAACCATAAAAAGAATGATTTAGGTTTTCATCAATTGACTTAGCCATATTTCTAAGATATGGTTCTGAGAGTAATGAAAAAAAAAAACAGTGAATAGAACAGAACATGGGAACCAGCCCTGAAGCCTAATGGTTAAGGGAACTGGATCCCACATGACCAACCATGGTTCCAATCCTAAACTCACAACTTCAAAAATATGCTGGGCTCATGTGTGTACATGCCCAAAATCCTGACAGGATGGAGAAATAGAGAAGGTACTGCAGTGTGATTGTACCCCATTTGGGGGTGCTTTCTCCCATTCTTTGTCTCTTCCTGGTGACTACACATGCCCTATGGCAATTAAAATAAAAAGGACATACTATCTTTGTAAAACATTTTGTACACACACACTTATATAGATATATGTTCATTGGCCTATGATAATGTGAACATGGAGAAATTTATGAAAGAATTAACATTACATCACATTCACTTTCTCTCTTTTCTTTCTTTCTTTCCTTTTCCTTTTCCTTCCTTCCTTCCTTCCTTCCTTCCTTCCTTCCTTCCTTCCTTCCTTCCTTTTTCTTTCTTTCTTTCTTTCTTTCTTTCTTTCTTTCTTCTTTCTTTCTTTCTTTCTTTTTGGTGGTAGTGTTTAGGAATAGAGAAGAAGGATATACTGATACTACCTCTGAAAAGAAAGTTGTCTAAATTGAAAATGCCACATATAATATAGTTCATTGTGAATAAAAATCTTACAGAATAGAACTTAAAATATCCATAAAAAATGAAATTAAAAGACAAAATAGGGGCCAGCAGGTGGTGAGGTGGTTAAGGGTGCTGGACTCCCACATGGCTGGCCATGGTTCGAGTCCTGGACCTGGCAGCTTACTTTCTCACTTTCTCTCTCTCTCTTTCTTTCTCTGTCCCTCTCTGGTCAAATTAAAAATAATAAGTAAATAAATAAAGTTAAATAAAATAATTTTAAAAAGACAAAATAAAAAATATAAACTCTATTTCTCAACATAAGTTCCATTAAGTTCAGGACGCTTTTGTAAGCAATGATACCAGCCATTTAATCTAGCCTTAAAGACCTGCAGGTCCTGGGGATTTAACCATGTCAAGGTAGTTTCCTTTACATTATTATTTTATATATATATATATATATATATATATATATATATATATATTTTTTTTTTTTTTTTTTTTTTTTTTTTTTGGAGAGTTTTTTGCTATAGGGTACGTGTGCTTGCCAGAAAGACACAGAGAGACAGAGAGACAGAAAGTGAGAAATCACCCCCCCCCCCCAGGGGGGATGGCCACGCAGCAATCCTTTCTCCTCCATTCTCCTCTTGGGATCTTGGGCACAGACACAAATGCTCCCAGCGTGAATTTAAGCCATTGGGTCCGGGACTCAAATCGCAGTTGACTACATGAGAGTCCAGTGACATAGCCATTATGCTTACTGCTGGTCCCAAGTTTCCTTTACATTATTAACTGAAGAAAAATGGGTGCCCTTAAAAATTATTTTTAAGATTAGGACACACACACACACACACACACACACACACAACAAATTAGAAGTAGCTAATCAGGACTGTAAGGACTTAATGATTTCCCATCAAAATTCTGACATAATTGCCCTTATTTGATTAGATGAGTGAATAGGGGAATTGTCTTAGCAGTTTTGATGAAGTTTTCCTGCTAAAGCTTCAAATATCTTTCTCAAAACACTCTAATAATAAGCAAAGCAAAATTATTGTTCTTTGACTCTCCAGAAAGTCAACAAGCTAAATGCTTTAAGAATTCCAAAAATTTAGAGAGGCATGACATTAGTGGGACACAGAAATGGTTTATTATTTGTTGATGATAACATGTATAGTATTCTCAACTGGACTGCTCTGAGAAGTATCTCATGTTGGGTAAAGTCTTTTTATAAGCCAAACGATATATAGAGATTGAACGTTTAAAAACTAATGAGAATAAAAAAATAATAATCTGGAAAAAAATGATGAAAAGCTATTTGATGATGATTATGTGGATAGTAATGTCTTTGTCTTGACTGATATGCATGGTATTCCTTCTGGAAAAAGAAATGTAATATGGTGTAAGGATATGTGTGATTCAATGTAATATAAACAAGATTATGATAAGAATAAATAAAATAAAATAAAATTTCCAAAACTTGTGGCAGTGACATTTGCTTTTGACCAGTCTTTTTTTGTTTTAACTGGACAACTTCCACTTCTTGGTAATGATTGCTTTTATTGTACTTTGTTTTCATAATCATATTGGTAAATCCATGTGTCATTTTATGTGAACATTTTTTGAAGAAATGCTTTAGCACCTTGATCCCACTTGTTTAAAATTCTATTAAAATTTCTCCTCTTGTCTGGAATGGATCTGGGCACAGTAGTTTTGGTACCCATTGAACAGGAAGTTTGTTCAACTTCAATTTCTCAGTCAGAATTGCATAACATGAATTGGTTGAGACATCTATGGTGTTGGCTCTTATTTCTGCTGTTAATCATTGATTTTCCTCAATTAGGGCACAAATGAGATTAATTTTTTTCCTTGCAGATTGATTTGGAAGATCTGCCACTGCAGACATCATCTTCAACATCATCCTGTTCCATCTTAAAAAACAGTTATCCAGGGGCGGGCAGGTGACATAGTGGTTAAGGGCGCTGGACTCCCACATGGCTGACCGCACTGGCGGCTTGCTTTCTCACGTTCCTTCTCTTTTTTGCTCTGTCCTCTAGTCAAATTAAAATAAATAAAGTTAATTCAAATAATTCTTTAAAAAATACCCGAACAAGTATCCATTTGTAAACTGCTAATTTACTTGGTGCTTTATTCCTAGATTTCACCATTATTCTGCCTAAGCCTTATAATAAATTTGATGTTTATTCTTGCTTCAATTTTAGTAGAAGTTTTTTCTGATAAGGGAAACATGATGACATCATGTTGTAAACTGATGTCTTATCCTTCTTACTGCCTCAAAGTATATTATGTTCAGGCATATTATAATAATTTAGTACCAGTTTATTTTGGTGCAAACATTTTTTGAAATCTATGCATAACTGTTTCAGTAATACATAGTTCTAGGAATTTTTGAAGACCCTCATATATGTGTACATATAAATAAAAGGATTTACATGATTAGTATAATTATAACACTGGTTTACCATGTGAAATACACACTTCCTAAAACTAGAGCTTTTTAAAGCACATATATCTGTTTAGGTAAACTTGGGGACCAGTTATTTATGCCTGAAGAAGAAATGTGATTATTATTAGATGGGAAAATACAAAACTGATTTTCAGAACTCATTTTTTCAGTTCAGATTTAAATGAACATACCAATCAAATTGTTGAAAAGGAAGCTAATTCTGACGATTTAGTTAGTATTAAGATTCAAACTCTTGGGACCAGCAGATAACGTAGTGGTTACATTGCTGGACTCCCACATGGTTGACCATGGTTCGAGTCCCAGATCTGGTGGCTTGAAAATCACACCAGGCATGTGCACATGAGTGCCCAGGATCTTAGGAGGAGAATGGAGGAGAAGGGATTGAGGCGTGCCTGCCCCCATGGGATGATTTCTCCCTTACCTTGTCACTGGGTTTGTCTCTTTCTCTTTCCGTGAGTGCACATTCCTTAAGGTTAGAACCTCTCAAAAAAAAAAAAAAAAAAGATTTAAATTCTATAGTTTGATCAAACCACAGAATATGTCATTAGCAAGATTGGTGATTTAGAAATGGTATGGCCTAAATTTAACATGAAAAGCATTGTGCTTTAATAGGCTGCATATTTCCATTTGAATTGTCTAGATATAAATATTTTCAGGAATATTTGAAAGAATATTTACATATATTTGCAAAAATTTTTTTCTATGGGCTGACCAATGCCTTGGTGGTTAAGGCATTCTACATGGCTGACTACACAGTTTGAGTCCCAGACCTGGTGGCTTGAAACCACACCAGGCACATGGGCATGTATCCCAAAATCTCCAAAGGAGGAAGAAATGGAGAAGGGATTATGGTGTGGTTATGCCTCTTGGGAGGTGCTTTCTCACCTTTCCCCTTTCACTGTTTCTGTCTCTTCCCTGCAAGGGCATGTGCCCTCTGGCAAAATTAAAAATTATTTTTCTATGGCTTCAATGTAATTATTGGCTTTGTAAAGACTGGTAATATTTGATAATTTTAAAGACTCATGGGGATATATAATATTTGAGTAGAAATTGAATCAAAAGTTTTAAAAGCAAATAAAAATTTTATGACCATCAGAGTAATCAATTTGATTCTATTTAAAAAGGTCACTTGAAGTATGCATATAAAACTATGTCAATAGCAAGACTTTGCTCAGATACAAAATCTGGAGGGCATTAAATAATAGAGTTTTAAAAAAATCAATTCAGTGTGATCTGACCAAAGATTGTGAAGAGGAATCAGGTGGCTGAATGTACTGGATTTAAAATGTACTGGCAAAAGCATTCATGTGATTTATGGAAATAGTGGATATTACTATTTTGGCAGCTGGATGCCCAACTTTACCCCCTTCTTTTTGAAAGAGAGAAATGCCTTCTAAAAATCACTGTGCTACAGTTAGGAGCACATAAATAAGTATTGAAAGGCAGGTCACATCCAAGGTAATGCAGAGATGATAAGCTAGAACATTTCGAAAGGTTGAGTCACTAAACAGGAATTTTATAGCTTATGTCTACTGTGGGCCTCTGAGGCTCACTTGTGTTGTAAGGGATAGCTCGGAGGAGCAATCTAGGGTCCCTTTATATAGGCCTTATTCACAGAATAATAGTGGTAAATTTCTCTCTGTAGATACATTCCACATTCCCATTTGGAGGAGAGGGGTGCTGTAGCATAATTAAGTGAAGGTGAAGGACATCAACCTAGGAGCAGACAGGAAAGGAGCAGACTGTACCTTTGGACCCATCCATTGAAAAGGAAAGGAGAAGTCTGAATCAAGCTATTCATTGGCAAGAAGATGTTGATTTTGGAGGTGGGGTATGTTGAGAGTGTGTAGTGAAAAGAGCAGAGGCACAACTGTAAAATTTGTTCTAAGCACAAAAGGATGCTTTGAGTGAGGTTAGAAACAATTTAGATCTGCAAAGCCTGTGATTTAACAATTATTTTGCTCTTCTGGGAAACTTTTCTCACCTTGCTTGGGGAGCCCAGTTGGCTCATTCTACAAAGCAGCAGTTGTAAACAGCAGCAAGTATGAGCAAGATGAGGCAAGATGGGCAGAAGTCAGGCAGAAGGCAGAGTCCTGGAGGCATTGTGGCTCTTACACCATTTGAATACACATTTTTTTGTAAGACAGCAGAGGTTTGGCAAGTGAAAGAGAAGGCCTCAGTGACATAATGTAGTCTACTTATCTTAACAGTATCCACCCACATCTAGTCAGGCAGCAGTTCAATAATGCAAAGTACAGTCTAACTTACTCATGATAAATGAACACAAAGGCGACCAGAGACATAAATTCTTATAAATCTTCTGATTAAAATATAAGTTTGACAGGGACAGCAGGTGGTATGATAGTTAAGGCACTGAATCCCACATGGCCAAATCCATGAACCTGGCAGACTGAAAAATATCCCAGGCATGTATGCATGCATACCCAAAATCCAGAGAGAATGGAGAAGGGATTCCAATGTGGTCATTCTCCCCCGCCCCCGGGATGATTTCTTACTTTCTTCTTCTACCTTCCTTCCTCCCCAGTGAGTGCATGTACCTTGTGGCAAAAAAACTAAAAAAAAAAAAAATGTGTGTGTGTGTGTGTGTGTGTGTGTGTATACACATTTGAGGTTAATGTAGAAAAGAAATAATAGCAATTTTGATTTTAATATTTTCTATTCTTAATTAACTTTCCATTCCTTTTTACCTTTACTATTTTGTTTATGGAGTATTAAGCACTTACTCTGTACTAAATAATGTGCTAGACTTTACATTGAAAATAATTATGGACATTCGAGACAGTGTTGAAGGAGGGTGGGAGAAGGGAAGAGCATAGGGAAGGAGATTAGGGGGGAAAATAGAGAGGCAAGACACTTGTGGAACACAGTAATGGTTTATTACCTGTTGATGATAACATGTATAGTATTCTCAACTGGACTGGTCTGAGGTGTATTTCATGTGGGGTAAATTCTCTTTGCAAGCCAAATGATGCATAGTGATTAAAAATATTAAAATAATAATAATGTGCTAGGCTTTAGGGATATGAAAATAAATATTGATCAATCAAGCAGTGTCTTTGGGATTTTAGTGACTGATAAAAGAATTATACAGGTAGCTCTTTCTCACTATACAAGATGGCAGGTGAAAAAGCTGTGAAGCAGGATACTAAGGAGAAGAAACCTGAAGCCAAAAGACTAATGCCAGTGGCAAGGTTAAGAAGGGTGACCCTAAGGCTAAAAACCCAAGAAAGTGGAAGCCCCATTGCTTCCAAAACCTGGTCCTAGTCCAGGGCATCAGCAGATACTCCCGATCTTCCTTGTATTCCAGGAAGGCCATGTACAATAGGAAATACTCAGACATTAAATCCAGGATGGAAAATAAAGAGGGAAGATTCTTGCCACTGTCACAAAACCAGTTGGTGGGGACAAGCATGGTGGTACCCAGGTGGTTAAACTTTGTAAAATACCTAGGTATTGTCCCTACTGAAGATGAGCCTTGAAAGCTGTTGAGCCATGACAAAAAACCCTTCAGTCAGCCTGTGAGAAAGCTGTGAGCTAGCATTACTCCCAAGACCATTCTGATCATCCTCACTGGACACTGCAGAGGCAAGAGAGTGGTTTTCCTGAAGCAGCTGAGCTGAGTGGCTTGCTACTTGTGACTGGACTGCTGGTCTTCAATTGAGTTCCACTGCATAGAACACACCAGAAATTTGTCATTGCCATCTCCATGAAAATCAATACTAGTAAAGTAAAAATCCCAAAACACCTCACCAATGTTTGCTTCAAGAAAAAGAAGTGGTGGAAGCCTAGACACCAGGAAGGTGAGATCTTTGACACAGAGAAGGAGAAATACGAGATTACAGAGCAGCACAAGATTAATCAGAAAGCTGTGGACTCGCAAATTTTATCAAGAAATCAAAGCTGTTCCTCAGCTCCAGGGCTACCTGTGATTCATATTTGCTCTTACAAATGGAGTTTATCCTCACAAATTGGTGGTCTAAATTTCTTGCCAAGAATCTAAATAACGGGTCATATATTTAAAAAAAAGAATTATGCAAGTAAATAAGTACTCATAAATCAATGTAATAGGTGCTATGATAAAGATACACATAGAATATTGGGGAGTGCAGAAAAGAAGAGTCAAGAAATGTTTCCTGGGAGGAGCTTATATTTAAATCTTGAAGGAAACAGTTAAGTGGACAAGAAAAAAAAATAGATGAGGAATGTATACTAATTCTAGGCAGAGGGACAGCATGAATAAAGTACAGAATGAAACAGTGCAACACATTCAGGGAAGTATAAGCAGTTCAGTGTGGCTAATGTGTAGAGGGTACACGGACGAGTTGCAGGAAGTGATGCAAGCAAGGCTGGTAAGGACCTTGTGCAAAATTTGTTTTCATTTTTGTCTTTTTATCTTACTTCTGAAATCCATGGGAAACCATTGAAGGGAAATGATATAATCACATTTGCATTTCAGAAATTTCATAGGGGAGCTCTGTGGGAGGATGAATTGCCCAGATTCAAACTCAGATAAGGTCTCACAGAGTGATCTTGTCTTTTTTTATTAATGAGGTGATATCTTCACTATTTTTACTTTCCACTACTTACATTTAAGATATGAAATTACAGGATTTGGGTGAGGAAGAGGGAGATGGACCTCAGAATGGCTCTACTATTTGGCTTGAGAGTCCACATATAGATATTGATGTCATTATTGGAGAGAGAAATCACAGAATTGGGAGGGGGACCTCAGGTTGAGACATGTGGGATGTACAGAACTTCCAGATTGCTCAAATAGAGATGTGCAGTGCACACACGAATGTGAGGGTTGTGAACTTGAAAAGGAAGCCTGGGTTGGAGATGTCAGTTTATAGGTAATAGTTGAAGTTTAATGTAAGTGCATAGGATCACAAGGGACAGTGTACAAGATGAAGAGAGTGTAGTGCTGAGATTAGAATAATGAGTAATAACAATATTTTAGTTGGCAAGCAAAAGCAACTTTAAGAGTGGCTTAACATGTAGGACAAACCTGTAGCTAATGTCATACTGAATGAGGAAAAGCTGAATGCTTTTTCACTAAGAATTGGAACAAGAGAAGGCTTCTCACTTTCTCCACTCCTTTTCAAAATAGTACTGGAAGTCCTTGCCAATGCAATCAGACAAGAGAATAAAATAAAAGGCATTCAAATAGGAAAAGTAGTGAAATGATCTCTCTTTGAAGATGACGTGATTATGTACATAGAAAATCCAAAAGAATACACACACACACACACACACAGGAATACAGTAAAGTGGCAGGATACAAAATCAATATACAAAAATATGTAACATTTTTATATGCTAATAATGAACAGACTGAGGTAGAATCAAAGAAAGCAATCTCATTTACAACAGCCACACATACAGAAAAGATACCTAGGAATAAACCTAATGAAAAAAGTAAAAGACATCTATAAGGAAAACTATGAAAAACTTAAAAAAGAAATTGAAAATGATCCAAACATGTGGAAAGACATTCTATGACCCTATGTTGTAAGAATTAATATAATCAAAATGATACCAAATAAATTTACAAATTTGAATACAATCCCAATTAAATTAACAGAGAGATTCTTCACAGAAATAGAAAAAAATATATAATTTGTCTAAAATCGTAAAAGGGCCCATAACACCAAGTAAATACTGTGAAAAAAGAAAAAAGTAGGAGGCATCTCACTTCATAATCTCAACACATATTACAAAGCTGTGATAATCAAAACAACATGGTATTAGCACAAAAACAGGCAGGTAGATAAATGGAATAGAATTGAGAACCCAGAAATAAACCCCAACCATAGAGCAACTGATTTTCAACAACAGGCACAAGACAACTCAGGCAGAAAAGAAAATATCTTCAGCAAGTGGTGCTGGGAAAACTAGATATCCACCAGAAGAAAAAGGAAACTGAACCTCTATCTCTCACTATTAACAAAAATCAACTCAGAATGGATCAATGATCTAAACATAAAACCTGAAAGTATAAAACACAGGGAAAACTCTCAAAGACATCAGAGTAAGCAAAATTCTTAAATAAGACCCCAAAAGCAAAGGCAATAATCCTCAAAATAGACAAGTGGGACTACATCAGGGTAAAAAGCTTATGCACAGCAAAAGATACAATAATGAGAGTGAGGAGACACCCCTTAGCATGGGAGAATATATTTGCAAACTATGCCTCTGTAAGGAACTGATAACCATAATATACAGGGAACTCAAATAGCTTATCTGCAAAAGATAACCAGTCCAATTAAAGATGGGCAAGAGTTGAATAGGCAACTCTCCAAGGAAGACATAGGGATGGCCAAAAAGCATACGGAAAAATTCTCAGCATCTCATCATAAGGGAAATGCAAATCTAGACCACAATGAGATACCACTTAACTCTAGTCAGAATGGGTAAGATTAAAAAAATAAAAAATGGGGCCAACAGATGGCACAGTAGTTATATTGTTGGACTCCTACATGGTTGACTGCAGACCTGGTTGCTTCAAAATCACGCTGGGTATGTGCTCAATATCCTAGGAGGAGAATAGAGGAGAAGGGATTGTGTCATGGCCATTACCCTGGGGCATGATTTCTCACTTTCCCTCTCATTGTCTCTGTCTCTGTCTGGTGAGTACATGTGCCCTAAGGAAAAAACCTCTAAAAAGAGGATAAATACTGGCTATGCTGTGGTGAAATGGCAACTCTCCTACCCTGGTGGTTAGAAGGTAAATTAGTATAGCCACTGTGGAAAACAGTATGGGGGTTCCTCAAAAACCTGTGAATCAAACTACCATACAAGCCAGCAATTTCACTCCAGGGTATCTACCCAAAGGATAGGAAGATGGTCAGAAAAACACTTACATATTCATGTTTTATTGAAGCATTTTTCACAATTGCCAAGATATGGAATCAATTCAAATGTCCAGAATCAGATGAATGGATTAAAAAATTTTGGCACATATATACTATGGAATACTACTCAGCCATAAAAAATAAGGAGAATTTGGTGGCTAGTAAGTGGTGGAGTAGTTAAGTATGGTGATTAAATGTAATAAAAAATTTAACAAAAATGAAATAAAATGAAAGAATAAAATAAAAAAGTGACTTTAAAAAGTATAGTCATACAAAACAAAAAATGATAAAAAGATAGAGTCATAAAATTAAAAGCAAAACCATGGGTGTTCAGGGAAGAAAGTTTGGAAGTAGAGATCACATTCAAAACTACGGAAATGCTATAACCATCAAACAAGATAAGAGTGAGCAATGCTTACTACATTTGGAAATGTTGACATCATTGGTGGCCTTATAAAATATTTCAATGAAGAGTTAATAACATAAGTCACAAAGCATTAGATGGAAAAGTAAATGGAAGGCAACAACGTGGAGACATGGAATGTAGACTTCTCTTCAAGAAATTTGGCAGTGAGAGTGGCAGTAAATAGGACTGTAGCCCAAAGGGTACTGAGGTTGAAAGATTGATTTTAGATGAAAGAGACTTGAGCATGTTTATAAATTAAGAAAGAAAAAACAAGTAGGTACAAAGAGATATCAAAGATAAGAGAGAGGAGGTGTCCATCTCCTGCTTCCTGGCCTAAAGGACGCTGAGACAAGACCAGTCTCCGGCCCCTGGCCCCAGTTCCAGCTCCCTCATCCCAGAGCCCCCTTCTGTCAGCAAGGACTGCCACCAGCTCCCCAGCAGAGCCCACTCCATCTTTTGCCCCCCAGCAAAATTGCATGCAGCGCATGAATTTTTCTTTGTTCTCTTTCATACTCTTTTCTCTTCCCTTTTATATTTTCATTTCCTGCTTATCCTCTGCACACCAAGAGGGGTAGGACAGATCTAGAATCACAGTTTTCAAATACCCTAGTATTGTGAGGCTCCCTGAGATCCTTCCTTTTACTTAACCACCTGTGAAAAAGGAGAATTTGCTATTCAGACACCTGAAAAGGAGACTCCTCCTGTGGGAATCACATTGCTAAACACAGCAGAAGAGAGACTTTGGCACACATCAGTCCACAGCAAAAGGAAAGCACACTTGCTCCCAAAGAAACATTCTCCAAAAAGTTATCCAAAAGTGAATACATCTACCAATGACTAGAGGTAGAAGAAGAGCCTGAGGTCTGAATAAACCAGGAAATATGTCTCCATCAAAAGAATACAATAACTACCTTTCATCTCTTGAAAAAACAGAAGATGTTACCAAAATGTCAGAGAAAAAATTTAAAACATTCATGGTGCCAAAACTCTATGAGTTAGAATGGGAAAGAGACAACAAACTACAGGAGATTAGAAGTCCGTCCATGATATGAAAGAAGAAATGGACACTATAAGAAAGAATCAGATGGAACTATTAGAGATGAAGTCTAATACAGGAAATAAGAAACTCTCTCCAAAGTATTAAAAGTTGATTAGACCATGCTGAAGATCAAATCTCTGACGTAGAAGAGAAAACCTCTGACCTAGAAAACAACCCTGAAAAGATAGAGAAAATAACAGAAATATCCAAAACAATTGGTATACCAGAAGGTGAAGAAACTAATAAGGGCATGGAAAATCTATTCTATGAAATCCTGGAAGAAAACTTCCCAAGTCCAGAGAAGCACTCAAACATCCAGACCCAATAAATACAAAGGACTCCAAATAGAATCAACCCAAGATGATCTTCCCCAAGGTACATCATAGCGAGAATGGTCAAGACCACAGATAAAGACAAAATACTAAAATTGGCAAGAGAGAAACAACAAGTGACTTACAAAGGTCATCCCACCAGGCTAACACCAGACCTTTCAATGGAAACAATGTAAGCAATGAAAAAATGAGATGACCCATTAGAAGTGCTAAGAGAGAAACAATTTCAACCAAGATTATTATAGCCAGCAATATTATCCTTCATATAGGAAAAAAGGAAGATTAAAATCTTCGCAGACAAATAAAACCTGAAATAATTTGTCAACACCAGACCAGCTTTTCGAGAAACTTTGAAGAGAGTCCTGTTCCAGGAAAACTAAAGAATGAAGAGTCAGAAATAAGGGAATAAAAGACAACCAAGACAATGGTCAATTTAAAGGTAGGGACAAACATGGAAATATCGATAATAACATTGAATGTTAATGGATTAAATTCTCCCACCAAGAGACACAGACTGACTAGACGGATAAAAAAACAAAACAAAACAAAACAAAACAAACAAAAAAAACAAAAAAAACACAGAAACCCTCTATCTGCTGCCAACAAGAAATGCATCTCATGGATAAAGACACACATAGAATAAAAGTAGAGGGCTGGAAAAAGGTATTCCATGCAAAGGGAAACCAAAAAAGAGCTGGAGTCATGTTACTAATTTCTGACAAAATAGGCTTTAAAACAAAAACTGTTCAAAGAGACAAAGATGGGCAGTATATTGTAGTAAAAGGGTTAATCCATCAAGAAGATATAACGCTTATAAATATCTATGTACCTAACACAGGAGCTCCCAAATACGTGAAGGAAAGACTGTTAAATCTAAAAGGAGAGATAGACTGCAACACACTAATTGTTGGAGACCTCAACACCCCACTATCTCCTCTGGACAGATCGTCTAGACAAAAAATAAGTAAATAGATAAAGTATATAAATGATACCATATATCAAATGGACTTAACAGACATCTATAGAACTTTCCACCCAAAAACCACAAGATGCACTTTTTTCTCACTTTCACATGGAACCTTTTTGAAGATTGACCATATGATAGGGCACAAAGCAAGCCTCTACAGATTCAAAGGCATAGAAACTATATCCAGCATCTTCTCTGACCATGATGGAATTAAACTTGATTTTAATTTCAAGAGAAATCCTCAAAAATACACAAATACATGGAAATTAAGCAAACTACTCCTGAATGACTTCACAACTACTGAAGAAATAAAGACTGAAATAAAAATCTCCATGGAAGACAATGACAATGAGGACACGAGTTTCCATAATCTTTGTGACACTGCAAAAGCAGTCATAAGAGGGAAGTTCATATCAATTAGTGCACATAAGAGGAAGACGGAAAGAAGGCTAATGGATCACCTAACATCATGCCTCAGAGAATTCTAAAAGCAACAGCAAAATATCCAAAAAAACTTCAGGAGAAAGGAAATAATAAAGATATGAGCAGAAATAAATGAAATAGAAAATAAATGAACTCTACAGAAAATAAATGAAAGTAAAAGCTGGTTCTTTGAAAAGATAAACAAAATTGATACACCACTAGCCAGACTTATTAAAAAGAAGAGAGTAAGGAAACACGTAAATCAAATTTACAATGAAGCTGGCAATATAACAACATATATAACAGAAATAAAAAACATCATTAGAGGATACTATGAACAACAATACACCAACAAACAAGAAAATCTTAATGAGATGGACAAATTCCTGGACACATATAATCTACCAAGATTGAGCCAGGAGGATGTAGAAAGTCTGAATAGGCCCATAACAAGCCAGGAGATTGCATCAGTAATAAATAACCTCCAACAAAGAAAAACCCTGGTCCTGATGGCTTCACCTCTGAATTCTACAAAACTTTTTGTAAAACTATTTTTAAGTTCTATTTATTTATTATTTGATCAGAGAGAGATAGTGAGAGAGAGGAAAGTCAGTAAGCAAGCCACCAGGTCCAGGACTCGAACCTTGGTTGGCCATATGGGAGTCTAGTGGTACTAACCACCACGTCACTTGTCAGCCCCTCTACAAAACTTTTAAAGCAGAGTTAACCCCCATTCTGCTCAATTTATTTCTAAAGATTCAAAAGGGTCAAAATCTCCCAAATTCATTCTATGAAGCCTCCATCACCCTTATCCTTAAAACAGATAAGGACAGGACAAGAAAAGAAAACTATAGACCAATATCTCTGATGAATATAGATGCAAAAATTCTCAACAAGTTACTAGCAAATCGCATCCAACAACATAGAGCTTATACATCATGACCAGGTAGGCTTTATTCCAGGGATGCATGGTTGGTTCAAAATATGTAAAACCATAAATATAATACACCATATTAACAGAAAGAAAGAGAAAAACCATATGATCATATCAATTGATGCAGATAAAGCATTTGATAAGATACAACATCCCTTCATGGTCAAGACTCTCAGCAAAATCGGCACAGAAGGGTCATTTCTCAACACAATAAAAGCAATCTATGAAAAACCCATAGCTAACATCACCCTGAATGGAGAGAAGCTGAAAGCTTTTCCACTAAAAAAGTGGTACAAGACAAGGATGGCCATATTCTCCATTCCTTTTCAATATAGTACTGGAAATCATCACCAATGCAATCAGAAAAGATAATAAAATAAAAGACATTCAAATAGGAAAAGAAGAGATGAAACTATCTCTCTTTGCAGATGAATGATGGTATACATAGAAGACCCAGTGATATCCATGGAAAATATCCTAAAAGTAATTCATGAATACAGTAAAATTGCAGGATACAAAATAAACATACAGAAATCTATAGCATTTCTAGCCACACCCCTACTTGTATCTGAACTTCGGGTTGGTTCCTTGGGACTTTAAGATGAACTTGCACCCCTCCACCCCACCTGCAAACCAGTTCAAGCCTGCCAGCAGTTCTGGACACCAGGTTGCCTGCGGCTGCAGGCCCTTACACCCAGGACCCGTTGGTCATCCTCTGCCCCTTCCCCACTTGCCTTTGGACTCTCCGAATTTTAGTCTTTTGAATAGTGCCACACAATTTTTTTTTCTTTTGAGGTGTAGCTTATTAGGTCAGTTGGAGGCTCACCACTCCTTAGAAACAGGGAGGGGTTTGGGCCACCCAGGACCAGTGCCAACAGTACATGGTACTGGTGAGCAACAGGTAGGCCAACCATAAGAGAAATAATCAGTTTTCTAATCCTTTACACCTTTTAACACTCAGAGAAACCTTAAATAAGTTAGTAAGCAACATATAGATCACCTGATGAAGAGGAAAAATGACTAGGCTCAAGAAGTATGAGCAACCGACAAAAGGCCTCTCCCCCAAGGGAAATCATTAAGCCTACATCACCCGTAGTCAATACAATGGACATGGTGGACATGTCTGATAAGGATTTCAGATTATTTGTACTGACCAAACTAATGGAGATGGAAGAGAAAAGAGACAAGGAGTACCAGGAGATGAGGAAGTCCTTTCATGATTTTAAAGAAGAAATAGATACCTTAAATAAGAACCAGATGGAGCTTCTAGGGTTGAAGAATGTGATACGGGAACTCAAAACCTACCTTGAAAGTATTAGAAGTAGGTTAGATCAGACAGAAGATCACATCTCTAATGTAGAAGACAAAACATCTGATATGGAAAAAAGTATCAAGAAGATAGAGAAAACAACTATGAAAAATGAGGACAATATATGAGGAATACTGGATATCATCAAGCTCTTCAACATCTGGCACTCCAGAAGAGGAAGAAAATAATAAGGGTATAGATAATTTATTCCATGAAATCCTGGAAGAAAACTTTCCAAACTTAGAAAGGCATTCAAATATCCAGACCCAAGAAATACATAGGACCCTGAGTAGAATCAACCTAAGAAGATCCTCTCCAAGGCACATGATAGTCAGACTGGCAAAAACAACAAAGACAAGGTACTAAAGTTGGCAAGAGGGAAACGTCAAGGTATTTACAAAGGTCACCCCATCAGGCTAACCTCAGATCTTTTGGTGGAAACAATGCAGGCAAGGAAAGAATGGGGAAATATAGTCAAAGTGTTGAATGAAAAACAATTTCAACCAAGAGTAGTATACCCGGCAAGATTATCTTTCATATGGGAAAAAAAGATAAAAAGATTCTCAGATAAACAAAATTTGAAGGAATTTATCAACTCCAGACCAGATCTTCAAGAGGTTCTGAAGGGAGTGCTATGCCAGGAAAACTAAAAAGTCAGACAGACAGTTATACAAGAACAGAAGCAACCAAGAAAATGGCTCCCTTAATGATAGAAACAGGTATGGAAATATCAATAATTACATTGAATGTCAATGGATTAAATTCTCCAATTAAGATACATAGACTGGCCGAATGGATAAAAAGACAGAAACCATCTATCTGTTGCCACAAGAAACTCACCTTATGGATAAAGTCATACATAGACTAAAAGAAAAGGGCTGGAAAAAGAGATTCCATGCAAATGAAAATCAAAAAAGGGCTGGAGTAGCGATATTGATTTCAGACAAAATAGATTTCAAGAAAAAGACTGTAAGAAGAGACAAAGAAGAGCATTATATAATAGTAAATGGAGTAATCCAGCAAGAGGACATAACACTTATAAATATCTATGCACCCAACTCAGGTGCACCTAAATATGTGAAGAAAAGACTGCTGGAGCTAAAGGGAGAGAGAGGGAGAAATACTATAATTGTTGGAGATATCAACATCCCATTATCTCCTTTAGACAGATCTTCTAAGATATGGGAACTAAATGACACTGTAAATCTAATGGGCTTGACAGATATCTATAGAACTTTCCACCCTACGTCCACAACATATACATTTTTCTCACCCTGGCATGGAACCTTTTCAAAGATTGATCATGTGTTAGGACACAAATTAAGCCTTTACAGATTTAAAGGCATAGAAAATATATCCAGCATCTTCTCTGACCATGATGGAATTAAACTCAAGAAATTAAACTTAATTTCAAGAAACATCCCCCAAATTACACACACATGGGAACAGAACAATCTACTTATGAATGACTTCTTTACTACTAAAGAAATTAAGTCTGAAATCAAAAAATTTATGGAAACAAATGATAATGAGCACACAAGTGTCCATAATTTATGGGACATGGCAAAAGAGGGAAATTCATAGCAATTAGTGCACATAAGAAAAGGATGGAAAGATGGCAAATAGATAATCTAACATCAGCCTTCAGGGAATTGGAAAAACAACAACAAACAAACCCCCAATATGCCAAGTGAAAAGAAATAATAAATGTTTGAGCAGAAATAAATGAAATAGAAAATAAACGAACCATACAGAAAATAAATGAAAGCCAAAGCTGGTTCTTTGAAAAGATTAACAAGATCAACACTCTATTGGCTAGACTGATCAAGAAGAAGAAAAAAGAAATCAGATAAATCAAATACGTGATGAAACAGGTAGTATTACAATAGACATAGTAGAAATACAAAATATCATTAGAGGTTACTATGAGCGACTATATGCCAACAAACAAGATAACTTGCAAGAGATGGACAAATTCCTGGATGCATATAATCTACCAAGATTGAATCAGGAGGACATAGAGAACCTGAATAGACCCATAACAAGACAGGATATTGAATCAGTAACAAATAACCTCCCAACAAAGAAAAGCCCAGATCCAGATGGCTTCAATTCTGAATTCTACAAAACATTTAGAGAAGACTTAAGCCCTATCCTACTCAAATTATTTCTAAAGATTCAAAAGGAAGGAAACCTTCCAAATTCATTTTATGAAGCCTCCATCATCCTCATTCCCAAAACAGATAAGGACATGACAAAAAAGGAAAACTATGGACCAATGTCATTGATGAATATAGATGCAAAAATTCTCAACAAGATACTCGCAAATCGTATCCAGTAACATATAACAAAGATTATTCTTCACGAGCAGGTAGGCTTTATCCCAGAGATACAAGGTTGGTTCAACATATGCAAGACCATAAATGTAATACACCATATTAACAGAAAGAAATATAAAAACCATATGATCATTTCGATTGATATGGAGAAAGCATTTGATAAAATACAACACCCTTTTATGATTAAGACCCTCTGTAACACTGGTATATAAGGGTCATTTCTCAACACAATAAAAGCCATCTATGAAAAACCTACAGCTCACATTATACTGAATGGGGAAAAGCTAAAAGCTTTTCTGCTAAAAACAGGTAGTAAGCAAGGCTGCCCACTTTCTCCAAAGCTCTTTAATTTAGTACTGGAATTCTTTGCTAATGCAGTCAGAGAAGAGAACAATAAAAAATGTATTTGAATAGGCAAAGAAGAGTTGCAAATATCTTTATTTGCAGATGATATGATGCTGTACTTAGAAGACCCAAAGGTCTCCATGAAAAAACTCCTTGAGGGACCAGCAGTTAGCGTAATGGCTATGTCGCTGGACTCCCATGTAGTTGACCGCGGTTCGTGTCCTGGACCCGGTGGCTTAAAAACTCACGCTGGGTGCGCGTGCGTGCGTGCCTAAGATCCCGAAAGGAGAATGGAGGAGAAGAGATTGCGGCGTGGCCATTCCCCCTAGGGGGTGATTTCTCGCTTTCTGTCTCTGACTCTCTCTGTCAGGCGGGCACATGCACTCTTTGGCAAAACCCTGTCCGAAAAAAAAAAAAAAAAAAAAGAAAAACTCCTTGAAGTAATAAGTGAATACAGTAAAGTGGCAGCATACAAAATCAACATCCAAAAATCTATAGCATTTCTATATACGAGCATCAAGTTGAACGAAGTAGAGCTGAAGAAAGGAATCCCTTTCACCATAGCCACAAGATGCATAAGATACCTAGAGATAAACCTAACTAAGAAAGTCAAAGACCTTTATAAAGAAAACTATGAAAATCTTTAAAGAGATATTGAAAGTAAAAAAAAAAAAAAAAGGTATTGAAAGTGACATAAAAAAGTGGAAGGACATCCCATGTTCCTGGATTGGAAGAATTAATCTACATGTTTAATGCAATTCTAATCGAAATGCCAGAAATATTCTTCAGAGATCTAGAAAAGACAATCATAGCATTTGTCTGGAATCATAAAAGACCTCGTATTGCAAAAGCAATCCTGCACAAGAAGAATGGAGTAGAAGTCATATCACTCCCTGATCCCAAGATACACTATAAAGCTGTGGTCATCAAAACAGCATGGTATTGGCACAAAAACAGACACGTGGACCAATGGAATAGAATAGAGACCCCAGAAATAACCCCCAAAGCTTATAGCCAACTGATTTTTTTTTTCTTTTTTTTTTGGAGAGGTTTTTCGCTCTAGGGCACGTGTGCTCGCCAGACAGACAGAGAGAGACAGAGAGACAGAAAGCGAGAAATCACCCCCCGGGGGGATGGCCAAGCCACAATCTCTTCTCCTCCATTCTCCTCTCAGGATCTTGGGCACGCATGCATACGCACCCGGCGTGAGTTTTAAGCAACTGGGTCTGGGACGCGAACTGCAGTTGACTATGTGGGAGTCCAGCGACATAGCCATTATACTAACTGCTGGTCCCACAGCCAACTGATTTTTGACAAAGAATATCAGCCAATCCATTGGGAAAAGGAAAAACCTCTTTAGTAAATGGTATTGGAAAAACTGGGTATCCACCTGCAGAAAGATGAAACTGAACCCCCATCTTTCACCATTAACAAACATCAACTCAAAATGGATCAAAGTTCTGAACCTAAGACCTCAAACTATAAAACTACTGGTGGAAAATGCTGGAGAAACTGTGGGAGACATTGGGGTAGGTAAAGACTTCTTAAATAAGACTCCCAAAGCACAGGCAATAATCCCTAAAATAGGCAAGTGGGATTACATCAGAATAAGAAGTTTCTGCATGGCAAAAGACACGGTACTTAGTGTGAATCGACAGCCCTCAGAATGGGAAAATATTTTTGTATACTCTGCATCAGATAAGGGACTGATAACCAGAATACAGAAGGAACTCAAGCAGCTGTCCTAAAAAAAGATGATTAACTCTATTAAAAGGTGAAAGAATGAGTTGAAAAAAAAAAAAAAAAAACACTCTCTAAGGAAGTCTTACGAATAGCCAAAATGCATATGAAAAAATGCTCAACATTCCTCATCATAAGGGAGATACAGAACAAAACAACAATGAGATACCACCTAACCCCAATCAGAATGACTAAGATAAAAAAAAAAAAAAGATAAGTGCTGGTGGGAGTGTGGTGAAAGGGGAAGTCTCCCACAATGATGGCGGGAATGTAAATTGGTCCAGTCACTGTTGAGAACAATCTGAAGATTCCTCAAAGATTTACAATTAGAACTACCATATGATCCAGCAATCCCACTCCTGGGAATCTAACCAAAGGACATAAGAATTCTTAATTGGACAACTGCTTGCACATTGATGTTTATTGTGGGATTATTCACAATTGCTAAGACATGGAACCAACCCAAATGCCCACAAACAGATGAATGGATTGAAGAAGTATGGCAAATATACTCTATGGAATAGTACTCAGCCATAAAAAACAAGACCCTGGCTTTTGACAGAAAATCGATGAATATGGAAGATTTACAGCTGGTGAAGCAAGCTAGGCCATGAAGGACAGATATTGTATGTCTCCACTTATTATATATTGAGTCTCCACACTTGATGTCCTAAATTGAATGACTAAAGGTTATAAAAACTTAGTAAATGGTTGTGTGTCCCAGATACAGTGTGGGAAGAGGGCGGGTGAAGGAGTAGTGTCTGCGGCAGGACTTTAATGAGAAAAATAGAGAGACAAGGCATTTATGGGACAAAGAAATGGATTATTATCTATGGAAGGTAACTTTACAGTATAGTGAACTGGACTGGTGAGAAATGTACACATGTTGGAATATTCACTTTGTAACCTAAGTAACATGATATTCAATGTATGAAAGAAATGGCTATAAAATGAAATAAAAAAAGAGGGTGTTAGGGTGATGGAATAAGGTAAGGGCTCAGGAATAGAAGGAAGAGCTAATGTCAAGGACACGTCAAGTAAGAAGAACTAGTACTGAATGTCTTGCACTGAGACATTTAGATAAGAATTCACAGAAATCTCAGTAAGTTGTAGATGGTGAAGGAACAAGTTGAGAAATCTCTCTCATCTGATTGCTTTGATTTTCTCAGGAAATAGAATGCCAAGTTGCCTCTGCAAGTGAGGTAGACTATCATTTAAGGAGACTGTTAATTCCTTGAAGAAGCCCTTAGGGGAGTAGGAGAGGGTGATATTTAGGAAATTAAGGATCAATGAGACCAGAGTTGATGAGTTCATAGTACGGTATTGTCCAGCAGTACTCATCACCCCGCAGAAGCCAAGTGGTTGGACTGATCCAGGGATGAGTTTTGGTGAGCAGGTGTGAGAGAAGGATAAACAAACAAAAGAGATAGAAATCATTTCAAAATAGGTAGTGCCATGATGGGCTGTGAGAACAAGGTAGACTCAGAAAGGGACTGATCAGTTTGGAAAATATGGAAGGGCCATAGGGACCGGACATCTCATTGAGAAGTAATTGTATATTTATTGGAAATAAACACAGACAACAGTGTTAATATGACAAAACAAAACAACAATTAAAAAAAAAACCAAAAAACACAACCCCATAAATCTAGGTTGGTGGAATTGAAGATTTTGAAGGTAGAACATTTCTGTTCCTGAAGAGTAGATTGCCAAAGTGGAGGTTTCCAAGGAAGCTGAGCAAGTCCAGAAACTATGAGGCCGAGGAGGTAATATTGTGGTTGATGACAGAGTTGATGTGGAAAAGGAAACAGTGACCTCCAACTCCTTGTTAACGTGGAGGAGCTTGGTTAGGTAACAGTAATACAGAGGAATAGAGCAGGGGTTCATAAACACAAATCCTGCAAAGGCCTGCAGGGGAGGGAAAGAAACCAAATGTAAAAGAGGAGGAGACAGCCGCAACTCAGTTCTAGGCAACAGTTGCCATTTGAAAAGATAAGCCTTATTTCCATTTTTAAGAGAAATGGCAATTAAAAATGTGAAACCTCACATTTTCAAATATTGGCAACTAATTTTTAATAAATCCCGTGAGGGCCAAGCAAAGCATATCTTCAGTGAGAACCCAGCCCACGAGCTGCCAGTTTGCAACCTCTAGGACAGAAAGGAGTATGCCCACAAGGCCTGAGACACAAAGCAAGACAGATGTTTAAACAATGGTAAATCTCAGCTATGGCAGACATCCCCAGTTTAATCAGGTATACAAGGCTTCAGGAAGCAACTACCAGTCAGTTGTATTTGGCACACAAGATGAAGCCTAATTTGTCTTGTTTCTATCATTTTCAAGAAAGTTTCTGAGTCTTTGAACTTTCTTTGGTCTTCGTAAAAAGAACAGGCATGCTGTAATGTTCCAATTCAGTTTTGCCCTTGTAGGATTTTCAGGTGGGCTTTCTTGTTGAATGTGTGCTTTGTATGTTTTCAGAAACCTCTTCACACCACTAACTGGGTTTTAAAAATTTCCAGTAATGTGCTCAGAGGTCCTGAGTGGGAACTAGTGTAACGTTATAGGTGAACAAACGAAACCTTTCATCTGTTCCCAGGTATGTCTGGCTCTGGCAGCTTTGCCATTAATAGTTGAGAGCCTGTTTGCTGCCTGGAACACTGAGTGGTTGTTAAACAGCTCTCTGCCTTTTAAAAAGAGTGGGAGATGATTGGGAGTTTTCTAGACTGTGGCATGAATTGAAAATGTCATGCATGTTTAGCTATATGGTTTATGAACTCATTTACTGAAGTATGTGTTTGATTTCTGTTAAATCCTTTTAAGCTTAGACATTCTTGCTATTGAGTGATTTTTCTTTTGGTTATTTAAATACCCAAATAACTCATTCATATTCAAATATCTCCTTCAGCTCATTTCTAATTTCCTTTATAAGCAAAGCCTGTTCTTTCTTTGCAGAGACCGTTTTCAGTGCTTCACCCTCACACTCTGCACTTAGCCAGCTGTTTCCATTGCCTCTGCTGTAAACCCCCAGGCCAGATTCACGTGGCAGGAGGGGAGTGAGAACAGCTGAAGCTGGAACAGCTCCTTAGCTTAGCTGCCAAAGTCCACTCGATTCTGACGCAATGCGACTGCATTCTCCTTTTGTAATTTGTTCCTTTTCTGTTTTTGGTTTTCAGCCTCTACCCCCATCTCCTCATCCTGCAGTCTCGGAACCACCTTCATCCTGGCACTCACCTCACCAAGGTTCCTGATAGAGTACTTGCTTGACCCTGCAGGGCTACCAATTTTTTACTATTACCATGACTTACTGTTTCTCCTGATTATGCTCAAGCTTGCTCCTGAGAGGCATCAGCTCTGCTCTGCTCATGACCTACTCTCTACTTAGTCTGGTCTCTGGCTCTCAGTCCTGCTGTCTGTCTTTGGCTGTGTCCCTGGCACATACCACCTTTGTGTCTGGTGTATCATGGGTCTACTGCTACTCTGTGGCACCTGAAACAACAGAAACTGAAAAACCTATGACCTTCTGTAGGTTTTTTTATTAGATATTACAAGGTCAAATAGTGTCAGGAAATGCAGATGATGTAATGATTACACCGCTGGACTCCCACTGGACGACCGCAGTTTGAGCCCTGGACCCCATGGCTTGAAACTCATTCTGGGTGCATGTGTGTGTGTGTGTGTGTGTGTGTGCCCAAAATCCCAAGAGAAGACTGGAGGAAAAAGGATTGCTGTGTGGCTGTTCCCCCAAAGGGCGATTTCTTGCTGTCTCTTTGTCTCTCCAGTGAGCACATGCACCCTATAATAAAAATATCTCTTAAAAAAGCCAAAAAGTAAAAGAGGTCAAATAATCGCAAATTAAACTTACTATGTACCCAACAAATTGTACTTGAGTTAAATACCAGAGTCAGGTATTGGTGAACGTTACAATACAGCAACATTTGCTTAGAGATAGTGGATAATCTGCCCTCATGACTTAATCACTTCCCAAAGGCCTGACATCTTAATATTATCACAAGGGGGATAACAATTTCAAAATATGAACTTGGGGGAGGGCAAAAACATTTAGTCTCTAACAGATATATAATATGATTATATAATGCCAAATATTGTTTTACACTAGTAGAAGGCTACAATGGTAAAGAGTCATCCCCAATTTATTATTGCTCTTTCCCCACTATTTTCTTGGTTAACTTCTACTTATATTTCCATCTCACCCCAAACATTTCTCTCTCAGAGAAGTCATCCCTGACTTCCCAATTAAAAATATATCTACCATTATTGTTTCTTACATAGACATCTCAGTTTATTATAAGTTAGGTTTCAGACGATGACAGTAAAGTGAATATTGTAATAAAGTGAGTCACATATTTTGTGGTTTACCAGTCCCTACAAAAGTTATTTATGCTATATGGTAGTCTGTTTGAAGTGTACAATAGCATAATGTGTGAAAAAGTGTTCCTAACTAATTAAAAATACTTTATTGCTAGAAAATGCTAACAATAATCTGAACCTTCAATGAGTCATAATCTTTTTGTTGGTAGGAGGTCTTACTTGATGTTGGTGGTTGTTGACTGCTGAAGGCTGGGATGGGTGTGGCAATTTAAAAAAGTAAGACAACAATAAAGTTTGCCACATCAACTGACTTTTCCTTTCATGAAAGATTTATTTGCAGTACACCATGGTATTTGACAGCATTTTACCTATAGTAGAACTTTCAAAACTGGAGTCAGTCTTCTCAAACTCTGCTACTACTCCTCAACTAAGTGTAGGTAAATCCTAAGTCCTTTGTCATCACTTCAACAATGTTCACAGTACCTTCACCAGGAGTAGATTTCATATCAAGAAACCACTTTGTTTTCTTGAAAGATTTCTGCTACAGGGTGCATGTGCTTGCCAGAGAAACAGAAAGTGAGAAATCATCCCCCAGGGGGAAATGGCCATGCTGCAATCCCTTCACCATTCTCCTCTTGAAATCGTGGGGATGCACACACATGCGTCCAGCATGAGTTTCAAGTCACTGGGTCTAGGACTCAAACTTTATGTGGGAGTCCAGTGACATAATCATTATGTCCTCTGCTGGTCCCCAAGAAACTACTTTCTTTATGTGTTGGTAAGAAGCAACTCCACATCTATTAAAGTTTATTTTTTATTTCTTATGAGAAGCAGAAAGTCAGTCACTTCTTCAGGCCTCACTTCTAATTCTAGCTCTCTTGCTATTTCCACCACACCTGTAAAGACTACCTCTACTGAAGTCTTGAATCCATCAAAGTCATCCGTGAGAGTTGAAATCAACTTCTATTCTCCTGTCAGTGTGGATATTTTGATTTCTTCCCATAAACCATGAAAGCTCTTAATGGCATTGAGGTAGGGAGCGCTCGGCTTTCACTCGCTGAGCTCACTTTTGGTTTCCCGGGATGGTCCGCACTATGGAACCACTGACAAAGAAGATTTTTAAAAGAGTTTTAGTAGCTGAACTTATGGGCATTTTTTTTCTTTTTTTGGAGAGGTTTTTGCTATAGGGCGCGTGCGCTCGCCAGACAGACAGAGAGAGACAGAGAGATAGAAAGCGAGAAATCACCCCCCAGGGGGGATGGCCACGTCGCAGTCCCTTCTCCTACATTCTCCTCTTGGGATCTTGGGCACGCACGCACACGCCCCCGGCGTGAGTTTAAGCCGCCGGGTCCGGGACTCAAACCGCGGTCGACTACGTGGGAGTCCAGCGACATAGCCATTACGCTAACTGCTGGTCCCAACTTATGGGCATTTTTGAAGCATATTTTTTGTTTACTAAGATGAGCACAAGCCAAGATTTCAGGCATACAATGAACAAGAAATTCCCTTTCATCTTAGAAGTTTATTACAAATCCATTGAACAATCTGAAATGTATGGGATCAGAGAGCAAGATCAAGAAAAATGACTAAATAGCAAAAATTAGGACTAGTCATCATGCTCAGCCTCCTATCTAAGCTGTTTGAGACCTGTGGGAGAAGAAAGATGCATCTTTCACACTGCAGACTCTTGGTGGCCCCACAGCACATCCTACGGAGTACCAGAGACTTCTGCTCTGCTCTGGCTTGAGTTTCCCACACACAGTGCAAGGCAACTACTTGTTTGTTGCTTTTCTTCTGTATTTATTGTTAAATATCAACATTTTACAAATAAAAGACTAAGGAAGGAAAAGGAAAAAAAAAGCTTTTAATGGCATATAGAATAGTGAATACTTTACAGGGAGTTTCAATTTATTTTGCCCAGATCAATCAGAAAAATCACTATCTATGGCACCTATAGCCTTACAAAATGTGTGTGTGTGTGTGTGTGTGTGTGTGTGTTTTAAAAGGAATTATTTATTTAATTTTATTTGTCATGATTATTTATTTTTTAATTTGATGAGAGAGACAGGGAAAGTGAGAAAGGAAGCCACCAGGTCTGGGACTCGAACTGTGGTCAACCATGTGGGAGTTTAGTGCCTTAACCACCACAATACCTGCCTGCCCCCCTAATTATTTATGTTTCTTAAATAATAAGATTTGAAATTAAAAATGACTCTTTGCAAAATGGATGTTGTATTACCAGGCACAAAAACAACATTAATCTCATCATACATCTCCATCAGAGAGAGCTCTTAAGTGACTAGGTACATTGTGAATGAGAAGTTATATTTTAAAATAAATATATCTTTCTGAGCAGTAGGTCTGAACACTAGGCTTAAAATATCCAGTAACCTATGCTGTAAACAGATATGCTGTCATTCAGTCTTTGTTATCCCATTTATAGAGTATTGGCAGAGTAGCTCTGGCATAATTTTTTTTTTCCCTGAACCTTCCACATCACCACTTGCTCCTTCACCTTGCACGTTTATGTTATGGAGATGACTCTCGAACCAGCCTCTGCTAGTTTTAGCCTTCTGCAGTTTCTTCACCTCTCGTAGCCTTCATAGAATTCAGTAGACTTAGGGCCTTGTACTGACTTAAGGAAATGAAGCTGGTTTGATCTTTTCTCCAGACACTAAAACTTTGTCCCTATCAGTGACAAAGTGTTGGGTTTTCTTTTGTTTTGCTATAGGGTTCGTGCATTCATGAGAGACAGAGAGAGAGATATGTGAGAAATCAACCCCCAGGGAGAATGGCTAGCTGCAATCCCTTCTTCTCCTCAAGTGCCTGGTATGATTTTTCAAGCTGCTGGGTCTGGGACTTGAATTGTGCAGATAGCCATGTGGGATCCAGATGTCTCACTCTCCATGACACTGGAAGTCCCTTATTGTTATTTTAAAATTCTGCTACAGGGCATGTGTGCTCATGGTGGCAGGGGGTGTGGGTGTGGAGGGTGGGGTGGGAGGGGGGAGACAAAGTGACAAAGTATCCCACCAGGGGGATGATCACACTATAATCCCTTCTCCATCTCCTCTTGGGATTTTGGGCAAACACTTATATATGCCCATTGTGTTCCTTAAGCCACCAGGTTCAGGACTCAAACTGCATAATTTGCCATGTGGGATCTAGCCACCTTAATCACCAGTCCACTTGGTGGCCCAATAAATCTTCATTGCTTTCTTATCATTCATGCATTCACTGGAATAGCACTTTTAATTTCTTTCAAGAACCTTTCTTTGGGAAACCAGCAGTTAGCGTAATGGCTATGTCGCTGGACTCCTACGTAGTCGACCGCGGTTCACATCCCGGACCTGGTGGCTTAAAACTCACACCGGGCACACGCCCAAGATCCTGAGAAGAGAATGGAGGAGAAGGGATTGCGGCATGACCATCCCCCCTGGGGGGTGATTTCTCACTTTCTGTCTCTATGTCTCTCTCTGTCTGTCTGGCGAGCGTACGTGCCCTATAGCGAAAACCTCTCAAAAAAAAAAAAAAAAAACACCTTTTTTTTGTATCCATGACTTGGCTAATTGACACAAAAAGCCTAGCTTTCAACCTATCTTAGCCTTCTAACTGCCCTCCTCACTAATCTTAATAATTTCTACTTTTGATTTAAAATGAGAAACTTGTGACTACTTCTTTCATTTAAATGCAAAGAGGCTATCATAGGGTTATTAATTAGCCTATTTCAATTTTGTGTGTATGTCAGGGAATAGGGAGGCCTAAGTATGAGAGAGAGAAATGAGGAATGGCTGGTCAGTGGATGCCTAAGTATGAGAGAGAGAAATGCAGACTGGCTGGTCAGTTAAAACACATACAACATTTATGAATTAGATTTTCCATCTTATGTGGTCATGATTTTTGGTACCCCCAAACAACCGCAATAGTAGCATCAGAGTCACTGATCACAGGCCACCATAACAAATATGGAAATAATATAATAATGAGAAAATTTTAAATATTGTGAGAATTACTAAATGTGACACAGAGACACCAAGAGAGTAGTACATGCTGTTGGAAAAATGGCTCTGATAGACTTGCTGGATGTAGGGTTGCCACACATCTTGTTTGTGACAAACATAGTATCTGCAAAGCATGATAAAGTAAGACTAGGCAAGTCTATAATTGTTTCTTCTGTTTACAGAATTCATCACTTTTTTGGTAGTCATATATTTTTCTTTCAATTATGTGAACTACTTGTTAACATTTAAGTTCTAAGGAAGTAAATTTTGTTCAGTATTTTATTCATCAGTGTATTTTTGGTGCCTTACACAGTCCCTGCTCTTTAGAAGGACTTAATACTGGTCTATCAGTGATTGAGAGACATGCTTTTATGCACTAAAAGAACATTAAGAAATGCATAAATAAGTGCCATAAAATGTTTCTGATGGTCTGATAGAAGTCTGTATAGGGTGCCAAGGGTAACAGTGGTTCCTTTTATCTATGAGGTCAGAAATGGTTTACCTGGTGAAGTAATGCTTGAACTAATTCTAGAAAAAATTTAAGTTAATTCCTAAGTATATTTCATATAATTAATGTAATTTGATAATTATTTACTTGGAAGTTTAAAGTCTCTCTTCATGATAGAACAGTTACTAAATTGAAAGTGCTGTGAAAAGTGAAGTCACAGTTGTTTTGTTTGCTTCTTAAACTCAACAACACTTAGGACACAGTAAGTGGTATACAGTGTTTACTGAATAAGTGGATCAATGTCTCCTCTATAAACCTCACATCAGGAAAGCAATAAGCTTTCTGTCCCCCCTACCTGCCTACCCCTACTCCCTGCATTGCCTTCTTAAAGCTTTACATGATATATGGTGGAGAAGACAAGGTGAGTATTAAGTCTGCATGTGACTGTGAATTTATCCATGGGCAGCAACACCTTGAACCTTGCCCTGTCCTTATGCCAACATCTGTTTGCCAAGAAGCTGCATCTCAATAGTACCAGAATTTCAAGGATGGCAATGCTCAAAATAATGTGGCAGCTATTCTCAAACTTGAGAATTTGTCACCTGGTGGGAAATTGTTTAAGATGAAGATTTCTGGGCTTCATTTCTAGAAATTCTGATTTGTGAGGGGTGAAGTTATACCTCACAATTTGTATTTTAAAAATTTTTATAAAGCAAAAATTATAGATCTTTTATTCAGCACAGAACTTTACATTCTTTTCTTTGTTAAATGTTTCTTCTCTTGGCCACTCCCAGCCAACCTCTACCTCCTGCTCCCCTCCTTTATATTTATTGCAGCATTATTTATAATTGCTAAGACATGGACTCAACCTAAATGTCTGAAAACGGATGACTGGGTTGAAAAACTCTGGCACATATATACTATGGAATTTGTGTCTTCAGAGGTCTCCAAAGTCTACAGGCTATGTTCTGAGAAAACTTAAGCCAGATTGAATTACTACTGCTGCTACTGATGCTGGTATTACAATTAATATTAATATTTAACAATTAGCTGTCACTTCATTTAAGGTGACTTATAAGCTGTGTACTATGTGAAGTGTTTTATATGCATTGTCTGTTTTACCTCCATTTAAGAGGAGAAATTTGAAGCTTAGAGGAACTAAATAACTTTCCAAAAGTCATATAGCAAATAAGTGGTGGAATTTGGTATCTTCCATAGGTTTGTTTTATGCTAAAGCATATATAATACCACAATGCTATATTTCACCCTAGTTGATTATGTTTATGGGCTTATTACAGCTTGTGTATGAAACTATTTAAGCAGGAACTCAGAATAGGAATAATCAAAAGCCATAGTAAATGGGAAGATTAGAGAATTGTGTCTATAGTTCTTGCTTTCTTCCAGTGAAGTATAAACCTGGAAGGTTTATTTAGGCCACAAAGCAGTGCTTTGAGTGTCTGAGCCAGTTAGAGGTGAGGCAGGACTTATTCATAGACAATTACAAATTTCCTTCAACAGGTCTATCAGTAAACAAAATTTGATGTATTTATTCAATAGAATATCATTGAACAATAAAAAGGAATACATTGTATTTACACACAAGTATGTACATTTTTTTCTTTTTTTATTTATTATCATCTGAATCTTGTTTCTATTACATTGAACCACATATAACTTTACAGTGTATTACATTTCTTTTCCCAGGAGGAATACCATGCTTATCAGTCAATACAGAGACATTAAAATCCCCATTTCATCATCCAGTATCTTTTCATTGTTTTCCCAATCATTATTATTATTATTATTCCAATTATTTTTTAAACAGTCAATTACTTTCTCATTTTGCTTGTAAAAAGAATTTACCCAATATGAACTACTTCTCAGACCAATCCAGTTGAGAATACTATATACGTCATCATCAACAAGTAATAAACCATATCTATGTCCTACTAATGTCATGCCTATTTGTTCTCTTGCTATATTTTTCTACACCCTTCTCTCCCCACGACCCACACATTCCACACTGTCTTATCCTTGTTAACTATTTTCACTGCTTTTATGTCCTCCAATATTTCGCTCTCTACCATAGAGTGCAGATAGTTGGTATATATTAAGTGGATTCATACAATATTTTTCTTTCGTATCCTGGCTTACTTCACTCAGCAATAGATCTTCCATATCTGACCACTTTCTATCAAAGGCCAGGGTCTTGTTGTTTTTTATGGCTGAGTAGTATTCCATAGAGTATATATGCCACACTTTTTCAATCCATTCATCTGTGGACATTTGGGTTGGTTCCATGTCTTGGCGATTGTGAATAATGCTGCAATAAACATTGATGTGCAAGCGCTTTGTCGACTGAGCATTCTCCTGCCCTTTGGGTAGATACCCAGGAGTGGGATTGCTGGATCAAATGGTAGTTCCGTTTGTAGATCTTTGAGGAACCTCCATATTGTTCTCCACAGTGGCTGAACCAGTTTATATATCCACCAACAGTGTAGGAGAGTTCCCTTTTCACCACATCAACACTTATCATATTTTATATTTTTAATCTTTGCCATTCTGACAAGGGTTAGGTGTTATCTCATTGTGGTTTTCATCTGCATCTCCCTTATGATGAGGGATGTTGAGCATTTCTTCATATGCTTTTTGGCTGTTTATATGTCTTCCTTAGAGAAATTTTTGTTCAGGTCATTTTCCCATCTTTTAATTGGGTTAATCTTTTCCCATCTTTTAATTGGGTTAATCTTTTTTTTTTTTCCCCCCAAGTAAGCTGCTTGAGTTCCCTGTGTATTCTGGTTATCAGTCCCTTGTCTGAGGCATATTTAACAAAAATATTTTCCCATTCTGAGGGTTGTCAGTTCACACTTGTTACTGTGTCCTTTGCTGTGCAGAAACTTCTTAGTCTGATATAGTCCCGCTTGTCTATTTTAGGAATTATTGCCTGTGCTTTGGGGGTCTTGTTTAAGTCTTTGCCTACTCCAATGTCTCCCAGAGTTTCCCCAGCATTTTCCACCAGTAGTTTTATTGTTTGGGGTCTTAGGTTCAGATCTTTGATCCATTTTGAGTTGATTTTTGTTAATGGTGAAAGATGGGGGTTCAGTTTCATCTTTTTGCAGGTGGATACTCAGTTTTCCCAGCACCATTTACTAAAGAGGTTTTTCTTTTCCCGGTGGATTGACTGATATCCTTTGTCAAAATCAGTTGGCTCTAACCTTTGGGGGTTATTTTTGAGGTCTCTTTTCTATTCCATTGGTCCATATGTCTGTTTTTGTGCTAATATCATGCTGTTTTGATGATCACAGCTTTATAGTATATCTTGGGATCAGGGAGTGATATTCCTCCCACTCCATTCTTTTTGCTCAGGATAGCTTTTGCAATACGAGGTCTTTTATGATTCCAGACAAATGCTATGTCTTTTCTAGATCTGTGAAAAATATTTCTGGTATTTTGATTAGAATTGCATTAAACATGTAGATTAATTTGGGTAGAATTGCCATTTTGATTATGTTAATTCTTCCAATCCAGGAACATGGGATATCCTTCCCCTTTTTTATGTCACTTTCAATATCTTTTTAAAGATTTTCATAGTTCTCTTTATAAAGATCTTTGACTTCCTTAATTAGGTTTATCTCTAGGTACCTTTGCATCTTGTGTTTATAGTGAAAGGGATTCCTTTCTTCAGCTCTACGTTGTTCAAGTTGTTCATGTATAGAAATGCTATAGATTTTTGGATGTTGATTTTGTATCCTGCCACCTTACTGAATTCACTTATTACTTCAAGGAGTTTTTTCATGGAGACCTTTGGGTCTTCTAAGTATACCATCATGTCATCAGCGAATAAAGATATTCTCAACTTTTCTTTGCCTATTCGAATACCTTTTATATTGTTCTCTTCTCTGATTGCATTAGCTAAGACTTCCAGTACTATATTAAAGAGCAGTAGAGTGGGCAGCCTTGCTTAGTACCTGTTTTTAGCAGGAAAGCTTTTAGCTTTTCCCCATTCAGTATAATGTTAGTTATAGGTTTTTCATAGATGGCTTTTATTGTGTTGAGAAATGACCCTTATATACCAATCTTACTGAGGGTCTTAATCATAAAAGGCTATGTTGTATTTTATCAAATGCTTTCTCTGCATCAATTGAAATGATCATATGGTTTTTATCTTTCTTTCTGTTAATGTGGTGTAGTACATTTATAGTCTTGCGTATGTTGAACCAACCTTGTATCTCTGGGATATAGCCTACCTGCTCGTGAAGAATAATCTTTGTTATATGTTCCTGGATACGATTTGTGAGTATCTTGTTGAGAATTTTTGCATCTATATTCATCAATGATATTGGTCCGTAGTTTTCCTTTTTTGTCATGTCCTTATCTGTTTTGGGGATGAGGATGATGGAGGCTTCATAAAATGAATTTGGAAGGTTTCCTTCCTTTTGAATCTTTAGAAATAATTTGAGTAGGATAGGGCTTAAGTCTTCCCTAAATGTTTTTTAGAATTCACAAGTGAAGTCATCTGGACCTGGGCTTTTCTTTGTTGGGAGGTTCTTTATTATTGATTCAATCTCCTGTCTTGTTATGGGTCTATTCAGGTTCTCTATGTCCTCCTGATTCAATCTTGGTAGATTATATGCATCCAGGAGTTTGCTCATCTCCTCCCAGGTATCTTGTTTTTTGGCTTGTAGTTGCTCATACTATCCTCTACTGATATTTTGTATTTCTACTGTGTCTGTTGTAATATTGCCTGTTTCATCACGTATTTAATTTATCTGGTCTCTTTCTTTCTACTTCTTGATCAGTCTAGCCACTTGTGTGTTGATCTTGTTAATCTTTTCAAAGAACCAGCTTTTGCTTTCATTTATTTTCTGTGTGGTTTTTAATTTTCTATTTCATTTATTTCTCCTAAAACCTTCATTATTTTTTTCACCTGACATTTTTGGGGTTTTCATGTTATTGTTTTTCCCATATCCTGAGGCATGATGTTAGGTTATGTATTTGCCATCTTTCCATCCTTTTCTTATGCGCACTAATTGCCATGAATTTCCCTCTTATGATTGCTTTTGCCACGTCTCATAGATTATGGAAATATGTATACTCATTATCATTTGTTTCCATAAATTTTTTGATTTCAGACTTAATTTCTTCAGTAGTGAAGAAGTCATTCAGAAGTAGGTTGTTAAGTTTCCATGTGTTTGTGTATTTTTGAGGGTGTTTCTTGATATTAATCTTGAGTTTAATTCCATTGTGGTCAGAGAAGATGCTGGATATAGTTTCTATGCCTTTGAATCTGTAAAGGCTTGATTTGTATCCTAGCATATGGTCAATATTTGAAAAGGTTCCATGCCAGGGTGAGAAAAATGTATATGTTGCAGGTGTAGGGAGGAAAGTTCTATAGATATCTGTCAAATCTATTCGATTTATAGCGTCATTTAGGTCCTGTATCTCTCTACTTATTTTATGCCTAGAAAATCTGTCTAAAGGAGATAATGGGGTGTTGAGATCTCCAAAAATGTTAGTGTTTCTCCCTATCTCTCTTTTTAGTTTCAGCAGTCTTTCCTTCACATATTTAGTTGCTCCTGAGTTGGGTGCACAGATATTTATAAGTGTTATGTCTTCTTGCTGGGTTACCCCATTTACTATTATATAATGCCCTTCTTTGTCTGTTCTTACAGTCTTTGACTTTGAATCTATTTTATCTGAAATCAATATCAGTACTCCAGCCCTTTTTTGGTTTCCATTTTCATAGAATGTTTTTTCCAGCCCTTTACTTTTAGTCTATGTATATCTTTATCCATAAAGTTAGTTTCTTGTAGGCAACAAATAGAGGGTTTCTGTTTTTCTATCCATTCGGCCAGTCTATGTCTCTTAATTGGAGAATTTAATCCATTGACATTCAATGTAATTAACAATATTTCTGTACCTATTCCTATCATTAAGTGAGCCATTTTCTTGGTTTCTTTTCTCGTATAACTGTCTGTCTGACTTTTTAGTTTTCCTGGTATAGCACTCCCTTCAGAACCTCTTGAAGAACTTGTCTGGACTTGGTAAATTCCTTCAGATTTTGTTTATCCGAGAATCTTTTAAATATTTTTCCCATATGAAAGGTAATCTTGGGAACCTGCAGTTAGCGTAATGGCTATGTCGCTGGACTCCCACGTAGTCGACCGCGGTTTGCGTCCCGGACCCGGTGGCTTAAAACTCACACCGGGCGCGTGTGCGTGTGTGCCCAAGATCCCAGGAGGAGAATGGAGGAGAAGGGATTGCGGCTTAACAATCCCCCCTGGGGGGTGATTTCTCGCTTTCTGTCTCTATTTCTCTGTCTGTCTGGCGAACGCATGCGCCCTATAGCGAAAAACCTCTCAAAAAAAAAAAAAAAAAAAAAAAGGTAATCTTGCTGGGTATAGTATTCCTGGTTGAAATTGTTTTTCATTCAACACTTTGACTATATTTTCCCATTTTTTTTGCCTACATTCTTTCTTCTGAGAGATCAGATATTAGCCTGATGGGGTTACCTTTGTAAGTAACTTGATATTTCTCTCTTGCCAACTTTAGTATCTTGTCTTTGTCTGTTGTTTTTGTCAATCTGGCTATGATGTGCCTTGGAGAAGATCTTCTTGGGTTGATTCTACTCAGGGTCCTATGTATTTCTTGGGTCTGGATATTTGAATGCCTTTCTAGGTTTGGAAAATTTTCTTCCAGGATTTCATGGAATAAATTACCTATGCCCTTATTATTTTCTTCCTCTTTTGGGATACGAATTATCTGGATGTTTGAGTGCTTGATGGTATCCAGTATTCCTCATTTTTCTTGGTTGTTTTCTCAATCTTCTTGATGCTTTTTTCTAGGTCAGATGTTTTGTCTTCTACATTAGAGATTCGATCTTCTGCCTGATTTAACCTACTTTTAATACTTTCAAGGGAGGTTTTGATTTCCTGTATCACATTCTTCAACCCTAGATGTTCCATCTGGTTCTTATTTAAGGTATCTATTTCTTCTTTAAAATCGTGAAAGGACTTCCGCATCTCCTGGTGCTCCTTGTCTCTTTTCTCTTTCATCTCAGTTTGGTCACTACAAATATTGTGAATTCCTTATCCGACATGTCCACAACATCCATTTTATTGACTGTGGGTGATGTAGGCTTGATGATTTCCCTTGGGGGATAGGCCTTTTGTTGGTTGCTCATACTTCTTGAGCCTCCGCAATTGTTCCTAGTCATCAGGTGATCCATATGTTCCTTCCTATCTTATTGAAGGTATCTCTGACTGTTAAAAGGTGTGCAGGATTAAAACACTGGTGATTTCTCTTATGGTTGGCCTACCTGTTGCTCACCAGTACCATGTACTGTTGTCACTTATCCTGGGTGACCCAATGTCCTCTCTGTTTCTAAGGAGTGTTAGCCTCCAACTGACCTAATAGGCTACACCTCAAGATATAGTGCCCCACACTATTCAATACACTGAAATTCAGAGTGCCCAAAGGTCAGTGGGGAAGGGGCAGATGATGAGTGATGAGTCCCAGCTGTTAGGGCCTGCATCCATAGGCAGCCTTGTGTCTGAAACTGCTCACTGGCTTGAACCGGTCTCGAGGTGCGGTGTGGGGGTGCAAGTTTGTCTTAAAGTCCCAAGAAACCAGCCTGAATTCCAGAGATGACTAGGGGTGGAGATGAGCGATGGGTCCTGGATGTTAGGGCCTACAGCCGCAGGCAGCCTGGTGTCCGGAACAAGTATGTACATGTTTTAAAAGGATCATATTGAATAATAGAAGTCAACCATTGGAAAAAAGCACACATTGTATAATTTAATTTACATGAAAACTAATCTATATTCATAGAAGTGAAAATAGTGCTTGCCTTTGTGAGAGGAATTGACTGCGAAAGGACTTAAGCATGAGAGAATTTTCTTTGCTGATAGAAATACTTTGTATGGTGATTGGGAGGGTATTACATAGAAATATACACTTGTCAAAACTAGTTAAGCTGTACATTTAAAACATTTATTTTCTGTAAAATGTATATTAATATGGTTAACTAAAAAGTTCTAATGCAGGATGATACTTTTTTAAAAAATTTATTTATTCGTTTACTTATTTTATTTTGACCAGAGAAAGACACAGAGAGAGAGAGAGAAAGTGAGAAAGCAAGCCACCAGGTCCAGGACTTGAACCACGGTCAGCCATGTGGGAATGTCCAGTGCCTTAACCACCACGCCACCTGCTGGTCCCGGATGATACTTTTAATAGGGACGTGGGGTCACAAGATAGAGGCATATAACTCAAGCTGAGAGAGAGTGAGAGATACTTCTTAGAACATAATTCCTTGACAGGCACTTACTAAAACAGTAGGAATTATTTAGTTAAAGATCTGGAGAAAGAACATTGTGGTAGGGAAAATACTTTGTCCAGAATTTTAGTCATGAGGGCTAACCTTGTAGCACAATGGTTAAGTGCTGTGCATTGGGAGTCAGATTCCACTTGGTCAACCACAGCTTGAAGCCTGACACTGATGGCTTGAAAAATATGCCAGGCTTGCATGTGTGTTTACCCCAAACCCTGATTGGATGGAGAAATGGAGGAAAAAGAATTGCAGTGTGACAACAACCCATTTGGCAGTATTCTTTCTTTCGTTTTGTCTCTGGCAAGCACATGGCAATTTTAAAAAGGGAAATAAAAATATAAGAGAAATATCATTTTGGGGGAGATTTAGGTAGCTAGATCTGATACATATATAAGATGCTAGTGCCATAGAGGCCAGGATAATACTGAAGAGGAAGATAGACTAGACAGCTCTACCAAAATGGACATTTTTTTTTAAGAGAGGTTTTTTTTTTTTTTTTTTTTTTTTTTTTTTTTTTTTTTTTTTTTTTTGCTATAGGGTGCGTGTGCTCACTGGATAGACAGAGATAGAAAGACAGAAAGCAAGAAATCACCTCCTGCGGGGATAGCCATGCTACAATCTCTTCTCTTCTATTCTCTTCTTACGATTTTGGGCATGCATGCACATGTACCTGGCATGAGGTGTTTTTTTTTTTTTTTTTCTTTTTTTAAAGAGGTTTTTTGCTATAGGGCGTGTGTGCTCACCAGACAGACAGAGAGAGACAGAGAGACAGAAAGCGAGAAATCACCCCCGAGGGGGGATGGCCACGCTGCAATCCATTCTTCTCCATTCTCCTCTCGGGATCTTGGGCATGCATGCACATGCACCCAGCGTGAGTTTTAAGCCATTGGATCTGGGACGCGAACTGAGGTCGACTACATGGGAGTTCAGTGACATAGCCATTATGCTAACTGCTGGTCCCCCTGGCATGAGTTTTTTTTTTTTTTTTTTTTGAGAGGTTTTTGCTATAGGGCACGTGTGCTCGCCAGACAGACAGAGAGAGACAGAGAGATAGAAAGCAAGAAATCACCCTCCAGCGGCGATGGCCACGCCGCAATCACTTCTCCTCCATTCTCCTCTCGAGATCTTGGGCACACACGCACACGTGGGAGTCCAACGACATAGCCATTATGCTAACTGCTGGTCCCGCCCCTGGCATGAGTTTTAATCCACAGGGTCTGGAACTCAAACCACAGTCAACATCATGGGAGTCCAGCATTTAACCATTATGCCATCTGCTAGCCCCTAAGGTGGACATTTTATGTCATGGAAAAAAAATTATTGAAGTCATAGAAGGGTTGGAGATTGATCTGTTTGGAAAAGTACATATAAGGGCTATTATGACCAAGGGTTAATTTATATCCTTGACATTTATATAACACTGAACATAATATTTTAGTAGGGTTGACACTAAACTTTGTTAGCATTAAATTAGTTATCCTTTCTTTTTTTTAAACATTTTTAAATTTCATTTTCTTTTATATATTCAATCACATTATTTAGCTTACAAAGTGAATATTTCAACATGTGATCATTTCTCCGTAGTTCAGTTGATAAAAGTATAAAATTATCTACAACAGATAATACCACATTTCTTTATCCCATTAATGCTTTGCCTCTTTCTTTTTCTTTTAAAATTCCTTCCTCAGACTCTACTCTTTCACACACACTGTATCTGGTATTTATATCCATTTAATATGTTTCTATGTTCTTTAGTCAATCAGTTTCAGTCATAGAGTGCAGAAACTTGGTATATATTTAGTGGAGACATACAATGTCTCTCCTTCATAGCCTGGCTTGCTTAGCTCAGCAGTAAATCTTCCATATTCTTCCACTTTCTGTCAAAAGTCAGGTTTTTTTATGGCTGAATAGTATTCCATAGTGTATATGTGCCACAGTTTTTCTTTTTTTAAATTTAAATTTATTTATTTACATTCATTCACTATACATCATTACAGCACAGAAAATGAGATTTCCCATCTCGAATACACTGTATATTGGCTCAATCAAGTACATCAAAATACATGTTATCAACAAATAATTTTCCATTTCTTATTTCCTGTATCTGTGTATATATATATATATATATATATATATATATATATATAATTATTATTATTTTGCCATCCTGATTCCCTATCCCTCACCCTCTGCCATGTCCCACCCTCCTTCCACATTGTCTCTAGTATTCATGGTTGCTTTCTCTGCCTTTTCCTCCCATTTAATTGATTCGCTAATGAACCTAATTAGGCTAAATATTTCCAATAGCAAGCACACCTGATATATACATATACATGAACCCAAGTCTGACTTTAAGCATAAACCTCAGTGAGTAGAATGAACATACTATAAAGTGGCACCTAGCTGAGGCTTTATAGCTTGCTGCCATCATCAAATATGCTTTTTAAAAAATTTTGATAAAAACAGTTTTCGTGTTTTTTTTCTCCTGAAAATTTTTTTAATTAATTAACTTACATTCTTCCCCTAAGCATCATCACAACATACCAAATGTGTTTTCCCATCTAGAATAAACTGCATATTGGCTTAATCATGCACGTTATCATCAATAATTTTCCATATATATATAATTTTTTACCTCATGTCTGACCCTCTCCCTTTCCCACCCTCTTATCACACTATCTCTGCTGTCTACAGTTGTCTTCAATTCTTTTTCCCCCCACATTTTGTTGATCACACAATTTCATAAGTAATCTAACTACTTTCAATAGCAAGTTCAGCTGGTAATTTCAAGAAAAGCAGTTTTGAACTGGTAAGGAAATTTCCTTGAAACTTAAAGCCTAGATCAGGTTAGTATTCTGTTCAGATAGTAGGTACATGAACCTATTGACAGCTCAGGACAGGACAAAAATTCTTAAAACAGGACAACAAAGCTTAGAAGAAAAGCAGCAATATTTCAGTCAAGTCACAGGATGCTATTTCACCAGTTCAGTCTCATGTACTTAGTCTATCTTGTGTTGTGGTTCGATCTTCCCGATTGAATTCTGGGATATAATATTCAACTCCAGACTTGTCCCTACAATTAAGTTGGCCATTTTTTTTAGTTTTTGAAGTCTTGTTTCTGTGTATCTGCATTTAATTTTCCTGACATAGCACTCCCTTGAGAACTTCTTGGAGATCTGGTCTGGTGCTGGTAAATTCTTTCAGGTTTTGTTTATCTGAGAACATTCTTGTCTTTTCTCCCCATATGAAGGATAATCTTGCTGGGCACAGTATTCCTGGTTGAAATTGCTTTTCCCTTAACACTTTGAATATATTTTCCAATTATTTCTTCACTTGCATTGTTTCTGATGAGAGGTCTGCTGTTAGTTTGATGGGATATCCTTTGTAGGTAACTTGCTGCTTTTTTCTTGCCAATCTTAGTATCTTGTCTTTGTCTGTGGTTTTTGTCACTCTGGCTATAATGTACTTGGAGAAGATCTTCTTGGGTTGATTCTATTTGGAGTCCTTTGTATTTCTTGGGACTGGATCTTTGAGTGCCTCTCTAGATTTGGAAATTTTTCTTGCAGGATTTCATGGAATAGATTATCAGTGCCCTTCTGAGTCTCTTCGCCTTCTGGGATACCTATTATCTGGACATTTGGACATTTGATGATATCTAGTATTTCTTGTTTATTTTCTTTTTTGGGGGAAAGGTTTTTGCCATAGGGCGTGTGTGCTCGCCAGAGAGAGAAAACAGAGAGACAGAAATCAAGAAATTACCCCCCAGGGGGGATGGCCATGCTGCAATCCCTTCTCCTCCATTCTCCTCTGATGATCTTGGGCATGCACGCACACACGCCCGGCGTGAGTTTTAAGCCACCGGGTCCGGAATGCGAACCGCAGTTGATTACATGGGAGTCCAGCGACATAGCCATTATGCTAACTGCTGGTCCCATAGTATTTCTTGTATACTATTCTCAAATTTTTGGGCAATTTTCTCAGTCTTCATGGTGGATTTTTCTAGGCCAGCAATTTTCTCTTCTACATCTGAGATTCTATTTTCTGTATGATCTAGTCTGCTTTAATACTTTCAAGGAAGATTTTGACTTCCTGTATTATAGCCTTCATCTCTAACAGTTCCATCTGATTCTTTTGTAAAGTGTGTAAATCCTCTTTTAGATCTTGCATGAATTTTCTCACCTCCTGGAACTTGTCAGCTCCTTTCTCCTGCCTCTTCTGCAGTTCATTGTCTCTCTTCTCTTCCATCTCTGTTAGCTTCGTCATTATGAATGTTCTGAATTCTTCATCAGACCTTTCCATGATTTCCACTGAACTGTCTGTGGATGAAGAGGAGTTATTCTTTTCCCTTGGAGGCTAGGTATTTTCCTGCTTTCCCATATTTCTTGTGGTTCTGTCGTGAAACTTTGAAGTTCAATCTGAGCATTGAGGAGTGTGCAGAAGAGGAAACAGAGAGAGAGAAAAATAGCATCAAAAAACTCCCAAGAAACAGAGAAAAAGAGAAGAAAAACTATGAGAAAAAGTAAAAAAAAACCTAAAAAAGTTAATATTTAAAAGAAATTTTTAAAAAAGCAAAAATTACAGAAAAATGAAGACAGAGATAGAGACAGAGGTAGAGAGAGACAAAGATACAGAGACAGGAGGCTTGAAAGGGCTCTTCCTACCATGTGAGTTTGTGTGCCGGAGGCTGAATTATCAGTGGAAAATCTTAATTTCTCTGTTTCTCCTGAAATGGCTCTGTGCCACAGTTTTTCAATCCATTCATCTGTTCGTGGATATTTGGGTTAGTTCCATGTCTTAGCAATTGTGAATAGTGCCACAGTAAATGTCAATGTGCAAGTGCTTTTCCAATTAAGAATTCTTCTGTCTTTTGGATAGATACCAAGAAGTGGGATTGCTGGATCATATGGTAGTTCTATTTGTAGATATTTGAGAAATCTCCAAATTGTTCTCCATGGTGGCTGGACCAATTTACATTCCCACCAGCAGTGAAAGAGAGTTCCCCTTTCACCATACCCCCTCCAACACTTATACTTTTTTTTTTAAATCTTATTCATTCTGACTGGGGTTAAGTGGTATCTCGTTGTTTTGATCTGCATTCCCTTACTATGAGGGATGCTGAGCATTTTTTCATATGCCTTTTGGCTATTCATATGTCATCTTTAGAGAGTATTTTTTTCAACTCATTCTCCCATTTTTTAATAGGTTGATCATCTTTTTTTTTTTTTTTTTCAGAACAGCTGCATGAGTTCCTTATGTATTCTGGTTATCAGTCCCCTATCTGATGCATCATGTACAAAAATATTTTCCCATTCTGAGGGCTGTCAATTCACATTAATTACTGTGTCTTTTGCCATGCAGAAACTTCTTAGTCTGATATAATCCCACTTGTCTATTTTGGGGATTATCGAATGCACCTTGGGGGTCATATTTAAGAAATCTTTGCCTACTGCAAAGTCTCCCAGACTTTCCCTAGTGTTTTTCAGAAGTAGTTTAATAGTTTGAGGTCTTATATTTAGATCTTTGATGCATCTTTAGTCTGGATGTTTGAGTGCCTCTCTAGACTTGGGAAATTTTCTGCCTGGATTTTATGGAATAGATTTTCCATGCCTTTTTTAGTTTCTTCACCCTCTGGTATACCAATTTTTCAGATGTTAGGGCATCTAATGGTATCTAGTATTTCTTGTATATTATCCTCGTGCCTTTTTTTATTTTCTCTATCTTATTGATGGTTTTCTTTAGGTCAGAGGTTTTCTCTTCTATGTCAGAGATTCGATCTTCAGCATGGTCTAATTGATTTTTAATACTTTCGAGAGAGTTTTTGATTTCCTGTATTACAGACTTCATCTCTTATAGTTCCATCTGATTCTTTCTTAGCGTGTCCATTTCTTCTTTCATATTGTGGAAGCACTTCCTAATCTCCTGTAGTTTGTTGTCTGTTTTCTGTCCCAACTCATAGAATTTGGTCACCATGAATGTTTTAAATTCTTTCTTGGACATTTTGGTAACTTCCTCTGTTTTTATTGAGAAATGGGGAGGAGTCACTGTGTTCTTTTGATGGAGACATATTTCCTTGTTTATTCAGACCTGAGGTTCTTCTTCTACTTCTAGCCACTGAGAGATGTATTCACTTTGGAATACCTTTTAGGAGACTGTTTCTTCTACTAGGAGCAAGTGTGTTTCCCTTTTGCTGTGGATTTGTGTGTGCCAAAGTGTCTCTTTTGTTGTGTTTAGCAATGTGGTCCAATGAGGAGGATTCTATTCAGGTTTCTGAAGAACAGTATCTCCTTTTTTTGCAGGTGGTTCAGTAAAAGGGAGGACCCCAAGGAGTCTTACAATACTAGGGTATTTCATAAGTGTGATTCTAGACCTATCTTGTCCACCCAGAAGGATCAAGGAAAAGGAAGAGAGGACCAAATAAGAGGGAAGATAGTAAGAAGGAGAATAAAGAAAAAGTAGTGTGCTCCACACTACCACAGTGCGTGATTTCTCCAGGGGTCTGGAGATGGAAATGGGATCTGTTCTGAGGTGGGAGCAATCCTGTGTGGTAAGGAGAACTGTGTAATTAACAAACGAAAGAAGAAAAGAAAAAAAAGGCCTACCTGGCTGACAGAGATAGGGGATCTCTGACTTGTGAGTGCTGGGGCTGGAGCAGGGGCAGGGGGCCCTGCCTCAGTGTCCCTTAGGCCAGGGGTCTGGAGATGGAAGTGGGGTCTGCTGTTGAGCTGGGAGCAATCCTGGCTGACAGAGATAGGGGGGGGGGTCTCTGGACTTGAGGATGCCAGGGCTGGAGCAGGGGCAGGGAGCTCTGCCTCAGCGTCCCTTAGGCCCAGTTATCCTTTTTTTTATTTTTTAATTTTTTTTATAGAAAGCCTATCATTGCAAATGTTAGCATTTGATAAGATAAAGTAAAATTAATGCCATAAGTATAAAGGTCATGATAAAAAAAATTATCTCTGATAGTACTTCCAATAATTGTAAGGCAGAATTTAAGAATGCAAACTAAAGTTTTAATTATTGTAAACACACCAATTTAAAATAACATCTGCATTTATGCAAAGCAACATCTGCATTACCCCTAAAATGTGTTTATAATTTCTTTGGATGGAAATATAAAGTCTTGGGACAGAGAAACATCCAGTTGGCTTGAGAGAGAATAAATGACTGTGGGAGGAACATACTCAGGATGACCCTCACTTCAGAAAGTGGACTAAGGACTGAAAAAACAAAAGACTAAATAGCTTGCCAAAGTAAAATTCCAGGCAAAGGTTTGCTTACAAGATAGGACAATTCAACTTTGTTAGTGCCTGATTTATTTGTTTGACTTTCAGTAAAAAAAGTGAGACTGAAAAACACAAATAATTTCAAATCCCTAGTAATGGTTGACAATTGTATTTATTCTTTTAAAATAGGATTTTGGTTCAAAAAGAATTACCAACACATAACACATATTTCTGACTTTAATATGTTGTATATTTTTGGTAGATTTAGGAATAACATATTCTTTAGTAATGTAACTTTTATTTTACATTACTAAGTAGATTTGTTGTTTTTATTTTAATGACCCATCTTTAGCCTAAACTCACAACTTACGTTCTGTAGTTTTTGATAGAGTTGACTTTTTCTTTGAAACTCTTCCTAGTCTTACGTGACTGTTTTCTCTTATCTCCCTGCATTTCAGGATCTTATCCTCAGTCTCTTAAAATGTTCCAAGATTCTATAGTGCTACTAGGTGACAACTGAGAATTTTTATGTGCTAAGGTTGCCATTAAATTACTTTGAGCAACTATATGTTTACATGGTGGAAAACCAAGCGATGAACATTTCTGGAAACATGCAGCATACCTAGATTGAACCAGGAAGATATGGAATGTCTAGACCAATAACAAAAAATAAAATTTAATTGGTAATAAATAATCTTCCAACAAAGAGAAGTCCAGATCGAGATGGCTTCACTGCTGATTTATACAAAACATTTGAAGAAAAACTGACATCAATTTTCAAACCATTTTATAAGATCCAATGGGGATAACCAGCCTACACTTATTTTATTAGGCAACCATCTCTTTGATAAAAAAACATCAGAGGATAGAACAAAATAAAATAAATAGAAATTAAAACTACAGGCCAATATCTCTGAAGACTAGAGATGTAAAAATACTAGCAAATCAAATTTATCAACATCAAAAATATTGTTCACCATGACCAATTAGAATTCATCCCAAGGATACAAGGATGGTTCAACAAATGCAAATTTATTTATCTATTTTATTTAAATTTAATTATTTACAATCATTCACTGTACATCATTACAGTATACAAAATGAGATGTTCCATCCAAATTACACTGTATATTGGCTCAATCAAGCACATCAACATACGTGTTATTGTCAACAAATAATTTTCTATTTCTTGTTTCCTGTATATTTTGCTTTTTTTCCCCATCCTTGATTCCCTATTTCTCACCTTCTGCCATCTCCCACCCTCCTCCCACACTGTGTCTGGTATCCCATGGTTGCTTTTTATGCCTCCCCCCCCCCCGACATTTTATTGATTCACTAAAGATCTTAATTAAATATTTTCAATAGCAAGCACAGCTGATATGTGCATATCCATAAACACAAGTCTGACTTTAGGCATAAATCTCAGTGAGTAGAATGAACATTCTATAAAGTAGGACCTAGTGGGGCTATATAGCTTACTGCAGTCATCAAATAGGTATTTTTAATGCATTTTTTAATTTCATGAAAACAGTTTGATTTTTTTCTTGAAACATTTTTTTAAATTAATTTACATTAATTAGCATTGCCACAGCATACAAAATGTGATTTCCCATCCAGAATATACTTCATAGTTGCTTAATCATGCATGTTATCATCAATAATATTCCATTTTTAGTTATATATATATATATATGTATATATTTCCTCTGCCCTTTCCCATCCTCTTCTCACACTATCTCTGATGTCTACTGTTGTCTTCCATTCCTTTCTCCACCACATTTTATTGATCACACAATTTCCTAAATAATCTAACTACTTTCAATAGCAAGTTCTGCTGGTAATTTCAAGAAAAGCAGTTTTAACTTTAATAAATCAAAGAAATGCTAAGGAACTTTGCATTAAGGCCAGGAAATAGGTTAGGATTCTGTTCAAATACTAGGTACATGAACCTATTGACAGGTCAAGACAGGACAAAAATCCTTAAAACTGGCCAACAAAGCCTAGAAGAAAATCAGCAGTTTTATTCAAAAGTCGTAAAATGCTGTTTCACCAGTTCAGTCTCATGTACTTTATCTTCTGTTGTGGTTCGAGCTTCCCAATTAAGTTCTGGGATATAATATTCAACTCCAGACTTGTCCCTACAATTAAGCTGGTCATTTTTTTTTGAACTCTTATTTCTGTGTGTCTGTATTTAATTTTCCTGATACAGCACTCCCTTGAGAACTTCTTGGAGATCTGGTCTGGTGCTGGTAAATTCTTTCAGGTTTTGTTTATCTGAGAATGTTCTTGTCTTTTCTTCCCATATGAAGGATAATCTTGCTGGGTACAGTATTCTTGGTTGAAATTGCTTTTCCCTTATCACTTTGAATATATTTTCCAATTATTTCTTCACTTGCATTGTTTCTGATGAGAGGTCTGCTTTTAGCCTGATGGGATAACCTTTGTAGGTAAGTTGCCATTTCTCTCTTACCAATCTTAGTATCTCTTCTTTGTGGTTTTGGTTAATCTGGCATAACGTGTCTTGCAGAAGATCTTCTTGGGTTGATTCTATTTGGGTCCTTTGTATTTCTTGGGACTGGATCTTTGAGTGCCTCTCTAGGTTTGGAAAGTCTTCTTGCAGGATTTCATGGAATAGATTATCAATGCCCTTATGAGTCTCTTCGCCTTTTGGGATGTCTATTATCCGAATGTTTGGATGTTCAATGATATCTAATATTTCTCATATGTTATTCTCAAATTTTGGGGCAATTTTCTCAGTCTTCCTGGTGGATTTTTCTAGGCCAGCAATTTTCTCTTCTACATCTCAGATTCTATTTTCTGTATGATCTAGTCTGCTTTTAATACTTTCAAGGGAGGTTTTAACATCCTGTATTATAGCCTTCATCTCTAACAGGTCCACTTGATTCTTTTTCTTTTTTATAGTGTGAATTTCCTCTTTTAGATCTTGCAAGAATTTCCTCACCTCCTGGAACTTGTCAACTCCTTTCTCTTGCCTCTTCTGCAGTTCATTGTCTCTCTTCTCTTCCATCTCTGTTAGCTTTGTCATTATGAATGTTCTAAATTCCTTATCAGACATTCCCATGAGTTTCATTGTGCTGCCTGAGAATAAGGTAGAGTTATTATTTTCCCTTGGAGGGGAGGTATTTTCTTGCTTTCCCATGTTTCTTGTGACCCTGTGGTGATTTGTAGTCATCTGATGGATGGTGCTTTTCTTCCTAATTCTTGAAACTCAATCTGAGCGCTCAATGGCATGCAGAAGGAGGTGATCTGCAATCTCTCTTCTGTTCTGTTTTCACTCTTTGTACATTAGACTCACTGGAAATAGAGAAATATTTTGACACTAATCATATTCAGATGTTTGGAAGCTGTTCACTTGGACCTGTCTAGACACTTAGTGTGAAGAGGCTGAGCATCCAATGAATAAAGATAAAGAATTAGAGAAAAGGAAAGAAGAAGAATAAATAAAATAAGAAGGAGAGAATAATGAAAAAGATAATAAAGAAGTTAGATTTTAATCTTAAAAAGCAAAAAATGAAAATCGTGCAGCGCACATGATTGCCGTGCAAAATCAATGTTTCACAACTCAATTTCAGTATCTATCTCAGGAAGGGCCTGGCCTGGGTTTGTGCGTTTTCTAAGTGGAATGTGGAAAGCACCAATTAACACAGTAAAGCAGGGGCTTGGGGGCCCAGAGAATACTTTACCTTAAAAAAAAAGAAAGTCACGGAGAGACAAATTGAGACAGCGAGAGAAAGAGAGAAATGGAGAGAAAAAGGTAAAGGTAGCCCTACCCACTAGAAATGAATCTGGAGAAAGAAGTCTCAGTAGAAAATCTTCATTTTTGGTCAAAAAAAAGCAATATTTCACAGCTGAAGTTCAGTATCCATCTTAGGATGGGCCTGGCCTGGGTTTTTGCCTTTCCTAAATGCAATGTGGAAAGAAACCAATTAACACAATAAAGCAGGGACTTGAGGGTCCAGAGAATATTTTACCTTAAAAAAATAAAAAAATTGAAAGTCACAGACACAGAGAGACAGAGAGAGAAAGAGAGAAATGGGGAGAAAATGGTAGACATAGTCCTACCCACTAGAAATGAATCTGGAGAAAGAAGTCTCAGCAGAAAAATCTTAATGTTTGGTCAAGGAAACAATATTTCACAGCTGAAGTTTAGTATCCATCCTAGGATGTGCCTGGCCTGGGTTTGTGTCTTTCCCCCTAGAGATGAATCTGGCAAAAAAACTCTCAGCAGTAAATCTTCAATTTTGGTCCTAAATACAATTATCTTATTTTTTTATTTATTATTTTTAAATTTGATCAGAGAGAGAGAGAAAGAGAAAGTGAGAAATCAAGTCTCCAGATCTAGTATTCGAAATGTGGTTGGCCATGTGAGAGTCCAGCACCTTAACCACTGTGCCACCTACTGGCCCCTAGAATTGACATTTTAGTTATATTGATTCTTTCTACTCAAGAACAAGCAATATGTTTTTATTTTTGTGTTTCATACTCAACTTATTTTTTTAGTTTTCCTTGTAGAAGTATTTTATCTCTTTAGTTAGATTTATTCCTAGGAATTTTTATTTTTGTGTGTATGACTATTGTAAATGGAATTGCTTTGATGTATAAAATGCTACTGATTTTGGTATGTTGCTTTTGTATCCTGTAACTTCACTGAATCCATTAATCACTTTTAGGGATTTTTTTTTTAATGGATTGTTCTGGATTTTCTTTTTCTTTCTTTTTTTTTTTTTTGGAGAGGTTTTTGCTATAGGGTGCATGCGCTCACTGAAAGAGAGAGAAAGAGGGACAGAAAGTGAGAAATCACTCCCCGGGGGGCTGGCCATGCCACAGTCCCTTCTCTTCCAATCTCCTCTTGGGATCTTGGGCATGCACACACACATGCCCAGTGTGAATTTAAGCCACCGGGTCCGAGACTCGAACCATGGTTGACTACATGGGAGTCCAGTGACACAGCCATTATGCTAACTGCTGATCCCAACTTTTATTACTTTCGAGAGTTTTTTTTTTTTTTAAGAGGTTTTTTTTGCTATAGGACGCGTGCGCTTGCCAGACAGACAGAGAGAGACAGAGAGATAGAAAGCGAGAAATCACCCCCCAGGGGGGATGGCCACGCCGCAATCCCTTCTCCTCCATTCTCCTCCTGGGATCTTGGGCACGCACGCACACGCACCCGGCGTGAGTTTAAGCCACCGGGTCTGGGACTCGAACCGCGGTCGACTACGTGGGAGTCCAGCGACATAGCCATTACGCTAACTGCTGGTCCCGAGAGAGTTTTTGATTTCCTGTATTATTGACTTCATCTCTAATAGCTCCATCTGATTGTTTCTTAGCATGTCCATTTCTTCTTTCATATTGTGGAAAGACTTTCTAATCTCCTGTAGTTCATTGTCTCTTTTCTGTTCTAACTCATAGAATTTGGTCACCACGAATGTTCTAAATTCTTTCTCGGACATTTTGGTAACGTCCTCTGTTTTTCCAAGAAATGGAAGGGAGTCATTGTGTTCTTTTGAAGGAGACATAGTTCCTGCTTTATTCAAACCTGAAGCTCTTCTTCTACTTCTAGACAATGGGAGATGTGTTCACTTTGGAATACCTTTTAAGAGAACGTTTCCTCAAATACAAGCAAGTGTGTTTTCCTTTTTCTGTGGACTGAAGACTGCAGGACTCTCTCTTCTGTAGTGTTTAGCATTGTGATCCAAGGAGGAGTATTCTATTCAAGTGTATGAAGAAAGGTATCTCCTTTTTGCAGGTGGTTCAGTAAAAGGGAGGATCCTAGAGAGTCTTAAAATACTAGAATATTCAGAACTGTAATTCTAGATCTATCTAGACTGCCTGGGAGGGCGAAGATAAAGGAAGAGAGCATCAAATAAGTGGGAAGAAAGTAAGAAGGAGAATAAAGAAAAAGTTGAGTTAGTAGTGTGTGGCGCTCAATTTCGCCAGGGGTCTGAGGATGGAAGTGGGGTGGCTGTAGAGCTGAGGGCATTCCTGTGTGGTAAGGAGAAGTGAGAAATTTACAAATGAAAGAAGAAGAGAAGGAAAAAAAAAGCCTACCTGGCTGACAGAGATAAGGGTCTCTGGCTTGGGGGTGGGACTGGAGCTTGGGTGGGGGCCCTGCCTCAGTGTCCTTTAGGCCAGGGGTATGAAAATGGAAGTGGGGTGGCTGTAGAGCTGAGGGCATTCCTGTCTGACAGAGATAGGTGTCTCTGGCTTGGGGCTCCTGGGGTTGGAGCCCTGCCCTGCCTCAGTGTCCCTTAGGCCAGGAGTCTGAAGATGGAAGTGGGGTGCCTGTAGAGCTGAGGGCATTCCTGGTTGACAGAGATAGTGGTCTCTTGCTTGGGGGTCTTGTGGCTGAAGGTGGGGTGGGGGCCCTGCTTCAATGTCCCTTAGGCCAGGGGTCTGAAGATGGAAGTCAAAATTAAATAATTCTTAAAAATAAAGCATGATACATGAAAGAAAATTTTTTCATTTATCTTCATTAATATAAAAAACTTCTGCTCTGTAAACGATGCCATCAACAGAATGAAAAGGCAAGTGACAGACTGGGAGAAAATATTTCAGAATCACATATCTGATAAAGGACTTGTGTATCCCACACGGCCAACTGCAGTTTGAATCCTGGCCCCATAGGTTTGAAAAACACTCTGGGAGTATCTGCAAGTGTGCCTGAAATTCTCACAGGATTGAGAAATGGAGGAAAAGGGATTCCAGTGTGACCATACCCCAGTGGGGGTGGGTAGTTGTGCTTCCTTTTCTTTTAGAGTTTTACAAATTTATTGGCATTTTAGTAAAGACATTCATTTCAGTAGTTTTTTCTTTCCCACCTTGGCCTTAGGTTAATACTTCATTAGAGTCAGGAAAAGAATGTAGGAGAGGGATTTTTTTTTAACACACAATAATATGGACAAAAATGGACAGTTTGCCTACATAACAGTTAAATTTATGTATCTTGATGCAATTAAATCGTGTAAGAACTAATAGTTACGTATACATTTCCATTGTTTCACTTGGGGCTTATTCTAAAATTAAATGCAAGTGATCAAAGTGTTAGGAATATACATAAGCTGCTTTTCTGGATTTGTTACCTATTTAAAAATTCAGTGACTAGTTTCTATCAATGTAATAGTCTGAAGCTGCCTCCAAAATTAACATTGTAGGAGTTTTCAGGGAAATCATTACACACTGTATGTTTTAGTCTGTGACCATACTTTTTTCCCCAGACAATAGATGAATTTTTATTGAGCCTTTTAGTTTAAAATATGAGGTAAAAGAAAAAACAAATCTCAACTAATATTTTACATAGCTTTAGTAAAATATTTTAGACTTTAGGGATTTATAAGGGATTAAATTTTCAAAAGTTGAGATAAGTTATGAACAAATTTTAACTCCTTGAATTTTCCAGTTGAGTCTTTCCATACAATAGTAACAAGCTCTAGTTTGTTACATAAGTTTCTGCAAGGCCAAGTGTTATTGTTGTTGATGTCTTTAGATCCAAAGAACTGGTATTTCAATCAATATCCACTAATTCCATTTCAAAAAAAGTTTTGCCTTTGGTGGAATTTTGGCATCAGGCTGTCTTTTCTTTCCATGAGCCCATTCTGGTTCAATCTCCAGTTGAGGCTTTTCTCCTTTACTCATAGTCAAGAGTGCTTCATCCCATCCTCTGATAACTTTGCCTACTCCTGCCTTAAAACTTAAAGGCTTGGCACTTTTTTCTTCTTTGAACTTGTTTGAATATTAGTATCAAAAAGAGTCCCATCTTGTAGTGTTCCTGTATACCAGCTGTGAACATCTCCCTTTTTGGGAAAGTTGGTTTTATCTCCTTTTTTAAGAATAAATTTTGTGTATTTTGGTGGACCCTCATCCTGAGTCTCTTCAGATTTGGTTTCTTTGGGTTTATCTTCATTAAGCTTCACGTTTTTCACTTGCTCAGATACTTATACTTTCAGTACCCTTGAAACGCTTGCTTTCGAAAAGATGGTTATATGCTGTAACCAAATGGTCCTTGTTAACTGTCTTGGTGACATTTTTAATGTTTCTTAGTAATTTATGTTCTGCTAGAAATGAATCTGAACTGTGTTCCTGCAGAAACTTAATGTCCTTCTTGGGCAACTGCTCCCTGCGCAGTTGCTCAACCGTCCCACTGGCCACCATCTTCCCTGCGACCATACTTTTAAAGATGCATATAACTGTCACATTAAAAGGAAAATTCAGGGACCAGCAGTTAGCGTAATGGCTACATCATGGAACTCCCACGTAGCCGACCGCGGTTTGAGTCCTGGACCTGGTGGCTTATACTTACTCTGGGCGCGTGTGCGTGCATACCCAAGATCCCAAGAGGAGAATGGAGGAGAAGGGATTGTGGCGTGGCCATCCCCCCTGGGGGGGTGATTTCTCGCTTTCTGTCTCTCTGTCTCCCTCTGTCTTTCTGGCGAGCGCACGCGCCCTGTAGAAAAAAGAAGAAAAGAAAAGGAAAATTCATATACAATAGAAAAATACAAAAACAAACACCCTACAATACACAAATCTAACAAGTATATGTGGGAAGAGATACCATAAAGTATGTTTGAAGAGGCATTTTCTTTCCATTTTCAGTACCTAAAGTGTGCTTTTGAGAGGCCACTGGTCAATACATATGTATGTAAAATAAGCCATGTACGTGTACTAATAAGAAATCCTGTAGTAAATTCAGTTCAAATTGGATTTCACAAGTTAAAACACTTATACGAAGTTACAGAAAGTACATCTTGTTTCCATCTTCATACAATGTTAAATTTTCTTTTTGGTATTTATATCTTTTAAAAACCAAAAATAGTCAAATGCTCAAACAATACATATGCACATGGAAATTTTTGCTGGTGGTTTGTATTTTAAAAGAAACTATGATTTGCCTCAAGTAGTGATGGAAATGCTTATAGGAAGTACCTAATAAACCAAACCAAGAGAAGCACATTCAAAATTCAGTATCTAATGGTTGTTCTTTGCAGACTAATGAAAGTAGGCAAGACCCATTAAGGTGAAATGGGCTATTTCAAATATTCAGTTTACATAAAAATTTTATTTATTTTTTAAAAAAGAATTAATCTTCTATAACCACTGATAGCAATACAATATCTAGTATATGATGACTAGAAACAAAACAAATGCCCATAAGGAAAAAAAGCTGTATTTTATCTAAATTTACTTTGTCAAAAGTCCAGTAATATTTTCTTCGTAATACAATACTCCCTATTTCTATCTAAGGCTGTTTCTGGGCCCCAGGCAGTTTAGGTAGTGAGGGAGTTAAGAGTGACTGCTTGCAGTTTTAAATAGACAATACCGTTTTGCTTCCCTCTTAATGTGCTAAGAGTTGTGACAAAAAATATGCAACTCTTAACAAGGTACCATTTCTGATTTATTATCTATAACCTTTGGAAACTAATCACATGGAACTACAAAATTAGTAATGTCTTGAAATCTGCATATAAAACATAAATTACCTCTAATTTCAAACTCTCATTTATTAGTGTACCACTCAGTCTTAGAAAGAAAATGAAAAAGAAAAAAAGCAGCTCCAAAGATAGTCTTAGACCATTCTTTAAAAAAGGAAACTGTTCCTTTTAACTTTACACCCTCCCCACACCCCAATTTCAAAACACAGTATTTCTCTTGGTCATGGACATTTGCAAGGTGAGATTTCATATTTCGCTCCCATAGCTGCTGGTTATCAGAAAACCTGTGTTTTCTTTACTGAAGGAGCTTGGTCCGGCTGCCATGGGTGTATCCTTCCTGTACTCTTCACCCTCATCTCTGCTCCTGGAGGCAGTTCCTCTGTTCACTATATCCATCTTCATTAAAAGCCGCTGCTACTGAAAACAGTTTTGGAGCTAGAGCTGGAATAGTTTCTTTAGGCTCACTTGATCCAAGCTTGATGGCCACGGCCGATGCCGTCTCTGCCGCCTGACTACCTATGGCAAATCCAGACTTGGAGATCTTCGTAGGCTTGGTTGGGAGGTCTGCAGCTTCTTCTTCAGCTGATCACTTCTCAGCGCTCCGACTGGAACTTTCCCCTCCATTACTGGAAAAAAATAGTCCTAGTTTTCACAGATTTTTTCTGCCTCTTCTTCAGGTTCTGGTGAAGTCTAAGCAACTCCTGCAGCTCCAACTGGCTGTTGCTTTTCAGGCTTCTTCTCTCACACCTTCCTGTCTGCCATTTTCCAGGTCAAGGCCTTCTTTGCAGCCACACTAACTGGTGGTTGTGCTTTCTTTTCCTCTCTCTCTCTCTTTCTTCCTTTAGCAAGTGCAGGAACCCTCTGGCAATTAAAAAATCTTTTAAGAAACATACTTTTCTTCAGTATAGTCAATGGTTCTGGTGACATGAAAAGAATGGACAGTGAAATTAACCAATAGCTGGGTTCATTCAGGTCTGGGAGTAATAAAACTGTACTGACAAGAAAACAATTGAAGTCATGATTAGAGTAGCTTGGCTGGAAGAGGGAGAAACACTTTTCTTCCTAAAGCATAGTCTTGAGCTTCATAACACTTCAGTTAATCATGGACTGCACATATGATGGTGGTCCCTTAACATTATAATGGAGCTTAAAATTTCACGTAGCCTAGGGACCAGGAGATGGCATAATTGTAACATTGCTGAACTTTCACTAGTTTACCGCGGTTCGAGTGCTGGACCTGACGGCTTAAAACTCACACTGGGAGCATGTGCATGCCCAAAATCCTGAGAGGAGAATAGAGGAGAAGGGGTTGCCATGTGGCCATCCTCCCTGGGGGGTGATTTCTTGCTTTCAGTCTCTGTGTCTCTGGTGAGCGTTCATGCTCTATAGCAAGAATTTCTCTTAAAAAAATTCCTGTAGCCTAATGATATAGTCATGACAATTTCCAGTCCTGCAAGCTCAATTCATGGCCAGTGCCTTATACAATCTTTTATACCATTTTTTTTCACTGTACCCTTTCTTTGTTAGATATGTTTATAAACACAAATGCCATTGTGTTATAATTGACTGCAGTATTCAGTACAGTAACATGCTTTATAGGAGTGTAGCCTATGAAATATAACCTATGTATATAGTTGGCCATACCATCTAGGTTTTGTTAGTACACTCTATGATGTTTGCACAATGATGAAATCATCTAATGACGCATTTCTCACAATGTATTCCTGTTATTATGCAATATATGACTGTACTGCTTTCATCATATCTTTCAAGGGTGTTGCAGGGGGAACAATGTGTATAGAATCATCTAGCCCCAAATTAATGGCTTTACAGGTGAGAAAACAGACCCAGAAAATATAAGTGGCTTTAGATTTGTTCAAAGTGCGATAAAATATTGGACACAAGTTTCTTAACTCACAATTAAAGCTCTCGAAACTTCAGTACACTATCATATCATGTCACTATCCCAATTTAGATATGATATTCTCAATCGTGAGTCATATTTTTCAGTGATCAGTATGATCTCAATTCCCCCTATTAAGGCATGTCGCAATTCAAAATAATGGAGAAAGAACTGTCTTATCTGAGAAAAGAAAACAAGAATCTATCCCAGTGGTAGACAATTATGAGAAGTTGATTCTGGATATTCAAATAATCTAAAGCAAATAAAGTCACCCAAGAAAGTAATGTGTAGGCAATATCTTCCTTCTTATTTATTTCTGAGAAATGTTTAATTCCACCTATTTGTTTTGTTTTCTTTTTTTTTTTTTTTTTTTTTTCTTTTAGAGAGGCTTTTGCTATAGGACACGTGCACTTTCTGGAGAGACAGACAGAAAGCAAGAAATCACTTCCCAGGGAGAATGGCTACACTATAATTCCCTTTCCTTCAGTCTCTTGGGATTTTGGGCACACACACACACACACACACACGCACACACACACACACACGTGCCCAGCATGTTTAAGCTGCTGGGTCCGGGACTTGAATCGCAGTCGGTTACACGGGATTCCAACGATTTAACCATTACACCATCTGCTGGTCCCAATTTCATGTATTTCTTTTTCTTTTTTTAGAGGGGTTTTTGCTATAGGGTGTGTGTTCTTGCTAGAGACACAAAGATAGAAAGTGAGAAATCACCCCCCAGGGTGGATGGCCACATGGCAATCCCTTCTCCACCAGTCTCCTTTTGGGATTTTGGGCACACAGGCCCATGCACCCACACATGCGCCCAGCATGAGTTTCAAGCCACTGGTCTGAGACTTGAACCGGGATTGACTATGTGGGAGTCCAGCGATGTAACCATTACGTCATCTGCTGGTCCCACCACTTCCATGTATTTCTTCACAATAATAAATATCTTGAGAAAATAGAAATTGTTGGCTGAAATGAGACATAGCTTATTTTCCTTTATAGTATTCTTATATTGTAGGACATTTTGTCATAACCCTAAGTATAATACCCATCTTCAGCATACTGCGACCAGGGATACTGTTCAGTTCTCAAATGGAGACTTAAGTTTATTTTTTATCAGTATCAAGGCATATATAGAGAGGCCCGCAGGTGGCATGGTGGTTAGGGGTGCTGGAAATCCCACATGGCCAACCATGGTTTGAGTCCCAGACCTGATGGCTTGCTTTCTCACTTTCTCTCTCTCTCTCTTTCTCTTTCTGTCCCTCTCTGGTCATTTAAAAAATAAATAAAGTTAAAGAAAATAATTCTCTAAAAAAAAAGACATATATAGAGGCAGACATCATTAAAATCTGTATCACCAGCCAACATGTAGTCTCAGCAGTGGGTTATCTCTGTTGTTAGCTTAGCCTTATCATAGCCTAGTACACCAAGGTGACCTTGGCCTGAGAAGTTGAAAATAAGTTATAGCTGATGTTGTAATTTTCACTCCCACTGACACAAGCTTTCTTCAACTCTGGAGTATGCAATACTTTACATTCTAAACGTTTAACAATACACAGTCTATTTCAAAGGCACACATCACAAAATGTTCCCAAGACATAAATGAGGGCAACACTCCGCACTTTTGAGCAGAGGCCACTCCACAGCAATGGAAGGCTCAGCCGTCTCCGCAGAGATAGCTCTGTTGCGGGAAAAGGGAGTGGGACCCCGCGCAGGTCGCGCAGGTGAACTGTGGACCGCCTCAATGGCGCTGCCATGCACCTGAACAGGTATCTATTGCTCATGGCTCAGAAGCACCTAGCGTTCTGCCTGCCGAAAATAAAATCATTGCTTTCACTTTTTGGAAGTTAGTTCACCAGCAGTCAGGGTACTTACAGCAAGTCTCCATTTTGGATTCTAAGCATTCCCTCTGATCATATTGCAAGAAACTTAATGAAACAGACAGTATGTATCAAGTCTATATATGAACTGTGGGGTCATGGAATCTCCCGAAGAGCTGTACAGTTCTCTTAAAAACTATCCAGGAATTAGCGTAATGGCTATGCCACTGGACTCCCATGTAGTCAATGGCGGTTCAAGTTCTGGACCCAGTGACTTAAACTCATGCCAGGCGTGTGTGCGTGCGTGCCCAAGATCCTGAGAGGAGAATGGAGGAGAAGGGATTGTGGCATGGCTATCCCCCCTGGGGGGGTGATTTCTCACTTTCTGGCTCTCTGTTGCTCTGGCGAGCACACGCACCCTGTAGCAAAAACGTCTCACCCCCAAAAAATTACCCAGTGGAGAAGATGGTTCCATTTCTGCATTCAGAATCTATGTGTAAAATAAAGATTCACACATTTAATAAAACACTGACACAAGAAGAAACAGTCAAATGAATAGATGCAATTTAATTTCTGCCATTTAAAGGAAAAGTGAATTTAAAAAAGCCACAACATATATTCTCTATTTTGGAAGATTATACTTTGGACCTAAATTGTACCACTGAGAATCCACATAATATTTATTTTGGTATATGGATTGCAGATGGACAGAGAGAGCTTACTGAGTCATACAGTGTCACAGAGAGACACTTTATTGGAAATACGAGCACGGATGCTGGTTTATCGTTTATCATGGCCAACCATAGAAAAATGAAAGAAAATGATACTGTGTTTGATCTGTTTGTTGGAACAAGTGGCCTTCTGATAGCTTCTGCTCATTTTGGTGCATATGTTTATGGGGCAGACATAGACTACAATACAGTTCATGGCTTGGGAAAGGCCAGTAGGAAAAACCAGAAATGGAGAGGACTAGATGAAAACATTAGGGCAAATCTTCTACAGTATGATTTAGAGAAGTATTACCTTGCTGTCCTGATTTCAGATGCATCTAAGCCTTCCTGGTAGAAGGGCACATATTTTGATGCATTCATTACTGATCCTCCATATAGTATCAGAGAGTTTACAAGGAGAACAAGTTCTCAGAAAGAAATGCCAAAGAGGGTAGAAAAATGTCCAGAAAACCACATTCTTGTTTCCTTGAGTTATCATCTGAGTGATATGTTTTTTGACCTGTTATATATTGGTTACCAGTATATAAACCAGAATACAGTGAGGAGATGGTACCCTGGCACTCATTAGCAACTGTGAAGGAATTTGAGAGAAGGTGAAGGAATTTTAGAGTCAAGACCAGTATTTACATCTGCTAAGTGAATATTTTCTGCCATACCAAGGTCATAATTCCTTCTGTGAGAAATATTTTAGCAGGGTAACAAAAAGAATTGCCAAAGAAAAAAAATCCAGTTGGGAGGAAAATTAGACTTTGATGATGAAGAAAGAATAAGGGTTTTATAGACAAGACATACGAATGTGAACTTTCATGTCTGATCCAGAAAACATGTACAATTAAAAAGTTTCTTATATTAAAAATGCTGTAAATTGAGCATTGTTTAAAAATTATCTTTGTTTTGTAAACTTATTTTTGTTTAATGTATTATAAGATTTTTGAACTGATTGTTTAATTTATATTTGTACTTTCAAATATAAGTGGGGTTTTACTCAAAACAGTTATATTTTGTACAATTGATTTATAAAGGTATGTAATGTTGTTGACTTTTGAAGCTCTCTGCCAGATATGCTTTGGGAAATCAATAGTGGGTAAGAAATTATTCATTAGGTAGATTTTTTTAATCTTTTTTAAAAAATTATAATTGATTTACATCACCACTAATAAACTTTTATTTATTTATTTTTAAATGAAGGTTCATGTGACCTAGTATTTGGGTCATTTAGCATTGTTAATAGAATCATTATTTATCAAATAATTAATAATTTAAGAGCTGAACATGGTTGGTACACTGTCCATTATTCATACGGAACATGCTACCAGTAAGAATACCTTAGCTTTGATTAAGTTAGGAGTAGTGTTTAGAAATATGAATTCTGGGGTTGTGGTATTCTTTTGAGCTATACTTACTGTGCTCTGGCCTGCAAGGGAAAGAAAGTAACCTTTATGGTAAGATACTAGTTTTGTCTCAAGGGAAAAACTATTCCTGATATCAATCATACAGGAAAAATGTAAAAGTAGAATTGAGGTGGATAAAGGACATAACTCATTCTTTCCTTGTTTAAATTTTAATTGCATTTCTAGCCTATAAGTGCTCAAGATGCTATCTGTCTGGCATGTGAAAAATGCTCTAGAGCTAGGAAAGAAGAAAATAAGTACCACTTTTGAAAACAGAAGTGCAGATAGATTAAACTGCCCCAAGTCACAAAGCTCATAAAATGTCAGAATTGGGAATAGAATCCACACTGATCAGATCTACAGGTTGCAATTTTTTACCTAGATGTCATCATTCCTTTTAGTATAGCAAGCTATTCCGTGACATGCAGGTTTTCTGGCTCAATGACACTATTTGTGTTTCTTTTGTTACTCTAGGGTCTTAAATAAAGTCTTGCCTTGTTCTGATAAGCCAAGTAGAATTATCCATTACCTGCATGGTGGTGGCAGCAGTAATTGGGAGAGATTCCAAGGGAAAAGAGAGATCTCAGAAGGACTTATAGGAAATTCTTCCATTTCTGTAAGTGTAGAAGTCCTAAGGAATGATTATTTTACTTACAATATTTCTGTTTCTCCAGTCAGTGCCCTGAGAATTCTCCCATGTGAAAATCAGTATCTACATACAAAATAAATATATCTGATACATTTATTCATAATAAGATTTTAATGAGAGAACCTCATATCATTCTAAAAGAAGGTTAAAGATGGGGGTGGGGAGCAATGCCTAACTGAAATGAATGGGAGTCTATGGGTGAGGCTATCCCATGCATAGGAATCACCACTAATCCAAAGGAAGGGAAGCCTTTGAATGAACTAGACAAAATTTGGGACTAAAAAATGCTTTCAGATTAGTAGAATGAACTTCAAATTTGTCATCAGTGAACACCAAAAGTGACTTGTCCATTCAACAAAAGTTATTAACCAGAAACACATGGGATGCCTTTTGAAGCTACACATGTTGATAGTTCAGTAATGTTACATTATTGTTGATTAAAATAATCATACTAAGAAGCGGGGATTATTGTATATTAACCTGGATAGAAGTCACTAGTTCTGTGCAATAGGCATTTGTATTTGTTCCTATGAAAGTAATTACTAATGTCCCCAAATGAAGACTTAGATCCTTAGGTTTCCCTGAATAGTGTAGAATTCTACTTTCCTTGAAAGTAATTTGCAGCAGTAGTTTATAATATAGCATGCATATCACAATTACTGTGATGGCTTTTTAAAATATAAGTCAGTGCAATAATTTCTTTCAATATCCATAATGATTCTAATACACTCCTCCCAACTGAAAATCAGTGCTTTATCACAGAATATCACATACATTCTCTATTTTATCATGATTATAAGGAACTTACTCCATTCCACATACTACTAGGCAGTGCAGACACCAAACTGAATAAGAAAAAACATCCACCATTGAGGAACTCACAAGACTAGGAATAGAAGAAAGACATAAAAAGAGGTTAATAACAATAGAGTATTAGCGGTTTGCATCAAATACTAAGGGATCTCAGAGTTTAGAATGATAAATTTTACATCGAGGGAACAAAGAAACTTCATAGAAGATATAAATTTTAGCCAGTTAAGGCAAAAGAGAGAAGTTACATATATAAAGGCAGTGAGTAATGACAGAACATGACATATTTAGGGCAGAGGGAGAGTTTAATATAGCTGAAACCAAGAGTGTAGAGATGTGTGGAAAGATGAGATGAAAGTTGGGACTACATTATAAAGAACCTTGTACAGAATCCTAAGCATCTCAGAATTTTTCCTTTAGGTTGGAGTTTCCTTGGCCAGCCAAGAGTAATTACAGAGAATCTGAAAATTCAAATGCACATGCAGTATTTTAAATAAAGTACTAAAGTCATAATAGAGGTTTTCAAGAAGTAGAGTGAGATAAATAGATTTAGAATAAAAAAAAATAATGTGGAGAGCAAACAGGAGTGTAAAGAAGTAGGAAGCAGGAGAAATATATAGAAGGCAATTTTAACAGTGTAGCTGAAAAATGATTGTTAGGTGAAAATGAAAGGTGATACAAAGTATGGAAAGCGACTCTTTTAACATATATGACATACTCAAGGGTCTATATTCTATCCTTGAAGTATTGGGGAGTGAGTGAAAGATTTTCCCTGTTTGTGTAATTGAAAAAGAGGAGGGAGATGGGTGGAGAGAGATTTGTTTTGAAAAAATACAAAGAAAATTCACCACCATTAATCCTCTGAGCCTGCCAGGGAGCAGGGAGAAGCAGCAGAGAGCAGGACAAACCGAGGCAGGAAGACCACCTCAGACCCCTTTTTGCCTTGCAATTGCTCTAGGTACATCCTGGACAATCCTCTCCCACATCCCTTTGCTGCCTTAATCCCCTGAGCCTGTGCTATAGAGCAGAGAGCAGCAGCAGTGAGTGAGACAAACTGAGGCAGGCAGACTGACTCAGACCTCTCCCTGCCTTCTGTCAACCCAGGAGTATTTTGGGATTGCATAGTTTACTCAACCGCACTATGAGACTCCCACTCTGTCCACTAATTGAATCTCTCCAGCACAGCCCCAGGTGCAGCTGGGCTCGAGAGACTGGGAAAGGAACCAACACCTAAACCTGGCTATATACATCCTTCCCTGATTGGAGGACAAGGCCCTTTTCCAAGAACATTTCTGAGAAATAGAGCTCTTCTTCCCCCCTGAGACTATAGAATCAACATGAGAAAAATAGAAAGAAGTGTATAATCCATCAGATGACTAGAAACCTGCACAGAGGCACAAGAAATATGGGAAAACAAGGAAATATCTCTTCCTCAAGGGAACAGAACAAATCTTCTTCAACCATAGATAGCAAAAAAGAATTCACAGGAATGTAAGAAATAGAATTCAGAATATCCATGACGACAGAGATGAGGAAGTCTGATTGAAGGAAGAGATAGACACCATAAAAGGGAACCAATGAGAACTTCTAGAGATGAGGACACTAATACAGGAAACCAAGACATCCCTCAAAAGTATTAATAGCAGATTTGACCACACAGAAGACAGAAGCTCTGATCTGGAAAACTAAACCACTGACTTAGATAAATACCGCCAAAAAGAATGAAAAAAATAATAATAAAAAAATGCAGGCAACATACAGGAAATACAAGACACTATTAAGTGCCCAAATATCTGAATAATAGGTATTCTGGAAGGTGAACAATCACATAAGTGCATAGAAGATCTATTCCATGAAATTCTTGTAGAAAACATCTCAAATCTAGAAATATTTAGACATCCAGTCCCAAGAAATTCAAAGGACCCCAAATAAAATCAACATAAGAAGATATTCTCCAAATCACATCATAGCCAGATTGGTAAAAATCACTAAGATAAGATACTAAAAATGGCAAGAAAGAAATGTTAAATCAGTTACAGAGGTTATCCTACTAAGCTATCATCAGACCTCTCAACCAAAACAATGCAGGCAAGGAAAGAATGAGAAGACATATTCAAAACACTAAAAGAAAAACAATTTCAACCAATAATACTGTATCTGGCAAGATTATCTTTTTTTTTTTTTAAATTTTAGCGATTTATTACAATCCATGGTGACCACCATATTAATATGTTGCATATTTTAAAATTCTACAAAAATAGATTTTTTTTTATTAATTACTTTATTTATTTTTGTATATACTTTCAATCATATTGTTTGGCTTACAATGAGACCATTTCGATATGTGAACATTTCTCCCCAGACCCGTTGATCGAAATATCTTCAACAGATAACACCACACCTCCCCATCCCGTCAATGCTCTACCTCTGTATCCCTTCTCCAAATGTCTTTCGTTGGGCCCCACTCCTCCACATACACCTCATCTGACATTCACACCCATCTCTTGTGTTTGTTCAACTGTTGGTCAATCAGTTTCAGACATAGAATGCAGACAAACGGTATATGTTAAGTGGGGACATACAATGTCTCTCCTTCATAGCCTGGCTTGCCTCACTCAGCAGTACATCTTCCATATTCTTCCACTTTCTGTCAAAAGCCAGGGCTCTGTTGGTTTTTATGGCTGAGTAGTATTCCATAGAGTATATGTGCCACAGTTTTTCAATCCATTCCTCCATACGGGGGCATCTGGGTTGGTTCCATGACTTAGCAATTGTGAATAGTGCCGCAATAAACATCGATGTGCAAGCACTTTTCCAATGAAGGATTCTTCTGTCTTTTGGGTAGATACCGAGGAGTGGGATCTCTGGATCATATGGCAGATCTATCTGTAGATTTTTGAGGAATCTCCAAATTATTCTCCACAGTGGTTGGACCAATCTACATTCCCACCAGCAGTGTAAAAGAGTTCCCCTTTCACCACACCCCCGCCAACACTTATCATTTTTTGTTTTTTTAATATTAGACAATCTGACTGGGGTTAGGTGGTACCTCATTGTTGTTTTTATCTGCATTTCCCTTACGATGAGGGAGGTTGAACATTTTTTCATATGCCTTTTGGCCATTCGTATGTCATCTTTAGAGAGTGTTTTCTTCATCTCCTTCTCCCATCTTTTAATAGGGTTGCTCATCTTTTTTCCAAACACCTTTTTTAGTTCCTTGTGTATTCTGGTTATCAGTCCCTTATCTGATGCAACATTTACAAAAATATTTTCCCATTCTGAGGGCTGTCGATTCACACTAACTACTGTGTCTTTGGCCATGCAGAAACTTCTTAGTCTGATGTAATCCCACTTGTCTATTTTGTGGACGATGGACTCTGCTTTGAGGGTCTTCTTTAGGAAGTCTTTCCCTACACCAATGTCTCCCAGAGTTTCCCCAGCATTCTCCAGGAGCAGCTTTATAGTTTGAGGTCTTAGATTTAGATCCTTGATCCACCTTGACTTGATTCTTGTCAAAGGAGAGAGGTAGGGGTTCAGATTCATCTTTCTGCAAGTGGAAGTCCAGTTTCTCCAGCACCACTTGCTGAAGAGGCTTTCATTTTCCCACTGGATTGACTGGTACCCCTTGTCAAAGATCAGTTGACTGTATGTTTGGGCACTTATTTCTGGGGACTCTATTCTGTTCCATTGGTCCACATGTCTGTTTCTGTGCCAATACCATGCTGTCTTTATTACCACAGCTCTGTAATATATTTTTGGATCGGGGATTGAGATGCCACCCACTCCATTCTTCTTGTGTAGAAGTGCTTTGGCAATACGGGGTCTTTTATGATTCCAGACAAATTTTAAGATTGTCTTTTCTAGATCTGTGAAGAATGTGTCTGGTACTTTGATTGGCATTGCATTAAATAGGTAGATTAATTTGGGTAAAATTGCCATTTTGATTATATTAACTCTTCCAATCCATGAACATGGGATGTCCTTCCATTTTTTTGTGTCATTTTCAATTTCTTTTTTTACCTTCTCGTAGTTTTCCTTGTGGAGGTCTTTAACTTCTTTGGTTAGATTTATTCCTAAATATCTTATACTTTTAGTGGCTATGGTAAACGGAATAAGTTTTTTTCAGTTCTATCTCAGTCTGCCTGTTATTCGTATATAGAAATGCTATCGATTTCTGTATATTGATTTTATATCCTGCAACTTTACTGAATTCATGTATTACTTCCAGTAGTTTTTCCATGGAGACCATTGGGTCTTCTATGTATACAATCATGTCATCTGCAAATAGAGAGAGTTTCACCTCTTCTTTTCCTATTCGAATGCCCTTTATTTTTTCCTCTTTTCTGATTGCGTTGGTGAGGACTTCCAGTACTATATTGAAAAGGAGAGGAGAAAGTGGGCATCCTTGTCTTGTTCCTGTGTTTAGTGGGAAAGCTTTCAGCTTTTCTCCGTTCAGGATGATGTTCGCTATGGGTTTTTCATAGATGGCTTTTATTGTATTGAGAAATGGCCCTTCTATGCCGATTTTGCTAAGAGTCTTGATCATGAAGGGATGTTGTATCTTATCAAATGCTTTTTCTGCGTCAATCGATATGACCATATGGTTTTTGTCTTTCTTCCTATTAATATGGTGTATTACATTTATGGTTTTGCGTATGTTGAACCAACCTTGCATTCCTGGAATAAAGCCTACCTGATCATGGTGTATGATCTTCTGTATAAGTTGTTGAATACGATTTGCTAGTATCTTGTTGAGAAGCAAGATTATCTTTAAAATGTGAAGAAAAAAATAAAATCATTCTCAAACAAAAAAATTTTTTTTGGAGAGGATTTTTGCTATAGGATGCATGTGCTCGCCAGAAAAATAGAGAGAGACAGAGAGGCAGAAAGCGAGAAATCATCCCCCAGGGGGGAAGGCCACGCCGCAATCCCTTCTCTTCCATTCTCCTCTCAGGATCTTGGGCACGCACGCACACGCGCCTGGCATGAGTTTAAGCCACCGGGTCCGGGACTTGAACTGTGGTCGGCTACATGGGAGTTCAGCGACATAGCCATTACGCTAACTGCTGGTCCCCTCAAACAAAATTTGAAAGAATTAATTAATACTAGACCAGCTTTTTAAGAAATACTGCAGTGAATACTATACCAGGAAAAGTAGAGAAAGAGACAAACAGAAATAAGAAGGAAGTGGGGGACCAAAACAAGGCTAAGAAAATGGCAGGAATGAGTCCACAAATAATGATAATAATGTTGAATGTTAATGGATCAAGTTCTCTAATCAAGTTCACAGTCTGAATGGATAAAAAGAAACCCAGAAACCCTCTATTTGTTGCCTATAAGAAATTCACCTCATGGGTAAAGACATACATAGACTAAAAATGAAAGGCTGAAAAAAGATATTCCATGAAAAGGGAAATCAAGAAAAGGCTGAAGTCACAATACTGGTATTAGAAAAAATAGGCTATAAGACAAAAACTGGAAGAGACCAAGAAGGACATTATATAGTGCTAAAGGGGCTAATTCACAAGGAAGATATAACACTTATATCTACATATCTTCCTCAAGAGCACCCAAATATGTGAAAGAAAGACTGGTAGATCTAAAGGGAGACACAGACTACAACACACTAATTACTGGGGATCTTGGTTCTCCATTGGACAGATCATCTAGACAAAAAATAAGGAAAAAGATACAGGATCTAAACAGCACCATAAATGAATTGGACTTGACAGACATCTATAAAAGTTTCCACTCAACAACCACAAAGTATATACTTTACTCATCCCTGCATGGAATCTTTTCAAGATTAGCCACATGATAGAGCACAAAACAAGCCTTTACAAATTAAACGGCAAGAAACTATATCCAGAATCTTCTCTGACCATGATGGAATTAAATTTGAAATTAATTTCAGAAAAAGAACTTGAAAATACACAAAATTATGGAAACTAAACAACCTACTTCTGAATGACTTCAGAACCACTGAAGAAATTAAGACTGAAATAAAAAAGTTTCATAGAAACCAATGATAATGAGTATGTGAGTTTCCAGAACCCATGGGACCAAGTGAAAGCAGTCATAAGAGGAAAGTTCATGGCAATTAGTGTACATAAAAAAGATGGAAAGGTGGCAAATAGACAACCTAACAACACATCTCAGGGAACTGGAAAAACAACAACAAACCCCCCCCCCCCAATTTTCCAAAAGAAAGTAAATATTAAGGACTCTAGCAGAAATAAATGAAACAGAAAATAAATAATATAGAAAGTGAATGAAACCAAAAACAGGTTCTTGAGAAATAAATAAAACTGATGCACCGTTAGTTAGATTAAATAAGAAGATTGCAAGGAACTAGATAAATCAAATTCATGAGGAAATAGGCAATATCACAACAGATATAACAGAAATACAAAAGATCACTACAGTGTACTATGAATGAATGACTATATGCTAACAAAGAGGAAAACCTGGATGAGATGGACAAATTTCTGAAAAACCTGGATGAGATGAACAAATTTCTGGGAAACCTGGATGAGATGGGCAAATTTCTGGACACATACAATCTACCAAGATTGAATCAAGAAGACATTAAAAAGCCCGAATAGATCCATAGCAGTAATGTAATTGAATCAGTAATAAATAACCTCCCAATAAAGTAAATCCCAGGTCCTGATGGCTTTACTTCTTAATTATATAAAACTTTTAAAGAAGAGCTAAACCCTTATTCATCTCAAACTGTTTCTAAAGATACAAAAGGAAGGAACACTCCCAAATTCATTTTATGAAGCCTCTATCATCCTCATCCTTCAAATAGACAAGGACATAACAAAAAAAAAAAAAAAAAAAAAAAAAAAAAAAAAAAAAAAAAAAAAAAAAAGGAAAACTACAGACTAATATCTCTCTGGTGGATATAGATGCAAAAATTCTCAAAGATAGTAGCAAATTGTATTTTACAACACATTAAAAAGATTATATACCATGGGACCAGTGGTGGCATGGTGGTTAAGATGCTGGACACTCCCACATGGCCAACCACAGTTTGAGTCCCTGACCTGGTGGCTTGCTTTCATGCTTTCTCTCTTTCTCTGTGTGTGTGTCTCTCTGGTAAAAATTTTTAAAAAAATGAATGAATAAATAAAGTTAAATAAATAATTCTTTTTTTTTTTTAAAAAAAGATTATGTACTATGATTGGGTAGGCTTTGTTCCAGGTGCAAAGGTGGTTCACTTTATTCCAGGTGCAAAGGTAGTTCAACATATGCAAAACCATAAAAGTAATACACCATATTAACAGAAAGAAAAATTAAAACCATATGGTCATATCAATTGATGCAGAAAAGGCATTAGATAAAATACCACATCCTGGGCTGACTGGTGGCATGATGTTGGACTCCCACATGGCTGACCATGGTTTGAGTCCCAGACTTGGTGGCTTGCTCTCTCACTTTCCCTCTCTCACTCTCTGTCTCTTTCTGGTTAAATTGAAGCACAATAACATATAAATCAAATGAAATAAAAATAATTCTTTTAAAAAATACAACATCCTTACATGATTAAAACTCTCAGCAAAATTGAATATAAGGGACATTTCTCAGCACAATAAAGTTATTTGTGCCATGCCCCATACTGAATGGATGGAACTGGAACAAGACAGGGCTGCCCACTTTCTGCACTCCTTTTCAAATAAAGTACTGGAAGTCCTAGCCAATGTAATCAGACAAGAGAATAAAATAAAAGATATTCAAATAGGGAAATAAGAAGCAAAATTATTTCTATTTGCAGATTACATGATTATATACATAGAAAATTCAACAGAATATACAAAATCCTCCTGAAAGTGATAAATGAATATAGCAAGTGACAGGATACAAATTCAACATACAAAATCTATAGCATTTCTGTACATGAACAAGGAGCAGACTGAGGTAGAAATGAAGAAAATAATTCCATTTACAATAGCCACTAAAAGCATAAGATACCTAGGAATAAACTGATCCAAAGAAGTCAAAATCTCTACAAGGAAAACTATGAAAGACTAAAAAAAGAAATTGAAAATGACACAAAAAAGTAGAAAGATAACATATGTTCTGGATTGGAAGAATTAATATAATCAAAATGTAAATTCCACACAAGAAAATCTACAAATGTAATGCAATGCCAATCAAATTACCAGATTTATTCTTCACGTATTTAGAAAAAACTATCATAGACTTTGTCTGGAATCATAAAAAGTACCATATTGCCAAAACAGTACTGCCTAAGAAGAGTGAAGTAGAAGGCGCCTCACTGCTTAACGCCAAAATATATTACAAAGCTGTGGTAATCAAAACAGCATGGTATTGGCACAAAAACTGCCATGTGGACCCATGGAACAGAATAGAGATCCCAGAAATAAACCCAAAATATACAGCTAACTGATTTTTGACAAAGAGTACCAGTCAATCCAGTGGGGAAAAGAAAATCTCTTTGGCAAATGGTGCTAGAAAAACTGGGTATACACCTGCAGAAAGATGAAACTGGACACCTATTTCTCACTATTAAAAAAATCAACTCAAAATGGATCAAAGATATAAACCTAAGACCTCAAACTATAAAACTACTGGTGACTAAGATGGGGAAAACTGTTGGAGACATCAGAGTAGCCAAAGACTCTTAAAATAAGACTCACAAATCACAGGCAATAATCTCCCAAATTGACATACTGGGTTACATCAGGTTAAAAAGCTTCTGCATAGAAAAACAATTAGAGTGAACTGGCAATCCTTAGAATGGGAGAATATATTTGCAAACTATGTCTCAGATAAAGGACTGATAACCAGAATATTCAGGGAATTAATGAAGGTTATTCCCTCCCCCCCAAAACATCAACCCAATTAAAGATGAGCCAGAGACAACTCTCTAAAGAAGACGTGAGAACAGCCAAAAAGCATATAAAAAAGTGCTTAACATCACTTATCATAAGAGAGATTAAAATCAAAACCACAATGAAATACCACCTAACCACAGTTGTAATGGCTAAAATTAAAAAATAAAAAATGATATGTACTGGAGAGGCTGTAGTGAACATGGAACTCTCATACACTGTTGGTGGAAATGTAAACTAGTACAGGCATTGTGGAGAACAACATTGAGGTTCCTGAAAGACCTACAAATAGAAGTACCATATGATCTAGCAATTCCATTCCTAGGCATGTACCAAAAGAATAAGGTATACACTCAGTCAGAAAAACCCCTGCACATTCATGTTTATTGTGACATTATTCAAAATTGCTTAGATGTGTAACTAACGTAAATGTCACAAACAGATAAATGGATTGAAAAAGTGTGGCCCACATACACTATGGAATACTACTCAGCCATTAAAAACAGATACCCTGGCATTTGATAGAAAGTGGATGAATATGGAAGATTTATTGCTAAGCATAACAAGCCAGACTATGAAAGAGAGGCATTATATGTCCCCACTCAATACATACCAAATGTCTGAACTCTACGGTAGAAACTGAACTATTGGAAGATATAAAAACATGGAGAGAAATTGTGGATACTAGAGACAGTGTGGGATGAAGTTATGAGATGTGGGAGGATGAGAGCAAAGGAATCAAGGGGAAAAAGAAAGAAGCAAATCATTTAAGGAACACAAAATGGAAAGTTATCTGCTGATAATAATGTATGTGATGATATCTTTGACTGAACAAACATACAGTGTATTCATGCTGGGAAAATTTACTTTGTATCTGGTAATGATATACAGTGTTTGAAAATATGAAAAAAATACATAAAAATATACAAAAAGAGAAAATTGAAAAAGCAGTAGCCTTGTATATTCTCACCACGCATATTACTCTTAATGTTTTGGCCCGTTAGTGTCCAGTATTTATTCCTATATATACATTTATTTTATAAAATTACACAAGCAATAGAAGAATATAACTTTCCAACAAAGTTAGACTATTAAAGCTAAACACATCTTGGATCTTTGGGCTGAACCGTGGCCTGGTGGTCAAGGCAGCTGGATCCCATGTGGCTGACCTGGTGACTTGAAAAACATGTTGGGCACATGTGTGTGCATTTCCTAAATCCTGAAAAAAGGGAGAAATGGAAAAGGAAGAATTGCAGTGTGACCGTGCTCCATAAAGGGTATTTTCTTGCTTTCTCTCTTTCTTTTTCTCTTTCACTCCTTTGAGTACACACACTCTCTGGAGAATAAAAAGCAAGCAAACAAAAAACCCCCCCTTTGATCCTCTACCTTTTATCCTACCCTCTATAATACTAATACTGTAAATTTAGTAGAAACACTTTAAGTATACATACTTTGCTATAGAGCACATGCACTTGCCATAGACAGAGAGAGAGAAAGCTAGAGAGGGAAAGTGTAATATCACCTTCTGAGGGATGGCCACATGTCAATCCCTTGTACTCCACTCTTCTCTTCGGGGTTTTTTTTTTTTTTTTTTGAAATGCATGCACATGCATCCAGCATGTTTTTCAAGGTGCTGGGTCTAGGACATGGACCTCAAGGTCATTCATGTGGAATTCAGCCATCTTAACTTTTGTGCCACTTGTTGACTCTTAAAATATAATTTTACTTACATATATATATATATATATATATATATATATATATATGTATGTATATACACTGGGGCCAGTTGGTAACATGGTGGTTGAGATGCTGGACTCCCACATGGCCAATGATTGTTCAATTCCAAGTCCTGTTGGCTTGAGAACCATGTGATTCAAATCCCAGTCCTGTTGGCTTGAACTGGGCTTGTGTGTATTCATGTTCCAAATCTTAACAGTATAGAAAATTGGAGGGAAAGAGATTTCTGTGTGACCATGCCCCATTGAGGAATGCTTTCTCTCTTTTGCTCTTTCTCTGGTGAATACATATGTACTCTGACAAAATTAAATCTAATTCATTTATGAAGACTTGTAATACTGACATAATAAATGAACAGTTTGGGATTGGAGCAGGAGTAGCAGATTTTTACATCCAACAAACAATTTAGAAATAGTCACATAGAACTTGGCACATACAGAGTTCCACTAATATTCGTTAAGAGGATGAACTATTAAATGAATAGCATGAGCTAATTGACTTTATGTAGAAACAGTGTGTGATTTGCTTGCACTTATCAAGCACACACACTCATTTCTAGATAAAATTAAAGTCTTACACATGGGGAAAACAAAATAATTTTCTTTAGTGTTTGCTATAGGGCATATGCACTCACTGGGGAGAGACAAAGAGAGAGAGAGGAGGGGGAAAGTAATAAATAACCTCCTGACAAAGAAAAGCCCAGGTCCAGATGGCTTCACTTCTGAATTCTAGAAAACCTTTAAGGAAGAGTCAATCCTTATCCTACGCAAATTATTTCTAAAGATTCAAAAGGAAGGAAACCTTCCAAATTCATTTTATGAAGCCTCCATCATTCTCACTTCTAAAACATGACAAAAAAGGAAAACTACAGACCAATATCATTGATGAATATAGATGCAAAAATTCTCAACAAGATACTTGCAAATCATATCCAACAACATATAACAAAGATTATTCATCATGACCAGGTAGGCTTTAACCCAGGGATGCAGGGGTGGTTCAACATAAGCAAGACCATAAATGTTCTACACCATATTAATAGAAAGATAAAAATATGATCATTTCAATTGATCATAGAAAGCATTTGATAAAATATAACATTCTTTCATGATTAAGACCCTCAGTAAGATTGGTATATAAAGATCATTTTTCAACACAATAAAAGCCATGTATGAAAAACCTAAAGATAACATTATACTGAATGAGGAAAAGCTAAAAGCTTTTCCACTCCACTAAAAACTGGTACTAGGCAAGGCCGCCCACTTTCTCCACTGCTTTTTGTATAGTGCTGGAAGTCTCAGCTAATGCAATCAGAAAAGAGAACAATGTAAAAGGCATTAGAATAGGCAAAGAAGAGTTCAAAATATCTTTTTTAAAAATTTCTTTATTTTTATTTTTTCACATTATTATTATTTATTATTATTATTATTATTATTTGTATATACTTTCAATCATATTGTTTGGCTTACAATGAGACCATTTCAATATGTGAACATTTCTCCCCAGACCCGTTGATTGAAATATCTTTATTCACAGAAGACATGATAGTATACTTAGAAGACCCAAAGGTTTCCATATAAAACTTCTCAAAGTAATGAGTGAGTACAGTAAAGTGGCAGGATACAAAATCAACATCCAAAAATCTATAGCATTTCTATATATGAACAACAAGTTGAACGAAGTAGAGCTGAAGAAATTAATTCCTTTCACTATAGCCACAAAATGTATAATATACTCAGGGATAAACCTAAGGAAGTCAAAGACCTTTATAAAGAAAACTATGAAAACCTTTGAAAAGATATTGATAAGGACGAAAAAGTGGAAAGACATCCCATGTTCCTTGATTGGAAGAACTAACATAATCAAAATGGCTATTCTACCCAAATTAATCTACATATTTAATGCAATTACAATCAAAATACCAGAGATATTCTTCACAGATCTAGAAAAGATATTCATAGAATTTGTCTGGAATCATAAAAGACCTCGTATTACCAAAGCAATCCTGTGCAAGAAGTGTGGAGTGGGTGACATATCACTCCCTGACCCCAAGATATACTATAAAGATATGATCATCAAAACAGCATGGTTTTGGCACAAAAACAGACATGTGGACCAATGGAATAGGATAGAGATCCCAGAAATATCCCCCAAAGCTTACAGCCAACTGATTTTTGACAAAGGATACCAGTCAATCTATTGGGAAAAGGAAAACCTCTTTAGTAAATAGTGCTGGAAAAACTGAGTATCCACCTGCCGAAAGATGAAACCGAACCCTCATCTTTCACCATTAACAAAAATCAACTCAAAATGGATCAAAGTTCTGAACCTAAGACCTCAAACTATAAAACTACTGGTGGAAAATACTGGGGAAACTCTGGGAGACGTTGGGGTAGGCAATGACTTCTTTTTTTTTTTTTTTTTTTTTGGAGAGGTTTTCACTACAGTAGGGCGCGTGTGCTAGCCAGAGAGACAGAGAGAGACAGAAAGTGAGAAATCAGATGACCACACTGCAATCCCTTCTTCTCCATTCTCCTCTTAGGATCTTGGGCATGCGCGCACACGCGCCTGGTGTGATTTTAAGCCGCCGGGTCCAGGACTCGAACCGTGGTCGACTATATGGGAGTCCAGTGACATAGCCATTATGCTAACTGCTGGTCACAGCAAAGATTTCTTAAATAAGACTCCCAAAGCACAGGCAATAATCCCTAAAATAGACAAGTTGGGCTATATCAGACAAATAAGTTTCTGCACACCAACGGACACAGTAACAAGTATGAATCGACAACCCTCAAAACGAGAGAATATTTTTGTAAAATATTCCTCATACAAGGGACTGATAACCAGAATACAGAGGGAACTCAAGCACCTTATGTAAAAAAAATGATCAACCCAATTAATAGATGGGAAAATGAGCTGAACAAAAATCTCTCTAAGGAAGACATACGAACAGCCAAAAAGCATATGAGGAAATGCTCAACATCCTTCATCATAAGGGAGACGCAGATTGAAACCACAATGAGATACCATCTAATCCCTGTCTGAATGGCAAAGATTAAAAATATAAAAAGTGAAAAGTGTTGGCGAGGATGTGGTGGAAAGGGAACTCTCCTACACTGTTAGTGGGAATGTAAACTGGTTCAGCCACTGTGGAGAACAATATGGAGGTTCCTCAAAGATCTACAAATAGAACTACCATTTGACCCAGCAATCCCACTTCTGGGTATTTACCCGAAAGACAGAATACTCAGTCAGAAAAGTGCTTGCACATCAATGTTTATTGCAGCATTATTCACTATTGCTAAGGCATAGAATCAACCCCAATGTCCACAAACTGATTAATGGACTGAAAAAGTGTGGCACATATACTCTATGGAATACTACTCAGCCATAACAAAAAACAATACCCTGGAATTTAATAGAAAGTGTTCGGATACGGAGAATCTATTGCTGAGTGAAGCAAGCCAAGATATGAAGGATATTTTATGTATCCACTTAATATATGTCGACTATCCACACTTTATGGCAGAGATTGAAATATTGGAGGACATAAAAACAGTGAAAATAGTTAGCTATGATGAAGACAGTGTGAAATGGGGTGAGAGAAGAGAAAAGTATGGAGGGTAGCAAGAGAACAAATAGAGAGGCATGCTGATGATGACGTATATAGTATTCTCAACTGGGCTGGTCTGAGAAGTATTTCATGTTGGGTAAAGTCTTTTTACAAGCAAAATGATAAATATTGATCAAACGTTTAAAAATAATTGGAATAATATTAATAATAATAATCTGGAAAAATAATGTAAAGCTATTCGATGATGATAATGGGGATTTTAATGTCTTTGTATTGACTGACATGCATGGTATTCCTTCTGGAAAAAGAACTGTAATACAGTATAAAGTTATATGTGATTCAATGTAATATAAACAATATTATGATAATAATAATAAACCAAAGCTTCACAGGATAATCTGAAAAAAAAGGACCAATCCAATTAAAATATGGGAAAATGAGCTTAACGAACAATTCTCTAAGGAAGACATATGAACAGTCAAAAAGCATATGAAAAAAATGCTCAACATCCCTCATCATAAGGTAAATACAGATCAAACCACAATGAGATACCACCTAATGCCAGTCAGAATGTTGAGAATTAAAAAAACAAAAAATGGTAAGTGCTGTCAGGGCTGTGGTGAAAGGGGACCTCTAGTACACTGCTAGTGGGAATGTAAATTAGACCAGCCACTGTGGAGAACAATATGTAGGTTCCTCAAAGATCTACAAATAGATCTACCATATGATCCAGCAATTCTACTCCTGGGTATCGATCCAAAGGATGCAACAATGCTCAGTTGGACAGGTGCGTGCACATCTATGTTTATTGTGGCATTATTCAGAATTGCTAAGACATGGAACCAACCCAAAAGTCCATGAACAGATTAATGTATTGAAAAAGTGTGGCACATACACTCTATGGAATACTACTCAGTCATAAAAAACCAAACCAAACCAAAACAAAAACAGCAATACCCTGGCATTTGATAGAAAGTGGATGAATATGGAAGATTTATGGCTGAGTGAAGCAAAGCAGCCTATGAGAGATGTCGTATATCTTCACTTAATATATACTAACTGCTCAAAACTCTATCATGGAAACAGAAAGATCAGAGAATATAGAAGTGTGGAAAATGGTTATGGATACTGGTACAGTGGGGGAAGAGGGTGGAAGAAAGGAAAGAGTTTGAGGAAAGAAATTAAGGATTAAAATAGAGAGGCAACACATTTATGGGACACAGAAATGGATGATTATCTGTTGATAATAATGTATATAGTATCCTCAACTGGACTGATGTGAAGTTTATTTATGTTGGGAGAATTCACTTTACCAGCTAAGTGATGTATAGTGATTGAATGTATGAAAGGAATTAAAATAAAATATATTAAAAAAAGGAAAATCTTTAGTTTTCCTGGTTCCTGAAAGGGACTTCTCTCAGCACAAACATAAATGGCTTCTCTAATAATAAACTTTCTACAAGAGATTTACTTTAAATCCAAAGATACAAATAGGTTATAAGTAAGAGAATAGAAAAGATTATCTATGCAAACTGTATCCACGAGAGAGCTGGGGTGGCTATACTAATATCAGACAAAATACTGATGAAGAATCCAAGAAAATATAATGATTATAATATAATCATTAAGAAATTATAATGTAATCCATCAAGAAAATACAATGATTGTAAATATATACACACTTGAAAATAGAGTACCAACATATATGAAGCAAACAATGAGAAAACTGAAGACAGAAATAGGGCCAGCTCTGTGATATAGTGGTAATGTGCTGCTTAAGAGAAGCCAGATATTATACGGCAACTGTGGTTCAAATCTCCATCCCAATCAGCATGAGACATATGAGTGCTTAGTCCCCAGTGAGCTAACGAAATGTGAGAAGGAGATTGTGGTATATTAACCCTGTGATGGGTACTCATCTTTCTCTCTCCCATTCTTCTCTTCCTCCCTCCCACCCTCCCTTTCACTCTCACATATGTGTACACATGTTCTGTTCTGTTATGAACAGGGAAGAAAAAAATCCAAGAAAATTGAATGCAGACATAGTTTAAAAAGTACTTGAGGAATTCAGCATTCTACTTTAAGTAATGAATAAGATTACTTTAAGTAATGATTTAGAGCACCAATAAGTAAATATGGAACTAAAAAACAGTATATACCAACTACATCTAATAGATACATATTAAACCCTCCATTCCAAAACAGAATATATTTTCCAAGTATACATGGATAATTTTAAAAATTTATTTATTTATTTATTTAAATTTACATTTCATCACATGTCTTTATAGTATACATTTTTTTAATGTTTTTTTTTTTTTTTTGAAGAGGTTTTTGCTATAGGGCGCGTGCACTCGCCAGACAGACAGAGAGAAACAGAGAGACAGAAAGCGAGAAATCACCCCCCAGGGGGGATGGCCACGCTGCAATCCCTTCTCCTTCATTCTCCTCTTGGGATCTTGGGCACGCACGAACACGCGCCCGGTGTGAGTTTTAAGCCACCGGGTCCAGGTCGCGAACCACGGTCGACTACTTGGGAGTCCAGCGACATAGCCATTACGCCAACTGCCGGTCCTACATTTATTTTTTAACACAAATACCATGCATGTCAGTCAAGACAAGGATATTCTCATCAGCAAATAGCTTCTCATTTTTTATCAATTAAGCATACTTTTACCCATTTTTTCCTTCCCCTTTCCCCTCTCTCCCTTCCATACTGAACATTTTTTTCACATATCATTGATTGACAAAAGATCTTTTATCCTTCTCTTTTTTTATTAATTTATTTATTCTAGATACTTTCACTGAACATCACCAGAGCATACAAAATGTGACTTTCCAGCCAAAATACACTGTAAATGGCTTAATCATACATGTTATCATCAACAAATAATTTTCCATTTCTTGTTTCTTTTACATATATATATAATTTTCCCCTATTTTTCACCCTTTGCCATTTCCCATCCTCCTCACACCCTATCTCTGATATCTGCAGTTGCTTTCCATTTCTTTATTTTTTCTCGCATTGTATTGATTCACAACATATCTTAATCTAAATACTTTCAATAGTAAGTTCAGCTGATATAAACATATCTGTGAACAAAAGTTGACTTTAGGCATGAAACTGGGTAGAATGAATATACTGTAAAATAGCTGAGGCTATATAGCTTACTGTGGTTACTAAATAGTTATTTTTTAAATACATTTTTTAATTTCAAGAAAGGCAGTTTTAATTTAAAAAATGCCTTGATTTATCTTTAATAAATCAAGATAGAAAAATGTTAAGAGAACTTTGCTTAATACGTAAAGCAGGGAAATAGGTTAGGATTCTGTTCGAATAGTTGGTACATGGACCTGTCCACAACTCGAGAGAAGACGAAACTGCTTAACACTGGAAAACAAAGCATAGAAGGCCAGTAATGCTTTAATTAAAAGTCATAAAATTCTATTTCACCAGTTTAAACTCATGTACTTTATCTTCTGTTGTGGTTCGATCTTTCCGCTTAAATTCTGGAAGGTAACGTTCAACTCTGGACTTGTCCCTACAATTAAGTTGGCCATTTTCTTAGTTATTTTATAACTCTTATTTCTGTGTGTATGACTGGTTTTCCTGGGATAGCAATCTCTTCAGAATTTCTTGTAGAGCTGGTCTGGTGTTGGTAAATTCTTCCAGGTTTTGTTTATCTGAGAATGGTTTTTTTTTTTTTTTTTTTTTTTTTTTTTTTTTTTTTTTATCTTTTCTTCCCCTGGAAGGATAATCTTGCCAGATACTGTATTTTTGGTTGAAAATGTTTTTTACTTAGCACTTTGAATATATTTTCCCATTCTTACCTTGCTTGCATTGTTTCCTCCCAGAGGTCTGATGTTACCCTGATGGGATATTCTTTGAAAGTAACTTGTCATTTCTCTCTTGCTAATTTTAGTATCTTATCTCTGTCTGTCGTTTTGGTCAATCTGGCTATGATGTGCCTTGAAGAAGATCTTCTTAGATTGATTCTATGTGAGGTCCTTTGTATTTCTTGGGTCTGGATATTTGAATGCCTCTCTTGGTTTGGAAAGTTTTCTTGCAGGATTTCATGGAATAGATTGTCAATGCCCTTATTAGTTTCTTCACCTTCTGGGATACCAATTATCTGGATGTTTGGGCACTTAATGGTATATAGTATTATTTCTATCTTATTCTAATTTTTGGGTTATTTTCTCAGTCTTTTTGGTGAAATTTTATAGGTCAAAGTTTCTATCTTCTACATCTGAGATTCAATCTTCTGCATGATCCAATTTGGTTTTAATACTTTCATGGGAGGTTTTAATTTCCTGTATTAAATCCTTCATCTCTAACAGTTTCATTTGATTCTTTTTTATGGTGTGCATTTCCTCTTTCAGATCATGTAAGAACTTACTCACCTCCTGCAATTTGTTGTCTCTTTTCTCCTTCATTTTCTAGAGTTCATTGTCTTTCTTCTCTTGCATCTCTGTTAGCTTTGTTTGTCACTATGAATATATGAAATTCTTTATCTGACATTTCCATGAGTTCCTTTGTACTGTCTGTGGGTAATGAAGGGCTGTTTTTTCCCCTTGGGGGAGAAATATTTTCTTGATTTCCCATATTTCTTGTGCCTCTGTGGTCTTGGTTTTTGGTCTTCTGATGGGTTATACATTACTTCTTAACTTCTTGGAGTTAATTCTGAATGTTAGAGGCATGTGAAATGAGATGGCCTACAATTTTTCTGCAGTTCTATTTCACTGATCTTCAAGAAGCAATCTGCACTTTTGTCAATGGAATTGAATATTAAAAAGGCCTCACAGTTTCAAGGGAACAGGGGCATCTGGGCTGAGCTGCACAGTTTAAAGTATTCAGCTGTTTCACTACTGTGCACCTAGACCTGCCTAGACACTTAACATGTGGAAGGTGAGAAACAAGGTGGGAAATTCAGGTAAAAGAAAGGAAACAAAGGGAAAAATATTTTTTTTTAAAGAGAGAAAACAAAACAATGAAAAGTAAAAAAAAAATATTTAAAAAAAGGAAAAAAAAAGAGATCCCTGTTGCAGGGCTAGGGCCACCTCAGATGCACATGTATTCTGAAATTAGCAAGAGAAAGGAAGGTCAGAGACAAGAGAAAGTACCTATAAGTTTTTTTTTCTTTTTCTTTTTTTAAAAATAGCTTCAGAAGTAGGCTCCATCGCTGCTGAGAACTAGTCATTTTATGGAAAAAAGAGAAATGAAGATTTCCTACTGATAATTCGGCCTCCAGCCCCTGAACTAGAGTGGTAGGGAGCCCCTCTAGCCCTCTGTCTGTGTCTGTCTGCTTCTCTCTGTCTTCTCATTTTTTGTAATTTTTCCTTTAAAGAAATTTTTAAGATACAATATTTTCTTGGCTTTTAGACCCTCTTTATTTTTCTAATAATCCCATCTTCCACTACCCTCTAGGAGATGCAAGGGGAAGACCTACAGAAGAAAACTCCATTGCAGCTGAGAACTAGTCATTTCATGCAGCGTGCTAGTGTGTTACACGGTTATTTATTTATTTATTTAAATAAAGTTTTTATGGATGGTTTTTCTTTCCTTTCCTTGTTTTTCTCTCATTTCCCCCCCCCCTCTGTGTTTTCTTATTCTTTTTCTTTTATCTCATTGCTTTGCTCCTCGATCTTCATTTACTGTGTTTCTAGACAGATCTAAGGGAACCATAGCCAAACATCCAAATACTATTAGAGTTAACATATTCCTCAATACCCACTGAATCTGCTGCACAAAGGGATAAAAACGGAACGACATAGAGATTCCAGGTCATCGCCGACTGTACGCTCCTGAATGCTCAGGTTGAACTTCAAGTATTAGGAAAAAACGCACCATCCATCAGATGACTAGAAATCACCAAATGGTCACAAGAAATATAAGAAAGCAGGAAAATACCTCTCCTCCAAAGGAAAAGAATAACTCTTCTTCATCTACAGACAGTTCAATGGAAATCATGGAAATGTCTGATAAAGAATTTAGAATATTCATAATGATGAAGCTAACAGAGATGGAAGAGAAGAGAGACAATGAACTGTAGAAGAGGTAGAAGAAAGGAGCTGATGAGTTCCAGGAGGTGAGGAAATTCTTGCAAGATCTAAAAGGAGAAATACACACTATAAAAATTAATCAAATGGATACCAGCAGTTAGCATAATGGCTATGTCGCTGGACTCCCATGTAGTCGAGTGCGGTTCGCGTCCCAGACCCAGTGGCTTAAAACTCACGCCGGGTGTGTGTGCGTGTATGCCCAGGATCCCAGGAGGAGAATGGAGAAGAATGGATTGCGGTGTGGCCATCCTCCTGGGGGATGATTTCTTGCTTTCTGTCTCTCTGTCTCTCTCTGTCTGGCAAGCGCACGCATCCTATAGCAAAAAAAAAAAAAAAAAAAAAAAAAAAAAGTCTCTCCAAAAAAAAAAAAAAAAAAAAGAATCAAATGGACCTGTTAGAGATGAAGGCTATAATACAGGAAGTCAAAATCTCCCTTGAAAGTATTAAAAGCAGACTAGATCATACAGAAAATTGAATCTCAGACATAGAAGATAGTGTCACTGGCCTAGAAAAATCTACCACAAAGACTAAGAAAATTGCCCCCAAAATGAGAATAATATATGAGAAATACTAAATAACATCAAACATCCAAACATCTATATAATTGGTATCCCAGAAAGCTAAGTGACTCCTCTGGGCATTGATAATCTATTCCATGAAATCCTGCAAGAAAACTTTCCATACCTAGGAAGGCACTCAAAGATCCAGTCCCAAGAAATACAAAGGACCCCGAATAGAATCAGCCTAAGAAGATCTTCTCTAAGACACATTATAGCCAAAATGACCAAAACTACAGACAAAGACAAAATACTAAGACTGGGAAGATAGAAACGGCAAGTTACCTACAAAGGATATCCCATCAGGCTAGCAGTGGACCTTTCATCAGAAACAATGAGAGCAAGGAAAGAATGGGAAAATATATTCAAAGTGTTAAGGGAAAAGCAATTTCAACCAAGAATACTGTACCCGACAAGATTTTCCTTCATATGGGAAGAAAAGACAAGAACGTTCTGAGATAAAGAAAACCTGAAAGAATTTACCAACAACAGATCAGATCTCCAAGAAGTTCTCAAGGGAGTGCAATATCAGTAAAATTAAATACAAACACACAGAAATAAAGAGTTCAAAAACTAAGAAAATGGCCAGCTTAATGGTAGGGACAAGTCTGGACTGAATATTTTACCCCAGAATTTAGTCGGTAAGATCAAACCACAACAGCATATAGATTAAGTACATGAGACTGAACTGGTGAAATAGCATTTTACGTCTTTAGACTAAAACATTTCTGATTTTCTTCTAGGCTTTATTTTCTGGTTTTAAGGATTTTTGCCCTGTCTTGAGCAGACAATAGGTTTATGTACCTACTATTTGAACAGAATCCCAACCTATTCGCTGACTTTAAGTTTTAAGGAAAGTTCTTTAGCATTTCTTTGATTTATTAAAATTAAAACTGCTCTTCTTGAAATTAAAAAAAATATATTTAAAAATAGTTATTTAATGACCATAGTAAGCTATATAGCATCAGCTAGGTGCTACCTTAATAGTGTATTCATTCTACTCAGAGTTTCATGCGTAAAGTCAGACATGTATTCACAGATATGTACATACCAGCTGAACTTGCTATTGAAAGTAGTTAGATTATTTAAGAAATTTTGTGAATCAATATAATGTGGTGGGAAAAGAAATGGAAAACAACTGTAGACACCTGAGCTAGTGTGGGAGGAGGGTGGGAAATGGCAGAGGGTCAGAAATAGGGATTTTATGCACACACACACACACACACACACACACACATACACATATGTATGAAACTAGAAATGAAAAATTATTGAAGATCACATGTATGACTAAGCCACTATTCAGTATTTTCTGGATGGGAAATCACATTTTATATGCTGTACGTTGCTCAGGGAATGAATGTAAATTAATTAATTTTTAAAAAATGCTTCAGAAGAAAATTATAGTGCACTTGTAACTAGATTCTAGCTTTGTCCATATTTTTAGTTTAAGGTATTTTGTGAATCAATAAAATGTGGAAATAGACAAATAAATACAATTACATTTAAAAAAGAAAAAGAAAAAAAATATATGAAAAATTTGGAGAGAAAGAGAGAGGGTGAGATAGAGACAGAAAAAAGACAGAGATCACCTTACCTAGATTTTCGCTTGGTGTTGGGCCAGAAGGAGGGGTTTGGGGCAGAGGTTTTTTTCCAGTTAAAGGGGCAGGATTAGGGCCACCTCAGATGCTCATGGATTCTGGCTTTTCGCGGAGTGTTGGGCCCTACATGGATAATTTTTCAAATTAGATCATATATCAGGCCATAAGGCAAGCTTAAAGAAAAATTTAAAATAGAAATGATACCAACTATCTTTTCTGACAATTAAATAAAACTATAAATCAATAGCATTAAGAACCAGGGAGAGGGACTGGCCAGTGGCATGGTGGTTAAGCGCCAGACTCTCACATGGTTAACTGCGGTTTGAGTCCCAGATCTGGCAGCTTGCTTTCTTAATTTTCCCTTCTGTCTCTGGTCAAATTAAAAAAATAATAATACTATTAAACAAAATAATTCTTGAAGAAAAATAAAAGAACTATGGAAAATTGAGCCTCCCTTAAGTCTCCTGACCTCAAAAGCCAGAAGAAGTTATTGGAGCTGGGGTAGTGCTATTAGCTGGGGGCTGCACTGCCAGGTTGTCCTGACTGCCAGCTTCTTCAGGCTGGTCACTACCTGCACCAGCAGCCTGAGCTGCCTTCCTCACCTTGGAGCAGTGAATGCCAACACAACACCTTTTCTGTACTGACACCCCTCCCCAAATGGTTCATTCTGCTACTCAACCTCTTTATTAATCTCTTGTTACATTCAACTTCTCAGCATGTACATAGCCATCTGTGAATTTTAACATGCTGCTATTTTAAAAGATCAAAAAAAAAAAGAACTGTGGAAAATATACAAATACATAAAAACTGAGCAATATACTCTTGATGAGGTTACTGTAATGACTACTGGGTCATTAAAGAAAGTAATTAATTTCTTAATTAATTTACAGCAGAATAAAAAAGGGTGACACCAATTTAACATACACATCCAAAAGAAAAAAAACTGCTAGAATGAATATTAAAGGTACACAACAAAATGTTCTATGTTGAAGACAATAAATGTTAATATCCTTGATTTGATTACTACACACTATTTGCATGCTTTGCAAAACCATACTGTATCCCACAAAGATGTACAATCATTATAAAAATAATAAAAAATATTAATTTTAAAAAGGTCATTGGACCTTTCGGCCAGAACTACCATCTTCCAGTAATTAACCAAAATGAGGAACACAAAGGAAAAGAGGAGAGGCACCCGATATATGTTCTCTAGACCTTTTAGAAAACATGGAGTGATTCCTTTGGCAACATATATGGGAATCTACAAGAAAGGTGATATTGTAGACGTCAAGAGAATGGGTACTGTTCAAAAAGGAATGCCCCACAAATGTTACCATGGCAAAACTGGAAGAGTCTACAATGTTACCCAGCATGCTGTTGGCATTGTTGTAAACAAACAAGTTAAGGGTAAGATTCTTGCCAAGAGAATTAATTTGGGTATTGAGCATATTAAGCATTCTAAGAGCAGATATAGCTTCCTAAAATGTGTGAAGGAAAAGGACCGAAAAAGAAGGAAGCCAAAGAGAAATGTACCTGTGTTCAACTGAAGCACCAGCCTGCTCCATCCAGGGAACCACACTTTGTGAGAACCAATGGAAAGGAGCCTGAGCTTATAGAACCTACTCCCTATGAATTCATGGCATGATGGGTGTTAAAAAAAAAAAAAAAAAAACTAATCTATGGTCTATGAAAAAAATTCATTGGAAAATGGAGTTAAGGCAAGCATTTATTGGAAATGTATGCATAGCTTTTTCATAACATACATTTCCATGAACTTTCTGAGGACTATTTTTTTCTCATTTTGTATGTCTTTTCATTCTGTAATATCACTTGATGCATAAAGGTTTTCAATTTGATGTCTAATTTGTCTCGTTTTTCCTTTTGCTGCTCATGCTTTTGATATCATCTTTAAGAATTTATTTTGTTTATTGCCAGTGGGTGTGTGCGCTCACTAGAGAGTGAGTGAAAGAGAGAAAGCACCTATTTTCATGGTGTGATCACATAGGTGTGATCATGCTGCAATCCTTTTTCTTCCAACTCTCCATACTGTCAGGATTTTGGACATATGTGTACATATGTCTGGTGTGTTTTTTGAGCCACTAAAGTTGGAATTTGAAACGTGATTGACCATGTGGGATCTGTCTTCTTTAATTGCTGAGCTACAGGGTCTGGTAAGAATTTATTGCTAGTTGCATGTCATAAAATTTTACCCTCATGTCTTCTTTTAACACTTTTAGTTTTAATTTTGTATTTAGACCTATGATCCATACTCAGTTAAATTTTGTGTATTTTTTTAAGAGTTCAGCACTATGTAGATATTTATTTATGTCAACACTCTTGAAGAGACTGTTCTTTTTGCTGAGTAGACTTAACAATCTTGTGAAAAATCAGTTTTCTGTAAATGTATGGGTTTATTTCTGTACTCCTTATTCAATTCTATTTGTTTATATGTCTGTCGTTATACAAGGATCACATGGCTTTAATTATGGTGGCTTTGTAGTAAGTTTTGAAGTTTAATAGAGTTAGTCCTCTGAATTTATTTTTTTTTCAAGATTTTTTTTCTTTTTTCTGATTCACTCGGAATTGTATATGAATTTTAGGAGCATCTTTTTTACTGGGTTGTCAGAAAAATCGTAATATATTTTTTCTATGCAAAAATGCATCATGACTCTTCTGACAACCCTGTATTTCTGCAGTAAAGGGCTGTTGGAACTTTGATAGGGATTGTGTTGTATTTGTGATTTACTTTGGGTAGTATGAAAATCTTAATATTAATTCTTCATTTCATGGCTCAGTATTATTGACCTGTCATACCTTATCAGAGTTTGAACGAGGGCTCCTGGAGTACTGGAATCCCTAACCTCTTAGCCATACTTACCAGATTCAGCCTTTTCAACACAGAGTTGTAGGACATGAGAAATTCTAATGGCCCACACCATAAGGGGGGAGTACTATAAAGCCTTCAATGGGAGTTTTTTTTGGAGCAAACCCTTTTTTCTTGGCTACACCTTCTCCATGTGGAGCTCTGTCAAGCAGATGTGGGAAGAGAGAGTAAGGGTATGAGTTGTAGCCCAAGTGCCACAAACTTTCACTCTTTTCATGGAGATTGAGTAGCTTTTCCTGAATAAATACTGCTTCTTTTTTTAAAAAAATATTTTCATTTACTCATTCCATTTTATTTATTTGTCTAAATTCTTTCTTTTTTTAATTTTATACATTCAATCACTGCACTTCAGAACAGTTTGTAAAATGAATTTTACCAGCATAAATGCACTGCACACCAGTCCAGTCCAAAATGTTATTATACATATTATCATCAACAAACAATTCTCCATTTCAGTGTCTCCTAAATGTCTTGCCTCACTAGTTTTCTCCTTGATTCCCTTTCTTTCACCTTCTCCCACCTTCCACCCTCCTCCCACACTGTCTCTGGTATCTACAACCATTCTCCATGCTTCTATATCCTCCAATATTTCAGTTTATACCATTTGCTATATATTAAGTGGTGGCATACGATGTCTCTCTTTCATAGTCTGGGTTGCTCCACTCAGTAGTAAATCTTCCATATTCATCCACTTTCTATTAGATGTGAGGGTCTTGTTCTTTTCTGTGGCTGAGTAGTATTCCATAGTGTATATGTGCCACACTTTTTCAATCCATTTATCTGTTTGTGAACATTTGGATTGGTTCATGTCTTACCAGTTGTGAATAATGCCTCAATAAACATGGATGTGCAAGCCGTTTTTCGAATGATTGTTTTCCTATCCTTTGGGTAGATATTCAGGAGTGGAATTGCTGGATCATATGGTAGTTCTATTTGTAGGTCTTTGAGGAAACTTCATATTGTTTTCCACACAAGCTATACTAATTTACATTCCCACCAACAGTGTAGGAGAGTTCTTTTTTCACCACAGCCTTATCAGCATTATCATTGTTAATTTATTTACTCTTAGCCATTCTGACTGGGGTTAGCTCATTGTAGTTTTGATTTGCATCTCTCTTATGATAAGGGATGCTGAGCATTTTTTCATATGTTTTTTGGCTGTTCATATGTCTTCCTTAGAGAATTGTCTGTTCTACCCATCTTTTAAGTTGATTTTTTTGGGGGGGGCATAAGCTACCTGAATTCCTTGTATATTCTGGGTATCAGTCACTTGTCTGAGGCATAGTTTGCAAATATATCCTCCCATTCCAATGGTTGCCAGCTCACTAACTCATGTTTCATTTCCTGAGCAGAAGCTTTTTAACCTGATATAATCCCATTTGTCTATTTTTTGAGATTATTGCCTGTGCTTTATGGGTCTTATTCAAGAAGTTCTTGCCTGCTCTGATGTCTCAAAGATTTTTCCCCTGCATATTCATCTGTAGTTTTATAGTTTGAGGGCTTAGGTTTAAATCTTTGATCCATTTTGAGTTGATTTTTCTTAGTGGTGAGATTTAGGGATCCAGTTTCATCTTTCTGCAGGTGGATACCCAGTTTTTCCAGCACCATTTGCTAAGCCTTATTGGATTGTTTGGTGCCCTTTGTCAAAAACCAGTTGGCTGTATGTTTTGGAGTTTATTTCTGGGATCTCTATTCTGTTCCATTGGTCCAAATGTCTGTTTTTGTGCCAATACCATGCTGTTTTGATTATCACAGCTTTGTAATATATTTTGAGTCAGGGAGATGACTCCTACTTTACTCTTCTTGCACAGTATAAGTTTGGCAATATGGGAGTCTTATGTAATTCCATACATATTCTGTGATTGTTGTTCCTAAATCTATGAAGACTATCTCTGGCAATTTGATTAGGATTCATTACATTTGTAGATTAATTTGGGTAGAACTGACATTTTGATTTTATTAATTCTTACAATCCAATAATATGGGATATCTTTCCACTTTTTGTGTTATTTTCAATTTTTAAAAAAAGATTTCTATAATTTTCCTTGAAGAGGTCTTTGGCTTCTTTGGTTAGGTTTATTCCTAGATATTTTATTTCTTTTGTTGCTATTGTAAATCAGATTGCTTTCCTCCATTTTACCTCAGTCTGTTCACTGTTGGTGAACATCCTTGTCTTGTTCCAATTTTTAGTAGAAAATCTTTCAGCTTTCCCCCATTCAGTATGATGTCAGCTATGGGTTTTTCATAGATAGGTTTTATTGTGTTAAGAAATGTCCCTTCTATCGTGATTTTGCTGAGAGTCTTACTCATATAGGGGTTGTATTTTATCAAATGCTTTTTCTGCATCAATTGATATGATTATATGGTTTTTATCTTTCTTTATGTTGATATGATGTATTACATATGGTCTTAACCATCCTTGCGTCCCTGAAATAAAGCCTACTTGGTCATATTGTATAATCTTTTTAATGTGTTGCTAGATATGACTTGCTAGCATCTTGTTGAGAATTTTTACATCTATATTTTTCAGGGAAATTGGTCTGTTGTTTTTGTTGTTGTTGTTTTTCAGTCCTTGTCTCTTTTGGGGATGAGAGTGATGGAGGTTTTATTAAATGAATTTGGGAGTGTTCCTTCCTTTGGGATCTTTAGAAATAGTTTGAGTAGAGGACCAGCAGATGGTGTAATGGTTACGTCACTGGACTCCAACATGGCTGACTACATTTCGAGTCTCAGACCCAGTGCCTTCAAACACACTGGGCAGAATGGAGAAGGGATTGCAGTGTGGCCATCCCCCCTGGGGGGTGATTTCTCACTTTCTATCTCTCTATCTCTCTCTATCTCTCCAGTGAGTGCATGTGACCTATAGCAAAAATCTCTCTTAAAAAATAAATAATTTGAGTTATCTCTTCTTTAAAAGTTTTGTAGAATTCAGGAGTGAAACCATCAGGACCTGGACTTTTCTTTTTTGGGAGATTATTTATCACTAATTCAATTTAATCACTTGTTATTTGTTTATTTAGGCTTTCTGTGTCTTCCTCTTCAGTCTGGGTAGCTAATATGTATCCAGAAATTTGTCCAACTCATCCAGGTTTTCTTACTTGTTGTCATGTAGTCACTCATAATATTCTCTAATGATCTTTTGCATTTGTTAAGTCTTTTGCAATATTGCCTGTTTCATGGCAAATTTGATTTATCTGGTTCCTTTCTCTCATTTCTTAATTAGTCCAGCTAATGGCTTATCGATTTTCTTTATGTTCTCAAAAAGCTAGCTTTTGGCTTTATTTATTTTCTGCATAGTTGTTTTTTCTCTATTTCATTAATTTTTGCTAGCATCTCTGTTTTTATTTTTATTTTTATTTTTTCAGAGAGATTTTTGCTATTGGGCATGTGTGCGAGAGAGAGAGAGAGAGAGAGAGAGAGAGAGAGACAGACAGAAAGACATAAATCAAGAAATCACCCCCAGGGAGAGTAGCCATGCTGCAATCCCTTCTCCTCCATTATCCTCTTGGGATTTTGGGCATGTACACAAATGCGCCTGGCATGAGTTTAAGCTGCCAGTTCAGGACCTGAACTGCGATCAACTACATGGAAACCAGCAACATAACCATTATGCCATCTGCTGCTCCCCACTCAAATATTTATTATTTCTTTTCTCCTGGAATTTTGTTTTTCTTGTTGTTTTTCCAATTGCTTGAGGTGCATTGTCAGGTTGTCTATTTTCAACCTTCCCATCTTTTTCTTATGTGCACTAGTTGATATGAATAAATGCTTCTTTATTTGATATATACCCTAAGGGCAATTTCTAGAGTATTTAAATAATTATGTTTAATAAAAGGTATATATTTTAAAATTTGCCATAGGATGCATATTTTCATTGGAGAGAGAAGATGAGAGAGAGGACAAGAGAGAGAATGGGAAAGTACTCTCCAAGGAGAATGACCATGTCCCAGTCCCTTCTCCTCCATTCTCTTCTTGGGACTTTGGGTACTTATGCACATGTACCTAGTGTGGTTTTCAAGTTATGAGTTCCAGGACTTTAACTGCACAGGTAGTCATATGGGATCCAGACGCCTTAATCTCCATGCTCTCTGGCTGGTCCCATAAAATATTTTATAAATACTTTCTTTTTTAATTCTCATGCTAGAATTCTGGAAGTAGAAGTATTCCCTTACCATACTTCTAATGTTTCAATTCTGTAGAGATTTACTCATTTCTTTCCTGACATTGGTAATTTTTAAAATTTAATTTTAGTAGGGTACATCAATTTAGTATTCCTACAAAGATGGAATCTTTTAAAGATTTTAATAATCTTATAGACTGAATAGGCTTTGTTATTTTTCTCTACTGCATATACTGTTTCTATTTCATTCATCCTCTGCCTTATGTTATTATTTATCCTTTCTTTTTTTTCTGTTTGATTTGTTATATTTACATGTTTTTGACATTGTTAGTAAATACAAGTTGAATGATTCTTCTCTTTTAATATCCACTTTAAAATATAAATTTCTTTCTAAACACTGCTTTAGCTGCATAGCTGGTATGATTTGAATGTTCCCTCCAAAATTTCTGTTGAAATTTAATTGCCATTGTCATGGTATTAAGAAATGGGATCTCTAAGAGATAATTGGGTCATGAAGACATTGCTCCCATGAGAAGATTAATGCTTTTCTCATGGGAATGGTTAGTTATGGTGAGATTTTAGTCCCTCTTTTTTTATGCTCATTCTCATGCATTTGCTTTCTCTTTCTTGCCATATGATGTCCTCTGCTAGGTTATGAAACAGCAAGAAGACACTCAGCAAATGCAGCTTCTACATCTTGGACTTTCCAGCTTCCAGAATCATGAACTAAACAAACCTTTTTTTCTTTATAAATTATCCAGTCCATGATATTCTGTAGTAGCAACAGAAAATGGACTAATACAACATCATAACCTTTTTGTCATATTTTTATTATCCTTCTGTTCAAAATATTCTATAATTTCCATTTTTTAAAAAAGGTAATTCTGGGGACCAGCAGTTGGCGTAATGGCTATGTTGCTAGACTCCCATGTAGTTGACTGTGGCTTGAGTCCCTGACCCAGTGGTTTAAACTCACACCAGGCGCGTGTGCATGCATGCCTAAGATCCCGAGAGGAGAGCGGAGGAGAAGGGATTGAGGCGTGGCCATCCCCCCTGGAGGGTGATTTCTTGCTTTCTGTCTTGCTGTCTCTCTCTGCCTCTCAGGCAAGCACACGTGCCCTATAGCAAAAACCTCTATAAAAAAAAGGTATTTCTGGGGACTAGTGGGTGGCATAGTGGTTAGGAGCTGGACATTCCCACATGGCCAACCACAGTTTGAGTCCTAGACCTGGTGGCTTTCTTTCTTACTTTCTTTCTCTCTGAATCTCTCTCTGGTCAAATTAAAAATAAATTAATGAATAAATAAAAGGTTAAATAAATAATTCTTAAAAAAAGGTATTTTTTCAGGGGCCAGCAGATGGTGTAATGGTCATGTTGCTGGACTCCCATGTAGTTGACCATGGTTCAAGTCCCAGACCTGGTGACTTAAAACTCATGCTAAGCGCGTGTGCATGCATGCCCAAAATCTCAAGAGGAGAATGGAGGACAAGGGATTGCGGCATGGCCAACCTTCTGGGGGGGGGGGTGATTTTTTGCTTTCTGTCTCTGAATCTCTGGTGACCACATGTGCCCTACAGAAAAATATTTCTCTCTAAAATAAAAAAAAAAAGATTTCTTCTGTGAGTGAGAGAGACACAGAGACATAGACAGCTTCCCCAACAGGGACTTAATGCCATGATTCAACCCCAGCTTCAGTCACCCACAGATTATGTGTATCCATGTGTCTGGTGTATTCAGGGGAGTCTCTGGTCATGACCCCAGATCCTTCACATGTAAGCTGCCTTGCAAAGTGTTGTATTGACTGCTGTGACATCTCCTAGCCCCCGTAATTTTTCTTCTTATTTCTTCTTTGACACATGATATATCTATAAAGTATTCTTCAGTTTCTGAACACTTGGTAGTATTATAGATAAATTTTATTATTCATTATTAGCTTAATTCTTTGTCATCAAAGGACATATCTAAATGATTTCAAACATTTACTATTTGCTGAGTCTACTTCATCACTGTATTTGTTCAATTTTGGAAAATAGTCCTTGTGTATTTAATAACAATATATATTCTACTATATGCTGTATATAGCATAAATTAAATTGACTTTATTTTTTTATATGAGACCTATATATTAGGTGAAGTTTGTTATTTGTGTTTTTTAGGTTTCCTTACAGATTTTTCCCCTGCTGGTTGTCCTTTCAGCTATTTTGAGAGATGTAGTTATAATATTAAAACTATTTAACTATATGATTGTAAGTTTGCCAATTTTTCTTGATTTTGTCAATTTCTTTTTTCTTTCTTTTTAACAATTTATTCATTCATTTATTTTCATTTGACCACAGAGAGACAGAAAGAGAGAAGGGACAGAAAGTGGGAAAGCAAGCCACCAGGTCCAGGACTTGAACCGTGGTCGGCCATGTGGGAGTGTCCAGCACCCCAACCACCACGCCACCTGCTGGTCCCCTTGATTTTGTCAATTTCTGATTTTTGTATTTTCAAACTCTGTTATAGGGTTTGTTAAGAAAAAAATAAAGGCAAAACCACAGTGTCTGAGGGAACAGTCCCCACAAGATTGTCCTTATTTCAGACACCAGCAACAAGTTAGGGGCTCTGAGGTCTACACATTCAGGGGTTACCATGACCATTCTCAGTTTTAATATGAATACTTCTTTGAAATGACACAAAACTCAGGAAAGCACCACACATATGATTACAGTTTTATTTTACCCAAAGGATACAAATTAGAATCAGCCAAAGGAAGAGATTCTTAGGTTAAAGTCTGGAAGGGTTCCAAACATGAAACTTTCATCTTTCTCAGGGACATTGTACCCTCCTGGTACGTTTAACAATATTCAAAGAATCCTGACCATCAGGATAGCTGATCAAATTCAAGCTTTTTTATTTTTTTTTTAGAGAGATTTTTGCTATAGTGTGTGTGCACTTGCCAGAGAGACAGAAGCTAGAAATCACCTTCTGCCCCACCACCCCCCCCCCCCCCCGCCCCGGAGATGGCCATGCCACAATCCCTTCTCCTCCCTTCTCCTCTTGGGATCTTGGGCACACACGTACACACACCTAGCGTGAGGTTTTTAAGCTTCTGGGTCCGTGGAGGAGTAGATGGGAGTACAACAATGTAATCATTATGCCATCTGCTGGTCCCCTAATTCAAGCTTTTGATGTCAAGTTTTTATTGGGGCTTGATCACATATAGCACACATGGCTGTCTCTATTCTCCAATCTCTCCCAGATGTTTGGGCTAAATGTCTTTTGTCTACAGTTCCTCTGGAAGTTAAAACTGATACGGTGTGGTTCCTAGCCCCCATCATAATTCACATTAGTATGGTGGTCAAAGCCTTTAGACAAACAAAGGTACTCCTATCAGGAAGAACATTCTGGGGGCTTAGAAAGTCCCTTTCAGTAGACAAGGGCAAAAGTTAAAACTGTTGGATAAAGTTAATTCTTCACTACACTGGGTATATACATAGTTATAATTTAGATATGTTACTTTTGGATTAATAATATATATTTTTTTAGATTTTTGCCATAGGGCACGAGAGAGAGGAGAAGGGAAGAGAGAGAGAGAAGAAAGAAATAGAGAAATCACCTCTCCAGGAGGTATGGCCATACTGCAATTCCTTCTCCATTCTTCTCTTGGGATTCTGGGCACACACATGTACCTAGCATGATTTGCAAGTTGCCAGGTCTGAGACTCAAACCACGCTTGGCTACATGAGAATTCAGTCTTAACCACCATCTGCTGGCTCCTGGATTGATAATTTCAATGTTATGAAATTTCCCTATTTAACTAATATCCATTAATCTACTTGTCTGGTATTATTATAGCTATACCATATTTCTCTTATCAATTTGTTTATATTAGCCTCTGATCCCATCCATGCATCCCTAGTATGCAGCACATGTTTTGAGGAGAAACTTGGCTGCATGTCTGAATTTCCCTTTCCAAATGGCCAAGAGAATTGATGATTTCTATGTCCCTTCTGAAATGACCCTCTTCTGGGCTTTGCACCAGGATTTGCAATACTCCAAACTGTTACTAGGTAAATGTGGCAGCAGAGAATAGCTCACATCTCTGTGGGTCTTTTAGGTCCTGAATCTTACTTTTTCAATTTCTAAATACCTCAGGACCTTTCTGCTACCTTCTTTCAGATTGTTTTAGAAAATTAGCTGGATCTGCCAGTTTCTCTATCCCAATTAAAGTTCTTTCAGAAAGTTGAAGCTATGTTTTATTTTTTTCCCTCCAATAGTCTATTCTTCAAGCTAAACACCCCGATTTCTTTATTATCTTAAGTGACGTAATTTCAAAACCAGTTTCCTCTAATGGGTATTATAACTAATGACACTATTTTTGGTGTGCTTTTTATCAAAGCAGAGGAGGATAATCATCTCCTTTCTGAACACGAGAGGTCTGTTAATGTATCCTGAGGATGCATTAGGTTTTTATTTTTTTAGTAGCCATACCAGTGTTCTATCATACTGCTTTTAAAAAAATAACTAATGTTTTCAGAATTTATCACATGAATGTTTCTCCAATCTAGACTACTACCTCTTCACCACTACTATCACTAACACTTGTGAGCACTGTCCTCCATATGCATTAACTCCTCTTATCCTCACATTAGTTATTTTGTGAAGCAGAGTAAAGTATTAGCCCTGTTTTGCGAATGATGAAAAAGAGAGGTCTGATAACTTGCCCAAGATCATATGACTAGTAAATACTGGTGATCAAATTGTCCTCGTTTGTCATGAACTTCTCCACTTTCAATATCAAGAGTCTTATATCCTAGTAAACATCACTTTCCTTTGTAAATTGAGATACTTGGTTATCTAAGATATGAAACCAGTATATCTATAGTCTCAAGTCAGTTTCTTAATCACTGTACTTTATTACTTCCCTGAGATAATAAATGTATTTGAATATATACATATATATAGAGATATAATGCCAGAGGGGTGTGTGTGTGTGGGGGGGGGTATGTGTGAGGGAAGGAGGGAGGGAAAGGGAAAGAGAGAGAGAGAAATAGAGAGAAATATCTATAGAGAGAGAGGGAGAGGAGAATGCTCAATGAGCCCTGGTCATACTTTGGTCCTGTTTCCTCCAATTCTGCATCCTATCTGCATCCTTTGCATGTATCCATATGGCCAGCATGTTTTTCAAGCCACTGGGCTAGGACTTGAATCCTGGTCAGTGATTTGAGATTTGACTTCCTCTGCATAATGCTTAACTGTTGTGCTGTGGGGCTGTCTCCCTTTTGAAATGTTTAAAAAATTTTATGATAGAATGCATGTATGCATTTGAGGTGGCGGGGGGAGAGGGAGCGAGAGAGAGAGAGAGAGAGAGAGAGAGAGAGAGAGAGAGAGAGAATATCACCCTCACAGGGCCCGATCATGCTGTAATTCTCTTTTCCCAGTCTTCCAAGATTCTAAACATGCACACACATGCCCAACACGTTTTCAGGCAGTCTGACTGGGGGACTCAAACTATAGTTGGCATGTGGCTTCCAGTTCTGCAGTCTAATATGCTACTATCTATACCACAGATGCTGGGCCTGTATTTGACTACTTAATATCGTGCTGTGTGACTTGATTTATTGCAAAGTTGGTTGATATTTTTCTGTGTGCCTGAGTAGGAAGAGCCAAGACAAATGAATAGAAGTTACAAGGATGTTGTATTATTTCAATATAAGAAGAGACTTTCTATTTGTAAATGTATATAAAGTGAATCATCTCAAAGGGTTTTTACTTGCACCTTGTATTATGTTAAAACTGAGTACAAGATACTAATTATACTCATTAAATTTTAATGTTGGCCTCAGGACATTGCTCAAACCTTTAAATGTTATTTTCAGTTCAGATTCTGTCATGAAACATTTTCGATATATCTTCTAAGTTCAATGTGATTCATAATACACCCCATATGTCTTCATCCAAGTCATTGATATAAATGATTTGTCTACTTACTTCTGACCCTGCCTCAAAAAATTTGAGGTATCTAGTAATGATAGAACATGTAATAGTGTAAAGTTAATACTTAAGTATAAATATTGTTAATACATTAGTATACTTTACATGCTTAAGTGAAAGTAATTTTTCAAGGAACTAAAATGATATAGACCAAATAATAATTTATCTGGTTTCACTAACTGAAGGCTAAAACATAGAATATTTATTAGAATGGTTCTTGTTTCAATCTTCTATAAATATTACTTTTCTTGGATGTTTTAAAAATAGGAACAATATAGCACTCAGTTTGCAACTGCATTAAATAGTAAGGACCTGAAGTACTAGTATTTTACATTGCTAGATGACAGTAAATATTCTTTAGAACCAGATAGTGGTTGTATTATGATGTTGACAAAGGGGAATCAATTTCTCAGTAGACATTATTTTCTCTACTTTTACCTTTTAGCCAAACAAATTAAAATTATTTAAGGCTTACTATGGCAACATTTAATATTGGTATCTTGGAGGCTGACAAAAATTTTGTTAATCTATGATTTTCGATTTGGATGACAATAACATAATATAGTTGTCCTGCAGTATATGAAAGGGATTGGTTCCAGGAACCCTCAAGGATACCTACATCCACAGATGTTTAAGTCCCTTATATGTAACAGTGCCATACAACCTATGCATACCCTTCTACGTACTTTAAATCATTTCTGGATTATTTTCAATACCTAATACAATGTAAGTGCTATATGAACAGTTGTTATATTTCAAAAATGTGTTATTTTATTGTTATATTCTTATTTTAATCTTTTCATTTGATAATTTTTAAAGGTTTTTTTTTTTTTTTTTTTTTTTTTTTTTTTTTTTTTTTTGCTGTAGAGCATGTGCACTCGCCAGAGAGAGACAGAGACAGTGAGAGGGAAAGTGAGAAATCCCCTCCACCTCCCTGTGGGATGGCCATGCTGTAGTACCTTCTCCTCCATTGTCCTCCTGGGATTCTGAGCATAAACACACACATACTTGACCCAGTTTTTAAGCCACTAGGTCTAGGACTCGAACCATAGTTGCCCACGTGGGCGTCCAGCAACTTAACCACTATGCCACTTACTGGCCCTGAAAATTTCTTATTTACATTTACTTGTACGTCTTTTGGGGCTCAATATGATTTTTTAAAGCAGACATACAGTGTGTGATAATCAAAGGATATTACCATATTAATCATCTTCAACAAAAAATAATACATTATGTTGTGCACTTTTGATTTTCTTTCTACTAGCATGTATATATATGTATTAATATATAAATGCTTGGCATCACTTTTTCTTTTGCTTAGTTGTTTGATAACCTATTTGCCCTGTTTACATGACTATTATTCATTGCTTTTTTCCTAAGTTCTCCTCCACACATCCTCGGTTGACTTTTCTACTTCTCTGCCTTCGAATCTTTTCATTTCTACCCAGGAGTGCCAATATTTGGTCTGTATTATTCGAAGACTATCTTTCTTAAAAATATGTTTGAGCTGTGGTTGGTATCTGTTGATAGAGCTGATAGTAACCATACAACAGAGCCAGTGCTTTAGTCTGTTTTGTGCTAATAACAGAAAATACCTGAGTGTGGGTAATTCAGGAGAATAAAGTGTTTTTTTTTTTTTTTTTTTTTTTTTTTCAGCTAGCGGTTCAGAGGTCCAAGGTCCAGGGGTCACATCTCGTGGATGTCTTGCAGAGTCTTGATGCAAGAACAGAATATTTGTATCCTTGTTTGTCTGTGTCATTCTCTCTCCCTATAAGCCCAGAAGTCCATCATGGAGTCCTGCCCTAAAGACCTATATCCTAATCTTTTCCCAATGATCTCACCTCCAACACCATTGTCTGATTAAACTTTTATCCTCTTAATCCCATCACATGTATTTTGTTGTGTGGGAGAGCAGACTTATAAACTATAGCAGCCATGCTACCTGGATTCAAATCTCAGTTCTGTCACTTATGAGCAGATGACCTTAGATAATAAACTTTATTCTGTCACAGCTTTCTCACTTGTAAATTAAAGATGAGGATGATCAAAGGCCTGTTGTGAGGATTAAATAAATGGATGGACAGAAAAATTGTTCTTAATCTCAGCTGTACATTGCAGTCACCTGGTGAGCTTAAACAGTACTAATGGTTGAATCAATGCCACTCACAGATATTATGATTTAATTGGTTTTCAGTGAAGCCTGGCCATCTAGACTGTTGTCACTCTTCAGATGCTTCTAATTTGCAGCCACAAGTAAAAATCTCTGAACTACAATAATTATAAGAGCACCTGGTAAATACCAAGCACTTGGTTGGTGTTAGTTATATATGGTAATAGTTAGTTTTATGGTAATAACCATAAAACTCAGATAGTCAGGTGATGTGTTACTTAATTATTTAAAAATAATATTGAAAGGTCATCGGTGAATGACAACTACCTTTTCCATATTCTCAGTTACATAACTTCTCTTTCTCAATAATGTAATATACTTAAGATTTTGTTTTTTGGGTTTGATAGGTGGTGTGGGAGTTAAGGTGTAGACTCCCACATGGCTGACTGCAGTTTGAGTCCCGGACCTGGCAGCTTTCTTTCCCCCTCTCTCTTTGTCTCTCTCTCTCTGTCTCTTCCTGGTCAAACTGAATAATAATAAAGAAAATAAAAATAAAGAATTCTATTTTCTTCATTTACCCAATTTATTTCTACTCTGTCTCCATTTTTTTTTTACCCTGGCAGGAAGAGACAAACTATAACCCAATAACACTGACCTGATAGATACAGATAAGTGTGCAATTTGTTTCAAAATCATCCCATAAACTGCCTTTTAAAGTATTAAATTCAGAAGGTTTTTTTTTCTTGTCTCATTCTAATTTCTACAGCTAGCCCTAGATGACTGATTCATAACAGATCAGCTTCTCAGACCATACAGACTCCAAGTGCAAGATCTTGGAAACTTCTGACCTACCACAGTATTGAAGTTATCTGATCATTATCTTATTATTTACAAAAAAAATAATGGAGATTAAAGGATTTTTTAACTGTGGTCAGATCTTTACAAATAGTACCTCTTGTAGTTGGCTAAACTTAGTGTCTGACCTTCTAGTAATAAATTCTTATCTTACACGTAGAATGTTAAAAGTCTAAAACCCTTAAAAAATATGAGGATTTGTTTTAGAAAATGTAGGTCTCTTCCAAACGTCTGGTACTACAACTCAGAGAAAAATCTTACACATTATTATTTTGTTTGAAGATCCAGACTGGATACATTATAGGTGCAAAGTCTTAGTCATTAGACAATATGAAAAAAGGTCTCTACTTTTTCTCGAATGTACAACTATGTTTTATGAGGCTTATTTGAAACTGTAGCTGCAGGCTGAATGAGATGACCAGAAATTGGCAAATCTATTCGATTCAGTTGGAAGTACACTATGCCCAAACTATTTTATTTGCATTATAATTATCTGAAAAGTTCAAGGTCTAAGGCAACTGAAAAGGGGTAGGACTAACTGGAAATTCAGCCAGATGAAGAGACTTAATCTAAACCAGGGAATCTCAGTAATAGATATCTGTCAGAGATGTCCCCAGTCATTCTTAGTTAAAATTTAGAGTATCTAAGTAAATTATAAACATGTATTTCTTGAATTATTCTTTCAACTTTTCTATAAGTTTGTAGTTCTTGAAATAAAAAAATTGAGAAAGAAAGTGGTGAGGAATATTCGTAGGATTAGCTACTGGTAAGTACAAAGTGGTTATAATAAGCACTACTTTTTTTTCTTTAGAGGTTTTTGCTATAGGGCGCGTGTGCTCGCCAGAGAGAGAGACAGAAAGCAAGAAATCACCCCACAGAGGGGATGGCCACACTGCAATCCCTTCTCCTCCATTCTCTTCTCAGGATCTTGGGCATGCACGCACATGCGCCCGGCATGTTTAAGCCACTGGGTCCGGGACTCAAACTGCGGTCAACTACATGGGAGTCCAATGACATAGCCATTACGCTAACTGCCGGTCCCAATGCGACTTTTCTTTTAAAGTCTTTGAAAATTCCTCTGTTGTACTGTCCTGAGATCTAGCTTTTCTCCAGTTTTGAGAATCGAGACAACATTTACCTATATTCAAATTCCTATTTCCTGTCCATCATCTTATTTATTTATTTGCCAGGTATCAGAGAGAATATTTGATGATAAATAAAAGAGACACTATCCTTATCTTGTGATCTGATAACGTACAATTTTCCCCAAAACTATGCCATTTACACTTCATCAAATAAACCTACACTCTTCTACTCCAGTACTCCACTGACACGACTGGGGCATTCTCATTGACTTAGGTATCTTCCACCTCGTTTTTCCTGTTGAAGTGACCCATTTTCAAAGTCCAGATTAGATAAAACCTTCACTATAAGCTCTCTTGAGATCTTATAGTATGAATGGATTTCACTGTCTCCTACCTCAAACTAGCATTTTTTACTTATATTCATCTCAAATTGTGTTGAAGTTTAGTGTTGAAACTATCTTAACCAGATTATGAGCCCTAGAGGAAAAGGAATGTTTTATTAACAGCAAACAGCTTCCACTACTGTGCCTCGTACACATGTTTATAATTGAATTGAGAGATTTCCAGAATAGTTATGTTTATACCTGTAAGATTTGTCATGTTGAGACAGAATTTCTCTGAGCCCATACATTTGATCTAATTGAAAGTGGAATCGAGTTCTCTTATTGTTTGTCTATCTTAGAGTGCCATTTTAAACCATATTTCTCCTACCATTTCAAGTTGAAGGCCACTATTTTTGTGGAAAAAGGAAGAGGAAAATAGGAGTTGAATCATTTTGCTTGCTTTGAGCCATCTTGTACCATTACACCATTTGATCCAAGCAGTTGCTCTGCCCATTTTTCTTCTTTTTGTCCCAAAATGTTGCTGAACAATGTAAACGTTTAATTTTTACATTTTATAATTTTTAAATCCTTTTTGGTCTTTAACATATTTTTGAGCCTCAGGTCACACAGAGATTTAGCTTTGTTGATGCTGTTTGTGCCATTCTTTTGTTTTTTGTCCTTGGCTAGGTGGTATTCTTTCTTTTTTTTACACAGGTCCTTTCAAAGACAGGCACTCAACAATGTGATTTCATTAATTACCTTGCTACTTTCCTTTCTAATAGACAAAAACACATTTATAAAGACAAAGCACAGTGGTTAGAAGCAAGTACTTTGGTGTCAAGCACATCTGGATTCAAATTTTGATCTTGTTTCTCTTTTATAAGTTCCTTTATTTCCTTCCATATAAAAAAGAAAGAGAGGAGAGGGAGAAACAGTGAGTGAGATATGTACCCTTGACAGGTTCTTCATGAAACGATCCTTCTCCCCCAGCCCTGGAGGCAGCTAGGATGCAGGCACACCCATGGGCACATTTGAGGTAGACCCGGTATGTGAACCTGGAGCCTTCTCATATGGCCTCTGGCATTGCACAGCAGCACCACTGGGCCTATAATTTTGTTTCTTACTAAAGTATCTTCAGTTGTGACATCGAGATGAGAAAATTTATTTACTAAGGTAACAGTGAAGATTACAAGATATAGTGAGTGTAAAGTACTTAACATAATGCCTGATACATAGTAAACATTCATTATTAGAAATAATGACGAAATTTGAGATGTTCTTTTGAGAAGGACTGGCAATCCTGCAAAAGTGAATAGTAACATGCCAAAGCAATGCAGTTAAAAATGTCAGAACTCAAAACTATTCTATTTTAAATCCTGGGGTTTGATGACCCTAGGAAACATGTAAACTGTATATCGTACATACCTCACAGGATTGCTGTAAAAATGATCAGAAATAGTTCATCTGGAGGACTTTGCTTACTAACTAGTTTATTGCAAGCACTCAGTAAATATTAGCAATTATTGCTGTTGTTATTAATGAATCGACATTTACGAAAGAGACCACGAGTTTTGAGGCTTTTGGGATTCTAGTACTAAAGCTTTAAAGCAGTAATTTATTTTAGCATTATTAGATTATTTTGGCATTAATCTAGGATCGTTATTTTCTTCTACAATTAGCTCCACTCAGTTATATAATTACAGAATTGTTCATTTGTCCTTGAATATTGTTTTAATAAATAGCCTTCTGCTTCACAAGAAAATTTTTGATTGTACTACTTCCTTTTTAGAATCTTTTATAGTCTTTTTTTTTATAGAGATTTTTGCTCTTGCTAGAGCACATGCACTCACTGGAGAAAGAGAGAGAGACAGAAAGTGAGAAATCACTCCTCGGGGGGATGGCCACATTGCAATCCCTTCTCCTTCATTCTGTTTTTGGGATTTTTGGGCAGGCACACACACGCACCAGGCATGAATTTTAAACTGCTGGGTCCAGGACTTGAACCACAGTGGACTACATGGGAGTCCAGTGATATAACCATTTCACCATCTGCTGGTCCCAGAATCTTCCATAGTCTTAAAAATGTACATTCACTAATGCAAGTAGACAAATTATCTTAAGCTAGGTGTGGTGAAGAGTAAATTTGCACTTAGCTACTACATTAACATAGGAATTGTATGTTATTCTACTTGCCTAAATGACAAAGGAAGAGAGGCACCTTTAAAAAATTATTTTGTCTACTGTGAACAAAACATGGCGCTAGATACTTTACATAATTTTCCTTTTTTTTAAAAAAGCTTTATTCTATTTTATGCAATTGTATTTCATTTATTACTTCATTTTTTTTTTTAAAAAAAAGCTTTTTGTTATAGGGTGCATGGACTTGCTAGAGAGACAGTGAAAGGAAAAGTGAGATATTATTCCCCCAGGGAGGATGACCACATCACAATACTTTCTCCTTCATTCTTCTCTTGAGAGTCTGGGCACTGCACACATGCCCAATGTGTGTGTGTGTGTGTGTGTGTGTGTGTGTGTGTATATATATATATATACACATATATATATGTGTGTGTATATATATATATATATATATATACACATATATATGTGTGTGTATATATATATATATATATGTGTGTGTATATCAATGAGAAATTCTAAGGTCAATTTTTATTTCTACAAAAGAAAGGTAGTCAAAACAATATAAAACACATTGAAAGGATCTTACTGGGTGAGCGTCGGTGGAGTCTGACTCTTCAAAGGCTGTGAGTCCAAGGGGAGACGGAAGGCCGTCTTGTTGTGTCCAAAGAAAGGGGCCACCAGAGGTGCTGGCGACCCGGTACTGCAGCCTAGTCCCGCCAATCAGATCCTGCAAAGGGGCACAGGTGCTGAGGGAGGGCTGTGGTGGGGCTGCTGCTCAAAGGCGTTGGCGGGCAAGCTCCATGGCAGGTTCCTGGGAGCTGGGTGCCCCATGAGCATGGAGTTTCAAGTGGGCATCCTGGCTCTAGCCTTGCCTGCTACAGCCAGCGATCTAGAATGGCTACCGGGAGGGGTGCAAGCGTGCCTCTCAGGAGCCTTTCTGGCGAGAAATGCATCCCCCACGTGCAGGGCATCCTCTGGCTGGCAGACCCTCCACTTGGGGTGACCACAGACCTGTTGTCTTATTGCAGGCCAGGCCACAGTTCAAGCACGTGGGCTGACAAGGGGGTGCGCCCAAGTCATCAGAGTTCCTGTGATAGTTGGAGTTCCAGCAGGCAGCTGTCCTCCCTTTCACAGCTTGGGGGAGGGTACTGGGTGTGGAGGGCTGTGACTGGCTTGTTTCACATTTTTTTTTTTTTTTGGAGAGGTTTTCGCTATAGGGTGCGTGGGCTCGCCAGACAGAGAGAGACAGAAAGACAGAAAGTGAGAAATCACCCCCCCCCCTCCCTAGGAGGGATGGCCACGCGCCGCAATCCCTTCTCCTCCATTCTCCTCTCAGGATCTTGGACACGCATGCACCCGCGCCCGGCGTGAGTTTAAAGCCACCGGGTCCGGGACGCGAACCACGGTCGACTACATGGGAGTCCAGCGACATAGCCATTACGCTAACTGCTGGTCCCTTTCATATTTTTTTTAAGGCTGTTTTATAGAGTCAGGAAGATGTGACCAACTCCTCTGTGGATGATGTGACACTTTTAGAAGAAGCCACCAGACATATCTTCTCCTTTGCAGAGGAGACAGGGACCTGGGTCTGGGTAGTGACTAAGTAAGAATAATAAACTGAACGCGAGAAGGTGGGAGTGGCAAGGGTATGGGGAAGAAGGGGAACTACAATCCTTTTTTTCTTTTAAATCGTTTAGGCTAAATGTTACTTGAAGATTTTGGGTAAATTTGGACAAGAAAAGAAACAGCATTCTTTTGAAGTAGATTGAAGCAGTGATTTTTAAAACAAAGAAAGCAGAACTAGAACATCTTAAATTTTTAATCCTTTCTTTACAGGTTACCTAGACCACTTTTGATTAAGAAAACTGTAGAAAGTTAGTAACTGCCACAAGCGAATGCTAGGCAGTGGCACATGTCAATTTTCCACAGAGTCCTGCTTTGCGGGGTGTCTGATCACACTTGCTGAAATCAATCATGGCAGATTTCAGTCCACGGGTTGCTTTCCCCTATTTTTTTGTAAACTCTTCAGTGTTCTTACAGAATATTTTACAGTCCTTAGAGTATTTTTCAGCTAGGTCGGCCCAGAGTGGGTGCTCGGGCTGGGGGTCACTCACCAGTGCTATGAGGGACCGGATTACTTGGTCCATTTTGGTAGCTGGCTTCCAGTTTTCAGCACTAATTACTGGCAGACAGACTTGCCCCTTTTCATCTCCCGTGATAGACCTTTGTTTTAAATGTGATCTTTGGTGGTTTGAATGGGTACCCTGCTGGGAAGTTGATTTTGATTCTGAAGGCCCCCCCTTGTCATATGGAGGGTTGTCAGGAACAATAAACCCTTGCCAAGTCAATGAATTAGCTTTATCAAACCGAATGTTATGGAAGTTTTTCATTCCTCATTTGCAGTTTTCTTCAAGCTCCTTCATCAGCCTCCTGCTGGTCGCCATCTTGGATCTGGTGCTGCTCCCCAGTGTGATTCTTAAGTCTCCAGGTCTGGGACTCAATCCATGGTCAGTCAGGTGGGAGTCCAGCACTGTAACCACCATACCATCTGCTGGCCACATGATTTTACTTTATTCTTACAAGGTTGGTATTATTTTTAAAGCAGTTGAAATAACTGAGCCTTAAAGAGCTTAAATAACTTTTCCAAAATTTTACAGTGATTGATGAAGTCTGGATTTGAACACCCCTCTCTGTGATGGCAGGATTATTACCAACGGTACTGTCTGTTTCCCCAAATATCCATCTATTTACTGTGTTGCACCAATCCTTTCCATAAAGATGTTTAGGGATCTAGGCTTCTAGAGAAGAGGCTATTTCAGGACAATATTAAGTGGACTTTATTGAATGTGATCCCAGATACATCTGCCTAATTTGTACCTGTAAGACTGCATTAGAGTGCAGTTATACTATGGGCTGGACACAATATATTGCCATCATGATGTAAATATAACTGATGAATAAATGACTATATGCCTAGCATATGCTTCATTTCATTGGGAATAAGTAAAAAGTGACAAATATTGCATCCCATTTGAATCTCAATAAATGACACACTTTATGACACCCATTCAGAGATTGTTCGTGAAATATAGAACTGGTGCCTAAAATTGTACTTATTTCATGAACCTTATTTGTTTCAAGTCCTTAGATTTTAACAATAGTAAGAACAGAGTGAAAATCAGTTCTAATTTAGTCTCCCAAAGACAGCTTCTGTTTTCCTTTTTTAATGTTCCCAGGTTGAGAATGTGGAGCCTACCCTAGATGATCATGAATACCTCATCTGTTCACTCTCAATAACTGGGGCATATGCTATTGACATGGCTTCCAGCCAGCCAATAACTGCATTCAAGGATTTTGTCTTTTCTTCTAATTTCTCCTACAGTAGGGAGACAGGAGACAACACGAAGTCACAAAAATGGACAGTTGTACTCAGAGAGGTGATTATTAAAATAGAAACAAGCAATTCTCCCAGTTTTCTTTTTCTTTTGTCCACATTTGATTACTATATTCTTCACAGCTGAGTGTGGTGCCTAGAGAATTGCATTTTGCTTTGAAACTTGTACTGCTTATTTCAAAGGAAAAAATATATATATATCATGTGTGGAATGCTTTGCAAAGTCATTGTAAACTGTATCTGAAAGACTAGCGCTCCCAGCCTAGACCTCTGGTGTGATAGGTGTTTTCCTGGCCTGCACTTTTCCTTATCACAAATATGTCTCTTGAGGCTTTGAAGCATTTGAAGTACTGCATCATGTAATGACATTGATAATAATAGCAGCAGTAGTACTAATGATACCCTACTATGAAGTCAATGAAAATCCACCTCATTATAGTTGAAAAGATGGCATTAGTGTCTTAGATGAGCATTTAGGAATTTTCTTTATAGGAGAGAATCAGGTGAATGGAAAATAATAGAAAAGACAGTAAATCTGCAGAAGAGCTGTCAGAAATGTGTGTCTTCCCAAACTAAATTTCTAATCTAGTTTTGCTTCTAAAAGTTCCTGGAAAGAGGCATAAAGGAAAGCACAATTTTTCTTAGTGAGCAACAGGGAAAGACCATTTGCTAATCACATATAGTAAATATAAAAATGTAGGTAATTGTGTTCTAATTCCTGTAGTGTATCAAAAGGGAAGCCATCGTTCAAGCTCTTAGGACATTCTGGTATGTAAACAAGAAACCTATTGAAGAAAATTGAGTGTTTTCATTAGGATGTGTTGTGAGTAGACATGAACCTTGAAGGGGCATAACGAGTAAACTGAATATTACAATTATGTTCTTGAAGTACTTATTTCCCATAAATAATGCATGTGTTGATCCATGAAACCAGATCACTCACGTACACATCACTGTTATAATGAACTGTTGTTAACTATGGAAGCATGTCATATTCAAAAACAATTCAGGGTAGAAAAATGGCAAGAGTCATCAGTGTAAAAGAGTGAAGGATTTGAAATAATAGAAAAACAGTAAGAGGTTTATAAATTGCTAGTCATTCAACAAATACTTCATTGAGGGCTTGACTTGGAATAGCACTGTACTAGTAATGGGAAAAGAAGGCCTGAATTTCAGGAGAGCAATCAGAGGACATAGAGATATGTTGTTTAGCCAGTACTAATTTTAGACAGAAATGATCTAAAAGCAAATGAAAATTAATGCTTTGAAATATTATCTTGAAATTTGGTTCTAGTTTCTACTTAAAATATTTATGAGATATAAATTGAAGTAAAATCTGAATTCTTTACAATGCAACTTCTGTATCTGATACAGACTAAAACAATCAACATCTCTAACCTTGTAGCTAAGATTCATCAGCTTTATCTTGAAAAATGGTATGATCTAATGCTATGAAGTTTTTTCAGGGCAGAGTAAAACTTTTAGCCATCTGACTTTCATAAATATCAATCCAGTAAGGATCATAGTCCCTGGTGAAAATATGATAAAACTCTGAGATGATTATACACCATCTTCACACTTTAATTTTTACAAGTAATTTCCAGGTTTTTAAAATTATTTACTTATTTTTATAAAAAATTTTATATACATTCAATCGCATTATTTAGCTTACAAAGTGAACATTTCAATATGTGAACATTTCTCCCCAGTCCAGTTGATCAAAATATCTTCAACCGATAACACCACACCTCCCCATCCTGTCAATGCTCTGCCTCCGTATCCCTCCTCCAAATGTCCTTTCTTAGGCCCCACTCCTCCACACATCTGGCATTCACCCCCATCTGAGGTTGTGTTTGTACAACCTTAGGTCAACCAGTTTCAGTCATAGAGTGCACACACTCAGTATATATTAAGTGGGGACATACAATGTCTCTCTTTCATAGCCTGGCTTGCTTCACTCAGCAGTAAATCTTTCATATTCTTCCACTTTCTGTCAAAAGCCAGGGTTTTGTTAGTTTTTATGGTTGAATAGTATTCCATAGAGTATACATGCCACAGTTTTTCAATCCATTCATCTGTATGGGGGCATTTGGGATGGTTCCAGGTCTTAGCAATTATGAATAGTGCCACACTAAACATCGATGTGCAAGGACTTTTCCAATGAAGAATTCTTCTGTCCTTTGGGTAGATATCGAGGAGTGAGATTGCTGGATCATATGGTAGTTCTATTTGTAGATTTTTGAGGAATCTCCAAATTGTTCTCCACAGTGGCTGGACCAATTTACATTCCCACCAGCAGTTTAAGAGAGTTCCCCTTTCACCACACTCCTACCAACATTTTATTTATTTATTTATTTACTTTTAATCTTAGACATTCTGACTGGGGTTAGATGGTATCTCATTGTTGTTTTGATCTGCATTTCCCTTACGATGAGGGATGTTGAGCATTTTTTCATATGCCTTTTGGCTATTCGTATGTCATCTTTAGAGAGTGTTTTTTTCAACTCCTTTTCTCATCTTTTAATAGGGTTGATCATCTTTTTTCCAAACAGCAGCTTGAGTTCCTTGTGTATTCTGGTTATCAGTCCCTTATCTGATGCAAAATTTACAAAAATATTTTCCCATTCTGAGGGCTGTCGATTCACACTAACTACTGTGTCTTTGGCCATGCAGAAACTTCTTAGTCTGATGTAATCCCACTTGTCTATTTTGGGGATTATCAACTGTGCTTTGGGGGTCTTATTTAAGTAATTCCAGGATTTTTAACGCTCTCTTTTAGTGTTTCCATGGGACTTATAAATGTACTTGAACTTCTTCAGAGACAATTCACTTTATCATGACTTAGATTAATGAGCATGTCTTCCAAGCTAATGAACAAGGGCCCACAAATGGCTCCAACTAGATTTTGGCTCATACTTAAGAATCTTGGTATACTGAGAAGTTCCCTAGAGGAAGGTCAGGGAATATAAGATAATAAATAGACTCCTTGATTTCACGTTGGACTTTGAGTAGAGTGGAGGCATTTTCTAAAAGGAATCTAGGACCTTGGATTTCCTAAAGAATAAAAGTATGTAACCTTTTATTTCAAGACAACAACATTTCACTGAAACATAAGGAAGTAGAATGAGAATGCCTTTAACATGTAGGACTCCTAAAGAAATAGAACAGTTCATATTTGGATGAATGTGATTTAAAACATGTTTATTTTGAAGTGCCTATTTTATACTACTTGCAGGTTCTTAGAAGGGCAGTGGAGAATATGTATCAGAAACTTGAAATATAGTTTGGGGTTGGATATATAGCTTAGTATGTCACTTATTATCTAATTATCTTCCCCTATTTAACCATTTCTCCTTCTTTATTTCCCATCTTGGTTAATGATACAGCTATTGAGCCATCGTCCCAAACTAAAAATCTGGGAGATTTTTTTTTGGAGAGGTTTTTTGCTATAGGGCGCGTGCGCTCGCCAGACAGACAGAGAGAGACAGAGAGACAGAAAGCGAGAAATCACCCCTTAGGGGGGATGGCCACACCGCAATCCCTTCTCCTCCATTCTCCTCTTGGGATATTGGGCATGCACGCACATGTGCCCGGCGTGAGTTTTAAGCCACCGGGTCCGGGACTTGAACCATAGTCGACTACATGGGAGTCCAACGACATAGCCATTACGCTAACTGCTGGTCCCGAGATTTTTAAAGTCTTTTCTTCTTCAATCATAACCTGCTTCTACCAGAACTGAAGGTTTGTCATATGCTCTATACTTGTGTCATAACCTTAGGTTAGCCATCTAACCTCCTTATTGATCTCCTAGGAACGAAACTCTCTCTCCTACATGTCCGTATCACTAAAACAGCCAGTTATATTCTTAAAATTCCTCACATAAAGTCTCTGTTGTTCAGTTGAAGGTCAGTACTATATGATCCATCTGAAGTAAAGAATCCTGAGGTTAAATAACTTCAGAAGTTCTATATGCTATGTTTTCTTCTAAGAGGTTCAGATAGTAGGTTATCATATTAAAGGCTCTGAGAAGTTCTGCTTGTACCATTTGACCTAGCATTTTCCATATGTCTTTTCCTATGGAACTTCTTTTTCATAAAATGCTTAACACCTTTTCAAACTAGTATTAGCTGAAGCACTGGAAAATGCTCACCCATCGGTTAAAATACAACATATATTGGAGTACAAGGCCACTTGAAATTTGATTCCCACATATTGTGACAGGTTTTTAATTTTTTTAAATTAATTAATTTATATTCATCCCCTAAGCATCGTCACAGCATAGAAAATGAGGTTTCCCATTCAGAATATACTGCATAATGGCTTAATCATGCAAGTTATCATCAACAATTTTCCATTTCTAGTTTCATATATATATATATTTACCCCTATGTCTGACCCTCTGCCCTTTCCCACCCTCTTCTCACACTATCTATGATGTCTACAGTTGTCTTCCATTCCTTTTCCCCCCACATTTTATTGATCACACAATTTCTTAAATAATCTAACTACTTTTTTTTTTTTGAGAGGTTTTCGCTATAGGGCGCGTGCGCTCGCCAGACAGACAGAGACAGAGAGATAGAAAGCGAGAAATCACCCCCCAGGGGGGTTGGCCACGCCGCAATCCCTTCTCCTCCATTCTCCTCTCGGGATCTTGGGTACACACGCACACGCGCCCAGCGTGAGTTTTAAGCCACCGGGTCCAGGACACGAACCGTGGTCGACTACATGGGAGTCCAACGACATAGCCATTACGCTAACTGCTGGTCCCATAATCTAACTACTGGTCCCATAATCTAACTACTTTTAATAGCAAGTTCAGCTGGTAATTTCAAGAAAAGCAGGTTTGAATCGGTAAGGAAATTTTCTTAAAACTTAAAGCCTGGAAACAGGTTAGTATTCTGTTTAAATAGTAGGTACATGAACCTATTGACAGTTCAAGACAGGACAAAAATTCTTAAAACCGGACAACAAAGCCTAGAAGAAAAGCGTCAATATTTAAGTCAAAAGTCACAGAATGCTATTTCACCAGTTCAGTCTCATGTACTTAATCTATCTTCTGTTGTGGTTTGATCTTACCGAGTGAATTCTGGGATATAATATTCAATTCCAGACTTATCCCTACGGTTAAGTTGGCCATTTTCTTAGTTTTTGAACTCTTATTTCTGTGTGTCTGCATTTAATTTTTCTGACATAGCACTCCCTTGAGAACTTGGAGATCTGGTCTGGTGCTGGTAAATTCTTTTAGGTTTTGTTTATCTGAGAATGTTCTTGACTTTTCTTCCCATATGAAGGACAATCTTGTCGGGTACAGTATTCTTGGTTGAAATTGCTTTTCCCTTAACACTTTGAATATATTTTCCCATTCTTTCCTTGCTCTCATTGTTTCTGATGAGAGGTTTGCTCTTATTCTGATGGGATATCCTTTGTAGGTAACTTGCCGTTTCTCTCTTACCAATCTTAGTATCTTGTCTTTGTCTGTGGTTTTGGTCAGTCTGGTTATAATGTGTCATGGAGAAGATTTTCTTGGGTTGATTCTATTTGGGGTCCTTTGTATTTCTTGGGACTGGATCTTTGAGTGCCTCTCTAGGTTTGGAAAGTTTTCTTGCAGGATTTCATGGAATAGATTGTCAATGTTCTTATGAGTCTCTTTGCCTTCTGGGATACCAATTATCCAGATGTTTGATGGTATCTAGTATTTCTCGTATATTATTCTCAAATTTTGGGGCAATTTTCTCAGTCTTTTTGGTGGATTTTTCTAGGCCAGTGATTCTATCTTCTGCATCTGAGATTGTATTTTTTCTATGATCTAGTCTGTTTTTAATACTTTCAAGGAAGATTTTGACTTCCTGTATTATAGCCTTCATCTCTTTTTTTTTGGAGAGGTTTTTGCTATAGGGTGCATGCGCTTGCCAGACAGACAGTGAGAGACAGAGAGACAGAAAGCGAGAAGTCACCCCCCCCCCCCAAGGGGGATGGCCATGCTGCAATCCCTTCTCCTCCATTCTCCTCTTGGGATCCTGGGCACACACACACACGTGTGCCTAGTGTGAGTTTAAGCCACCGGGTTCGAACTGTGGTTGACTACATGGGAGTCCAGCAACATAGCCATTACGCTAACTGCTGGTCCCTAGCTTTCATCTCTTAACAGTTTCATTTGATTCTTTTCTGAAGTGTGTAATTCCTCTTTTAGATCTTGCAAGAATTTCCTCACTGCCTGAAACTCATCAGCTTCTCCTTTCTCTTCTGCAGTTCATTGTCTCTCCTCTCTTCCATCTCTGTTAGGTTTGCCATTATGAATGTTCTAAATTCTTTATCAGTCATTTCCACAATTTCCATGGAACTGTCTGTGGATGAAGAGGAATTATTCTTTTTCCTTGGAAGAGAGGTATTTTTTTGCTTTCCTATATTTTTTGTGGCCCTGAGGTGATTTCTAGTCATCTGATGGATGGTGTGTTTCTTATCAAATTTGAAGTTCAATCTGAGTGTCTGGGAGTGTGAGGAAAAGGAAACAGAGAGAGAGAAACGTCTGTAACAAAAACAACCAAGAAACAGAGAAAAAGAGAAGGAAAAAACTGAGGAAAAAACTAAAAAAATTTTTTTTAAAAAAAGCAGCCATCTAGCTTCACTACTTCACTAGTTCTCAGGAGTCATGAAGGTATCTTCTGAAGGCCTGTTCCCTTGCCTCTCCTCCAGGCTTTTAATTTTTTAAACTACTTACTTCCTCATTCCATGTACCCTTCCTTCAACTACACTATTTTTTAAAACATTTTTGCATACTACAGGTTATTATCATTATTTTCATTATTATTGTCTAAATTTGCTTGACTATTTCTTCTGCTGGTAAATCCCTTTCTGTAAGTCCCTGCCTTGGAAACTCATTTATCATTTGGACCGAATTTAAACATCATCTTCTTGAAGACTTGACTGAGTTGCTCATGGCAGAGTTGGCTTCCTTTACTCATATCTTTATTACAGTGCTTACCACATTGCCACCATAAAATTACCTGTTTAAGTATTCGTCTCCTTTCTCATATTGATAGAATCTTGGAATCAGGTTCTCATATTCTTTTTCTTTTAGGACACAGCACATTGTTGGTAACATTGTAGATATTCAGCAAATATTTCTTAAAACAATAAATGAGAAGTAGGGGTGCCAGCAGTGGTGTAGTGGTTAAGGCACTGGACTCCCACGTGGCCAACTGCAGTTTGAGTACCAGATCAATGGCTTGAAACTCACACCAGGAATGTATGCGTGCATGCCCAAAATCCCAAGAGGAGACTGGAGGAGAAGCAATTGATGCATAGCCATCCCCCTTGGGGGGTGATTTCTCACTTTCTGTCTCTCTGTCTTTCCCACTAGCACATGTGCCCCATAGCAAAAATCTTTGTAAAATGAAAAGTAGGTCATTAAATGATTTGAGTATAATTCATCACTCAGAAGGACTTTAAAAGTCATTTGATCTATTAATATCTCATTTAGAGTAACAAAATTGAGATGTGAATAGGTTTAGTAACTACCTCAATGTCATAGAGTTAGTAGTAAAGCTGGAAGTGCAATCCACATTGTATCCTCTTTACATCATACCATATTGACACCATTTGGTGGAGAAGATATAAAGAATCATGACAGAAGCAGACCTTCAAAAAATTGGCTTATTCTAGGTTATGATGGTCAGAGATGTGTAAAAAACTGCTGAAACCCTGAAGTTCAATTGGTGATAAGAAAACTCAAGGAAGTAACAGAAGGAATGAGGTAAGGGTAATGAGGTGTAATTACTATGGATTCCTTTATGAAGATTCTAGAGGCAAATCTTGTAATAAAGTACTGCATAAGGTTAATAAAGAAGGTGGCTATTGTGTCTCCTCTACCCATTCTAGCCTTGAGCAGAGATGATGAGTAGCCTAAATTGATACAAAGAGAGAGAGGAAAGACAGAGAGAGAGAAAGAGAGAGAGAAGCATGTTGAGAGAACTCAGAGCTTTCTTCTGCAACCACATATAACTTTGCGATTTGACCAAAGGCCTCATTTATTTGGCTGTATAACACATTCTATGGGGGGCAGGCAGGTGGTGTGGTGGTTAAGGCAGCCAGACTCCCACATGGTTGACCCTGGTTTGAGTCCCAGAACTGGCAGCTTGCTTTCTCATTTTCCTTCTTTCTGTCTGTCTGTCTCTGGTCAACTTTAATAAAATAAAATAATGACAGGGGCCAGCAGGTGGCATGGTGGTTAAGGCTGCTGGACTCTCACATGGCTGACTGTGTTTCAAGGTTCAAATCCCAGACCTGGAAGCTTGCTTGCTCTCTCTCTCTCTCCTCTCTCTCCCTCTCTGGTCAAATTAAAATAGAGTAACATAAAACAATTCTTAAAAAAGAGAGAGAGATTCCATGGATTGCATGTCCTACATATGTACCGCAGAAGAAGAAGTCATAAGAATCCTTAAAATGTAAAAAATATATATGGTTATACCAGTGATGGTGTATAAAACATAGCAAAAGACACACCAAAGGTGCTTAGAGATGCTGCAACTGGCTCCTACTTAAGTTAAGGGCAGAAATTAAGTAGAATAAAAAATGATGCACTGAGTAAAGTCAATATTGTAGGAACAAAAGAATGAGGTCTACTTAATGGAATTTATCTTTACTTATTCTGGAGGACAAATGGAAGAAAATAAATAAGAAAAAAAATGGACTCTTTTGGAAAACAGTCATTTAAAAAATTGACAAACATTTCTTGAATGTTGACCTGTATGTTAGACACATAAAGGTATATTAATGCATATATTTATCCCATTTTTAACTTCAGTGAGAGAAAGAAGGTAGCAAATATGGTTTCAAATGCAGATATTTGATATTTTCCATGGCGTTATACAAAATGGCATTGGAATAAAAATAATAATAGGGGAAACATGGATTAGCATATTACTAGTAATGATAATAAAACTATTTGATGGTATTTTCTCAGTGCTTAATATGAGCTCAGCCCTGTTCAACTGGGCTGGACTGAGGAGTATATCATGTTGAGTAAAGTCTCTTCACAATCTAATGATGTATAGCGATTTAATGTATGAATAATAATAAAAATATACATTAAAAAAGAAATGAAATCAAAGGAAGAAAGTCACTTCCCTTTTTTTTCCTGGTTTCTAGCAGCAGACTGCTTATTATGATAAATGTCACCATCAATTAGGGAATCCATTGAGATTTTCTAAGGAGAAGGTAAGTGAAGCATTTACCCATTGAAAGAGGATGCTTGGAAATCATAAAGTATTTTTTACTTTAGTTGGTAAACAGGTCAAAAATGAGTGACTCAAAATAAGAGATATCAGCAAGTGATGTGGAGTGTCTTATGAGAAAAAACATTTTTAAAACAAGAAATCTAAAAACATAACATACATAAAGATTTCTTTTTTATTTATTATTTTTTAATTAATTAATTTACATTTATTCTCTGAGCATTGTCACAGCATACAAAATGTAATTTCCAATCCAGAAGATGATGCATAGTAGCTTAATCATACATGTTATCATCAATAATTTGCCATTTCTAGTTATGTGTGTGTATATATATATATATATATATACACATATATATATACATATATATATTTCCCACCTATTTCTAACTCTCTGCCATTTCCCGTGCTCTTCCCACACTATCTGAGGTGTCCACAGTTGTTTTCCATTCCTTTTTCCCCACACATTTTATTGATTCACAAAATTTCTTAAATAATCTAACTACTTTCAATAGCAAGCTCTGCTGATAAATACTTATCTATGAATACATGTCTGACTTAAGGCATGAAACTCTGAGTAGAATGAATATACTATAAGGTAGCACCTAGCTGATGCTATATAGTTTACTATGGTCAGTAATTATGTATTCTTTACTATATTTTTCAGTTTCAAGAAAAGCAGATTTAACTTTAATAAATCAAAGAAATGCTAAGGAAATATGTTTAAAACTTAAAGCCAGGAAACAGGTTGGGATTCTGTTCAAATAATAGGTTCATGAACCGATCGGCAGCTCAAGAAAAGACAAAAATCCTTAAAATCGGGAAAAAAGCCTAGAAAAAAATCAACAATGTTTTAGTCAAAAGTCATACAATTCTATTTCACCAGTTCAGTCTCATGTACTTTATTTTTTGTTGTGATTCAATTTTCCCAATTAATCTCTGGGATATAATATTCAACTCCAAACTTGTCCCCTCTAATAAGTTGGCCATTTTTTTTAGTTTTTGAAGTCTTATTTCTCTGTGATTGTATTGAATTTTCCTGGTATAGCACTCCCTGTAGAATTTCTTGGAGATCTGATCTGTTGTTGGTAAATTCTTTCAGATTTTGTTTATCTGAGAATGTTCTTGTCTTTTGTTCCCATATGAAGAATAATCTTGCTGGGTATAGTATCCGTGGGTGCAATTGCTTTTCCCTTAACACTTTGAATATATTTTCCCCTTCTTTCCTCACTCACATTGTTTCCGATGAGAGATCCGCTGTCAGCCTGATGGGATACCCTTTGTAGATAACTTGCTGTTTCTCTCTTGCCAATCTCAGTATCTTGTTTTTGTCTGTGGTTTTGCTCAATCTGGCTATAATGTGTCTTGGAGAAGATCTTCTTGGGTTGATTCTATTTGGAGTCCTTTGTATTTCTTGGGACTGGATCTTTGAATACTTCTCTAGGTTTGGATAGTTTTCTTGCAGGATTTCATGGAATAGATTGTCAATGGCCTTATGGGTCTCTTCCCCTTCTGGGATACCAATTATCCAGATGTTTGGACATTTGATGGTATTTAGTATTTCTCGTATAGTATTCTCATGTTTTTGGACAATTTTCTCAGTCTTCATGGTGGATTTTTCTAGGCCCGTAATTCTATCTTCTACAACTGAGATTTGATTTTCAGTGTGATCTAGTCTGCTTTGAATACTTTCAAGGGAGGTTTTGACTTCCTGTATTATAGTCTTCATCTCTAACAGGTCCATTTGATTCTTTTTCAAAGTGTGTAATTCCTTTTTTAGATCTTGCAAGAATTTCCTCACCTCCTGAAGCTCGTCAGCTTCTTTCCCCTGCCTCTTTGGGAGTTCATCGTCTCTCTTCTCTTCAATCTCTGTGAGCTTCGTCACCATGAAAATTCTAAATTCTTTATAAGACATTTCCATGAATTTCATCATACTGTCTGAGGATGAGGAGGACTTATTTTTTTTCCTTGGAGGAGAGGTATTTTCTTGTTTTTCCATATTTCTTGTGACCCTGTGGTGATTTCTAGTCATCAGATGGATAGTGCGTTTCTTCTAATTCTTGAAGTTCAGTCTGAGTGTTCAGAGTCGTTCAGTAGGAGGTGATCTTCAATCTCTTTTACATTCCACTCTTACTCTTTATGCATCAGAATCAGTGGGAATAGAGAAATATTCTGACCCTAACTGTATTCAGATGTATAGATTCTGTTCACTTGGATCTGTCTAGACATTTAGTGAGCAGAGGCTGAGAAGCAAATGAGTAAAGATAAAAAAAGAGAAAAGAAGAAAAAAAAGAAAAGAAGGAAACATAAAATAAGAAGAAAAAAGGGTAATAAAAACCTATAGATTTTAATATTAAAATGCAAAAATCGAAAACCGTGCGGTATGCAAAAGCACTAGCTCACAGCTGAAGTTCAGGAGCCATGTGGAGGTGGGCCTGGGTTTGTGCCTTTCCTAAACAGAAGGGGAGAGGCACCTGTTAACACAATAAAGGGGCTTGAAAGTCCAGAGAATACTTTAACTTTAAAAAAATTAAAAGACTCATGGAGCCATAGAGTGACAGAGAGAACTGGAGACAAAGAGACAGGTAACACTACCCACTAGAAATAAGTGAGGAAGAAGTCTCAGCAGAAAATCTTCATTTTAAGTCTCTGAAAACACTAGTTCACAGCTGAGGTTCAGGATCCATGTGGCCATAAAGAAATATTTCAAGAGGGGATTAATTGTAACTAAAAGTTTATAATTATAAACTATAATAAAATACACAGTAAAAAGTGTTAGTTGAAACCAAAGTTATAGTCACAAACTCTAAATCAGTCACTCTGTATGATAAAAGTGAAGCAAAGGAGGAAAAAGGACCACCTCACCACTGATTGTACAATTGCCTAAAACTCTTATATAATATTTATAAATGCATTGGAAAATATATTTATATACAAAAGTGGGAAAATAGTTCCAAAGGAAACAGGCAATTACGGAGAAAAAGGCAATGGAGTAAAAGTGAAATAACTTCAGAAGTTAGATATCATACAAAGAGCCCATGAACTATGGAAATGCTGGAATATACAGAGCTTAAAGAGGCAGCAAAAATTCACCTTGAGGATAAAATGGCAATAGAAAAAATAAATTTAAAAAAGTACTGGAACAAATTTAGACTTCTGCGTATGACACAGAGGCTGATACCAGACTTGTTTTCCTACTGCAAACATCTAGAAAAACTATACAAAATATATGTATTAATCATTTTCTTTTTTTTATTCTGGAGAAATGTTTTTTTCTTTTCTTTTTTTAAATTTCAATTTATTTATTTGGATTGATTCACTGTACATCATACAAAATGAGATTTTCCATCCAGAGTACACTGTATATTGTCTCAATCAAGCACATCAACAAACATGTTATTGTCAGCAAATAATTTTCCATTTCTTGTTTGCTGTATGTTTTGCTTTTTTTTCCCCCCATCCTTGATTCCCTATCTCTTACCCTCTGCCATCTCCCACTCTCCTCCCACACTGTCTCTGGTATCTATGTTTGCTTTCTATACTGTTTCCCCCACACACACACACACACATTTTATTGAATTACTAAAGACCTTAATTAATCTAAATATTTTCATAGCAAACACAGGTGATATATACATTTCCATGAACACAAGTCTAACTTTACGTATCCTATAAAGTAGCACCTAGCTGGGGCTATATATCTTACTGCAGTCATTGAATAGATATTTTTTTTTTTCCTAAAACTTTTTTTTGTAATTTAATTTACATTCTTTCTCTAAGCATCATCACAGCATACAAAATGTGATTTCCCATCCAGAATATACTGCATAGTGACTTAATTATGCATATTATAAAAATTTTTCCATTTTTAGTTCCTAGAATTATTTTTACGCCTCTTTCTGACCCTCTGTCCTTTCCCACCCTCTTCTAACACTATCTCTGGTATCTACAATTGTCTTCCATTCCTTTCCCACCCACATTGTATTGATCACACAATTTCTTACATAATCTAACTACTTTCAATGGTGAGTTCACTCGTTACTATTAAGAAAACCAGTTTTAACTTAAATCAAAGAAACACCAAGGAACTTTGCTTAAAGCCAGGAAACAGGTTAGGATTCTGTTCAAATGGTAGGTGCATGAACCTATCAGTCTCATGTACTTTTATCTTCTGTTCTGGTTCAATTTTCCTGATTAAATTCTGGGATATAATATTCAACTCCAGACTTGTCCCTTTGATTAAGTTGGCCACTTAGTTTTTGAACTCTTATTTCTGTGTGTCTGTATTTAATTTTCCTGACATAGCACACCCTTGAGAACTTCTTGGAGATCAGGTCTGGTGCTGGTAAATTCTTTCAGGTTTTGTTTATCTGAGAATGTTCTTGTCTTTTCTTCCCACCTGAAAGATAATCTTGCTGGATACAGTATTCTTGGCTGAAATTGCTTCTCTCTTAACACTTTGAATATATTTTCTCATTCTTTCCTCGCTCACATTGTTTCTAATGAGAGATCTGCTGTTAGCCTGATGGGATGTCCTTTGTAGGTAACTTGATGTTTTTCTCTTGCCAATCTTAGTGTCTTGTCTTTGTCTGCGGTTTTGGTCAACCTGGCTATAATGTGTCTTGGAGAAGATCTTCTTGGGTTGATTCTATTTGAGGTCCTTTGTATTTCTAGGGACTGGATCTTCGAATGCCTGTCTAGGTTTGGAAAGTTTTCTTGCAGGATTTCATGGAATAGATTATCAATGCCCTTATGGGTCTCTTCACCTTCTGAAATGCCAATTATCCAGATGTTTGGACGTTTGGTAGTATCTAGTACTTCTTGTATATTATTCTCAAATTTTTGGGCCATTTTCTCAGTCTTCATGGTGGATTTTTCTAGGCCAGCCGTTTTCTCTTCTACACCTGAGATTTTATTTTCTGAATGATCTAGTCTGCTTTTAATACTTTCAAGGGAGGGACCAGCAGTTAGCGTAATGGCTATGTCGCTGGACTCCCACGTAGTCGACCGCGGTTTGCGTCCCGGACCCGGTGGCTTAAACTCACACCGGGCGCGTGTGCGTGCGTGCCCAAGATCCCGAGAGGAGAATGGAGGAGAAGGGATTGCGGCGTGGCCATCCCCCCGGGGGGTGATTTCCTGCTTTCTATCTCTCTGTCTGTCTCTGTCTGTCTGGCGAGCGCACGCGCCCTATAGCAAAAACCTCTCCCAAAAAAAGAAAAAAAAAATACTTTCAAGGGAGATTTTGACTTCCTGTATTATAGACTTCATCTCTAACAGTTCCGTTTGAGTCTTTTGTAAGTGTGTAATTCCTCTTTTAGATCTTGCAAGAATTTCCTCATCTCCTGGAACTCATCAACTTCTTTCTCCTTTCTCTATAGCAGTTCACTATCTCTCTTCTCTTCCATCTCTGTTAGCTTTGCCATTATGAATGCTCTAAATTCCTTATCAGACATTTCCATGATTTTCACCAAAGTGCTTTTGGAGGAAGAAGAGTTACTCTTTTCCCTTGGAGGAGAGGTATTTTCTTGTTTTCCCATATTTCTTGTGATCCGGTGGTGATTTCTTGTCATCTGATGGATGCTGTGGTTCATTCAAATTCTTGAAGTTCAGTCTGAATGTTCAGGAGCAAGCAGACAGAGGTGATCTAGAATCTCTTTGCCGTTCTGTTGTGATCGCTGGTGCAGCACATTCAGTAGATATTGAGGAATATTTTAACCCTATTAGTATTTGGATGTTTAGCTAGAGTGCTCTTAGATCCATCTAAAAACACATTAAATGAATATTGGAGAGTGGAGAGACAAGAAAAAGGAAAATGAAAAAGAGAGAGAGAAACAACAACAAAAAGAGGAAAAAAAGACAATGAAACTGAAAAAATTGTAATTACTGTTTTTCTTTTAAAGAAAAGTCACAAAATAGAAAACCGCATGATATTTAACAAGATAAAAGGTGGAGCTGGGAGCAAGAGAAAAACTTTGCCTTTAAAAAAATGTAAAAAGGAAAAATTACCAAAAAAAGGAAGACAGAAGCAGGGAAAGACAGAGACAGAGGCACAGAAACAGAGAGAGAAGGCTGGGGGTGGTGGAGTGCTCCCTATCGCTAGCTTGTTTGCTGGAGGCTGATTTATCAGTAGAAAATTTTCATTTCTCATGTGCCCTGAAATACCTAGTTCGCAGGAGCCATGTGGAATCTTCTTTTGAAGGCCTGGTCTCTCCTTCCTGGGTGGGAGAACCAGAGCGATAATTAACAAGATAAAAGGTGGAGCTGAGAGCAAGAGAAAAACTTTGCCTTTAAAAAAAATGTAAAAAAGAAAAATTACACAAAAAAGGAAGACAGAAGCAGGGAGAGACAGAGACAGAGACACAAAAACAGAGATAGAAGGCTGGGAGTGAGGGGGGGCTCCCTTCCACTAGCTTGTTTGCTGGAGGCTGAATTATCAGTAGAAAATCTTCATTTCTCGTGTGCCCTGAAATACCTAGTTCGCAGGAGCCATGTGGAATCTTCTTCTCTGTATTAATCATTTTCAAGCACTGAGAAATACACAATGCAGGACTGTGAGCCTTGATAGAAGACAAACAAGGTGAATCCTACAACTCTCCTGCTTTTATATCTGGAGGTGCTTCTACACATCATGTAGGCAAACAGCGTATCTAGATGAATTTAAGGGACAAAGACTGAAGATTAGGAAAGCTCACGTGACTTTAATTGTAAGGGAGAGTATTGGAGAAGAGGAAATCATTTTGAAAAAGAGCCCCCAACTTCTTCACAGGAGGTGTTCTGGAGGTTTTGGCTGGATACTCCTATCCAGATTATATAAGAATACTTAAAACACAATAATAAGAAACACACTATATAATTTTAGAAATGATCAAACATTTGAACAGACATAACACTAAAGAATATATATAGTTGAAAAGCACACAGAAATGTATTCAACATCATTACTAACTGGAGAAATGTAAGTTAAAATAATAATTATCACTTCACCCCTATTAGCATAGGTGACCATTCCAAGTAGTGAAGATGCAGAGAAAGTGGAATGCCCAAATACTGCTTTCAGAGAATGTAAAATGCTAGGATCACTTTTTTATTAATAGGTTTCTTTTTAAAAAAATTATTTACTTAATTTTTTGTTATTACTATTTATGTATTTATTTTAGTTTGAACAGAGAGAGTCAGAGGGCGAGGAAGGGAAAGTGAGAAAGCAAGCCAACAGGTTCAGGACTTGAATCGTGGTCGACCATGTAGGTATTCAGCACCTTAACCACCATGCCACCTCCCAGTCCAGCTATGATCACTTTTAAAAATAAATTTTGGCAGTTTTTTAACAAAGCGAATTATACATCTACCATATAACCCAGACATTCTAATTCAAGAGAAGCAAAAACAACTATCCACATAAAAATGTGCATTTGGGGCCAGCAGTTGGCATAATGCTTATGTCACTGGACTCCCATGTAGTTGACCGTGGTTTGAGTTCTGGACCCAGTGGCTTAAACTCACGCCTGGCACATGTGTGTGCATGCCCAAGATACTGAGAGGAGAATGGAGGAGAAGAGATTGCAGCATGGCCATCCCTCCTGGGGGGGTGACTTCTCGCTTTTTGTCTCTCTGTCTTTCTGGTGAACGCACACACCCTATAGCAAAAATCTCAAAAAAAATGTGAATTCTAATGTCATTACAGTGTTTTTTTTAATAGTCCCAAGCTGGAATTGTCCATGATCAGGGAATTGATATATAGTTCATGGAATATTTATATAATAAAATATCATTTAGTCAGAAAAAAAGAATGTATTATCAATCATATAACATATGGATGAATATTTAAATGCTTATGCTGAGCAAAAAGAAGCTAGATTTAAAAAAAGAGTACATGTTATATGATTCAGTGTATGCAAAACTGTAAAAAAGTGCAGACTGATCCATACTAATAGGAAGTAGATCAGTGGTACTTTAGGGGAGAAGGATCAGGGAAAGACAAGATCATAGAAGTAGACAAGGGGACATTTGCAGTTAATGGATATATTCATTATCTTTATTCATTATCTTTATGGTGGTGATAGTTTCACAAAAGTATACACATATTGAAATACACTAATCTGGGAGCCAACAGGTGGTTAAAGGTGCTATATTCCCACTTGGCCAATTGTGGTTCAAGTCCTGGACCTGGCAGCTTGCTTTCTCCCTTTCCCTTTCTCTCTCTCTGGTCAAATTAAAAAATAATAATAGCAAATTAAAATAAATAAATAAATACATATTTTAGAATAAAGAAACATGTTGAAAAAAAAAACAGGAATAATGGGGCCAGTAGATGGCATAATGATTACAATGATAGACATCTATGTAGTCAAATGTGGTTCAAGTCCTGGACCCTGTGGCTTAAAACTTGCACCAGGTGTGTGTGCGTGTGTGCCCAAGATCCCAAGAGGAGAATGGAGAAGGGATTGCGGTGTAGCCATTCCCTGGGGGATGATCTCTTGCTTTCTGTCTCTCTGCTGAATACATGTGCCCTATAGCAGAAATCTCTCAAAAAAAAAAAAAAAAAAAAAAAAGGAAAAAAATGGGAACAAAATCACTGCATACCAAGACTCATGGGATAAAATAAAACCAGTACACAGAGAAAAGTTTAGAGTTAACAGTAAGAAGATCTCAAATCAGCAACTTAATTTTATGTTCTAAGGAATTAGAAAACCAAGAACACATTAAATCCAAAGTTAGCAGAAGGAAGGACATATGAAAGTTTAGAACAGAGATAAATAAGATAACTAATAGAAAAATAGCTACTTTATAGTATATTCATTCTACTCAGATCTTCATACTTAAAGTCAGACATGTATTCACACATGTATATACCAGCTGAACTTGATATTGAAAGTAGTTAGATCATTTAAGAAATTTTGTGAATCCATAAAATATGGGGGAAAAAGGAATGGAAAACAACTGTAGACACCTGAGATAATGTGAGAGGAGGGTGGAAAATGACAGAGGGTGAGAAAATAGGGGGAAAAACATATATACAGATATATATATATGAAACTAGAAATGGAAAATTCTGGATGATAGCATTTATAATTAAGCCACTATGTAGCACATTCTGGGTGGGAAATCACATTTTGTATGCTGTGACAATGCTCAGTGAATAAATGTAAATTAATTAATTAATTAAAAAGAAATTTAAAAAATAAACTTAATACGGCTTTCAAAAAACAAGGATCCTCATGGACTGTTGATAGATATAAGTTGGCCACTTCGGAAAACAGCTTGGCATCTCCTCAAACAACTAAACATAGAATTACATGTGACGTAGCAATTCTTCTAGGTATATATCCAAGGCAAATAAAAGCATGTTCACATAAACCTTGTACACAGTGTTTATAGCAACATTATTCATAATAAAAAAAGTCAAAACAACCCAGATGTCCATCAACTGTTTTTATTTTTATTTTTTGAGAGGTTTTCGCTATAGGGTGCGTGCACTTGCCAGACAGACAGAGAGAGACATAGAGACAGAAAGCGAGAAATCACCCCCCAGGGGGGATGGTCACGCTGCAATCCCTTCTCCTCCATTCTCCTCTCGGGATCTTGGGCACGCACGCACACGCACCCGGCGTGAGTTTTAAGCCACCAGGTCTGGAATGCGAACCGCGGTCGACTACATGGGAGTCCAGCGACATAGCCATTACACTAACTGCTGGTTCCCTCCATCAACTGTTGATGGATGAGCAATGTGTATTATATACATAGAATGGAATATCATGAAATATTATTCAATCCTAAAAAAGGATGAAGTCATGAAAGATGCTACAACACTGAATGTGAAAACATTATCTACCTGAGAGAAGACAGTTATAAAGACCATATATTGGGGTTGGTAGGTGGTGTCGTGGTTAGGGGTGCTGGACTTCCAAATGGTCGACCACAGTTCAAGTCCCAGACCTGGTGACTTCCTTTCTCACTTTCTCCCTCTCTCTCTCTGATCAAAACTGGAAAAAAATAATGATAAAGTTAAATAAAATAATTCTTATAAAAGAGTCATATGGTATATGATTCTATTCACATTAAATACCCAGCCTGGTGAAATGTATATATAAAGTAATTAGATTAATGACTGCTTAAGGTTGACTAAAGTTGGAGATACAGGCATCATAGGCATAGCTAAAGGGGTAGAACATTTCTTTCTATATTGATTTAAATGCTCTAAAGTGGACTGTGGTAATGGTTGTATTTATCCCTGAATATACCAAAAACCCTGAAATGTTACAATTTAAAGAGACAAATTATATCCTATATAAATTATTTCTTTATAATTTTGTAAAAGAATTAATAAAAAAATAAAACTCTTGCAATGAACTTACTAGCAGACAAAAAATTTAAATGGACAACGATTTTGACTGGTCACTTTAAAAGATACATAAATGGCTAATAAAAAATAAAAATCTTGCAATGAAGCTACTAGCAGACAAAAAATTTTTAAATGGACAATGAATTTGACCAGTCACTTTAAGAGATACATAAATGGCTAGTAAGTACATAAGAATGACAAATAAGAATATGAAAAAAATTTCACATGATTAGACATTAGGGAAATGGAAACTGAAATCACATTATTATATCACTAATGCCCACCAGAATGACTAAAATTGAAAATACTGAAAATGCCAAATGCTAACACACATGTGGAAGAACTGTCACCCCCCCCCCCTTTTAAAAATATATTCAATCACTATATATCATTTAGGTTGTAGAGAGAAATTACTCAACATGAAATACACCTTAGGTCAATCCAACTGAGAATACTATACACATTATTATCAACAAGTAAGAAACCATTTGTCGGCGCCCCTTCTGCAGAGAAGAGACGGCACGACACCCGGTTCTTCCTCCCGCAGTCTTTATTCACAGGTTTCAGCTTTTCCCGCTAGCTTCTTCCCGGTACCAGCTTCTTCAGCCAGCTAGCTTCTCTCCTCTTTACCAGCTAGCTTCTCTTTCAGCTTCCTTCAGCCAGCTAGCTTCTCTCGCAGCTTCCTTCAGCCAGCTAGCTTCTTCCTCCACTTCTTCTTTCTCCCCGTATATATAGGGTCCTCCCGGCGGCCCCACTCGCAAGTTCCTTCACCTGTGCAAGGTAAGTCCTGATTGGCTGTAGAAGGAGTTGTTTGTTCACGCCTCCCTATGCAGCCAGCAGCGCTATCTTGGCTCAGCGGCCAACGGCGGCGGCCAACAACCATTTCTGTGTCCCACAAATGTCTTCTCTATTTTTCTCCTTAATTTCCCTCCCTACACTCTTCCCCTCTCCCAGCCTCCTTCCATACTATCTCCAGTGTCCATAACTATTTTCAATCCTTTTATGCCCTCCAATCTTTCAATCTCTACCATAGAGTGTGGACAGTTGGTATATGTTAAGGGGAGACATACAATTTCTCTCTTTCTGACTTGCTTCATTTGGCTATAAATCTTCCATATTCATCCATTTTCTATCAAGTACCAAGGTCTTGCTGCTTTTATGAATGAATAGTATTCCATGGGGTATATGCCCACACTTTTTCAGTCCATTCATCTGTCATTCCTTTATTGTGTGTGTGTGTGTGTGTGTGTGTGTGTGTGTGTGTGTTTGTGAGAGAGAAAGATTTCTAATATAGGACAATGTGCTTGTCAGAGATGCAGAGAGAGAGAGAGAGAGCACGCAAGAGGAAGTGAGAAATTACCCCTTGGGAAATGGCAATACCAAAATTCCTTCTCTTCTATTCTCCTCCTGGGATTTTGGGCATGCACATACACATCCCTGGAGTGGGTTTCAAGCTGCCATATATAGGACTCGAACTGGGGACAGCCATGACAGAGTCCAGTGCCTTAACTACTATGCTATATGTGGGCTGGCCACAGAACTGCCATTCTTAACATTGCGGTGGGATGTATCATTGTACAACCAAAGATGTTAGCTTTTTTAAAAAAGAGATTATTATTTTAATTTTGCTTTATTTTATTTTATTTTATTTTATTTTATTTTAGATTTTTTGCCATAGAGTATGTGCTTCCTGGAGAAAAAGACACAGGTAGTGTGGGAAAGTGAGAAATCACCTCCCTCCCCCATGGGGATGGTCATGCTGTAATCCCTTCTCCTTCATTCTTTGGTGATTTGGGGCAGGCATGCCCATGTGGTGGCATGTTTTTCAAGCTGCTGGGTCTGAAACCTGAACTGCAAAGTTGGCTATATGGAATTTAGTGCCTTAATCACCACACCACCTCCTGGCCCCTAAGAGATTCTGTTTTAATTGTCTGAGGATGTGTGCACTTACCAGAGAAAGAGAGAGGGAGAACCACCCCCTCCCAATTGGGCATGGTCTTACTGCAGTCCCTTCTTCTCTATTTCCCTATTCTGTTGGGATTTTGCCTAGCATGTCTTTCAAGTCACCAGGGCAGGGTTTGAACTGTATTTGGCCATGTGGCCATCTCCTTTAACTACTAGACTGTAGGACTGGCCCCTAACCTGTTAGTTTTAAAAATAAATGCAAACATATGCTTACCCTGTACACCAATAATTTCACTTCTGATTATTTACCCAAGAGAAATAAAACATAAATTGAGGAGAAAGTTTGGACATGAATATTATAATAGCCAACAGCTAGATACAACACAAATTTCTTCCCTCAGATGAATGGATAAACAAATAGAATTTCAAGGGTTGTTCAGAGAGAACTAGAAAAGTAATTGCTCATTGACTACAAAAGAATCATGTTTATAAATCAGTCGGGTTTTTTTAAACTACAGGTTCATTCCAAAGATAAGAGTTACTTCATTTTCATTATTATCTATTTTAAAGTAGCTCTACAAATGTTTACACAATGTATAAAAACATTTTGTAATATTATTAAATTTTTAGATTCCTATATAATAATAATTCTTCAATTGTGATCTGGAATAGAGGTGGATTTCTCAGGGCCTTGTCATTTGAACTTCTCTATTTATAGACTTTATAATGTGCATGGAATTGTACATATAGCTGATATCAATCAGGATCCTGTGAACAAGAATGTAACCCCCACCCAACCTTTCATCATTCTCTTTATAAAGCAATGACAGAGTCACAGAAAAAGATGTAGAGTTTTCAGTTTCTACATCATGTTCAGTTTAAATTCTGGGCGTTGTCTTCATGCTTATTTCTAAGAGTAAGTTGTGGCTGTATTCACCTGATTTTTATAACTTGTCCAGAAATTCTTTGAAGTAGGTAAGATTTCTAGATCAGGGCTACTTTCTCCCCTGGACAAAGCTAGCACTTTCAAAGCTCACCATTCACATACTTCCAACTTTCCAAATCTGCAGTCTGTAATTCCAAATAAAACTATAGAATCCAGCTCTATAAATACCTCTTCAACCACGAGAGAAGTTGATGCTGGAGGGAAAGCAGATGTTCTCTCACACACAATTTGTAAGTTTTAATCTTTGTTCTAAGCATCAGATCTGGTTTCTATTGGCATAGCTTATAGACTGAGTCATTAGGGCAAACACCATGTCCATTCTTAAGTTTCGTTCATAAATGTTTGTGCTCTGACAGATGATTTTTTACATTGCACTAAGAGCCAACAATCATAATACTGATTGCAAATAAAATAGCATACACTCAGTTCAGATGGAAGAAGTGGTGCAATGGACATTTTTGGACTTCTCTTTTAGTGTCAGTCTAGGACGTGGACTAGCCAGAAGGGATTAGACTTCAGGGTTTAGCTAAGCAGAAGAGATCTACAATATATTCCCTAGTGGGATACATTGAAATAGCTAAATACTAGGAAAGAGAGAGAGGGAAATAGAATCAAGAGAATAGGTAAGGTAGGATTTATAAAAAAAAGTGCAAGAAGACAGTGTGGGAGGATGGTGGTCAATGGGGGTGGGAAAGAGTGAATTGAGAGGAAAAAAAACCCAAATATTTAACAGACACAAAATTGGAAAATTATCTGTTGATGATAATGTATATGGTAATATCTTTGTCTAGACTAATATGCAGTGTATTCATGCTGGGAAAATTCATTTTGTATGCTATAAAAATGTACAGTAATTAAACATAAAAAAGAAAAGATGAAAAGCTGGGGCAGTGTAGGGGGAAACACTAATTGTTAGAATAACTATTTTTTTAAGTTTTTTTTTTTTTTGCCATTCAGCCCATATGTTCACCAGAAAGAGGGACAGACAGAGACAATGAGAGGAAAAGTGAGAAATCACTCCCCAGGTAAGATGACCATGTTGCAATCCCATCTCCTCCATTTTCCTCCTGGGATTTTGGGCGCACACACACACACACACACACACACACACACACACACACATATCCAGCATGATTTTCAAGCTCCTAGGTCTGGAACCCAAATTGCTGTTAGCTATGTGGGAGTCTACTTGTTTAACCACTAGGTCACCGGCTGATTTGAATAACTACTATTCTTAATTGTCTTCAGTATTATAGAAACATTAACCTTAAAATGAGGAAAGTTTCGAAGTTTGCCACTATTACTATATCTTAGAGTAATATTTTGTTATATAAATATCTTAGATTCATAATTTGTCGAATAGTGCAAGGGATGAAGTGTTTAACTCCAATGAGTTGTTCTTTTCCAGTGTTTTATAAAATGCAGACATTAGTTAACAAAACCTATGTCCAGAGTGCCAATAGAATCTTGGAGCTATAAGAGTAGACCTCAAAAACTGAAAGATGACCCAGTTTAGCTCTTACAACCCAGTCTGAAGGCATCTTAATTGTTAATGGGAGTTGAATACTGTTCTTCTGTTTCTATTGTTCATATGAAGCTATTTATATTGAGATAATTCTTTTATTTAGAAATGTATCCACTAGGCAGGATCTAAGTCATTGCCCAGTGAAGTTATTTTATTTTATAGATGAGGAAATTGAAGCTCAGAGAAAAGAAATTGTTTAAGGCCACAACTATTGTTGAATTATGCTATGTTTATTTTTTTTTCTTCTGGGTATAATATTGGCAATTTAAATTAAAACAATGTCAAGGACATTTCAACTGTAGCCCATGAAATCTGAGAATGTTCCCTCTCTAATAATCTTAAGGAGTGGATGGGGTCAGGGCAATGGAGAATGTGTGTGTGTGTGTGTGTGCATGCTTGCTCTGTGCATGCACACGTGGATGTACGTGCGTGTTGGAAATTGCAAAACTATAACTTCTTTTGGCTTTGATAAAGAAATGCCATGGACTTGACCATTTGACTTTTTAATAGATTTAAAATGACTTTCCAATATGAGACTCTACAAGTTTTGGGCCAGTGGCAAATTCAAGATAGGATCATTCTTGTTCCAGAGTCACTGATGTGTAGCAATTAATTACTAACCTACACTTCAGGGTTTAGGGGACTGGAATTCTTTCACATGGACATATCCTGGATTTGCCTAGATGAATATACATACTTCCAAGTACCTTCCACATCTGGATCCCACACTGTGAGACTTGGCAGACTGACTGCTTTAAAAATGTTGCAGCATTGTTAGATAACCTGCCAGGATATGTTGAAATGGTACATAGTTTGAAATATTCCACACATGGGGAAGTATGCAAGTTCTTAAATACTGTTTTTCTTATCCTCAATTTGGCAGAGAAGTGTGTCTATTCTAAACATACAATCAGAATCTGAAATAACATAGTTTATATTTAGCATATTTATTCATCGTTTTAGTTTTATTTTATAAGAAAGTATCATTTAAAAGGTACATTGTTTATTTAGTACTATCCAAGTTGCCTGGAAAATCCTGTGCAGAGAAGAGACCTCTAATCAGAATATATTTTTAGTCCATATATTTCTTTACACAATTACAATTATATTATCTACTGGTGATTGCTCTGATTTAGTGGTAGCGAAATCCTGGAGCACTGTGTTCAGAAGGATTCTGGTTTCATCAAGGTTCTCAGTGGGAGAATACCCCAAATGATGTCTGGCATTGATGTGAAAACAGAGAGCAGTGAACAAAATGGCATGTTTTCATTTTCTTTCTTTCTTTTTTTTGGAGCGGTTTTTGCTATAGGGCATGTGTGCTTTCCAAAAAGACAGAGAGAGAGAGAGAGAGAGAGAGAGAGAGAGAGAGAGAGAGAGAGAGAGAAAGCGAGAAATCACCCCCCAGGGGGGATGGCCACACCTCAATCCCTTCTCTCCTTCATTCTCCTCTCAGGATCTTGGGCACACAAGCACACGCGCCTGGCGTGAGTTTAAGCCACTGGGTCCAGGACTCAAACGGCAGTCATGTGAGTCAGCGACATAGCCATTATGCTATCTGCTGTTCCCCAAAATGCCATGTTTTCAACACGCTTGAAATTTTTACTATTTTGTCTAATTTTTCTATTCTTTTCTTTCTTTTTTTTTTTTGAGAGTGTTTTGCTCTAGGGCGCGTGCGCTTGCCAGAGAGACAGAGAGAGACAGAGACATAGAAAGAGAGAAATCACCCCCAAAGGGGGATGGCCACACCACAATCCCTTCTCTTCCATTCTCCTCTCAGGATCTTGGGCACTCTCGCACACGTGCCTGGCGTGAGTTTAAGCCACTGGGTCTGGGACTTGAACCGCGGTCAACTACATGGGAGTCCAGCGACATAGCCATTACACTAACTGCTGGTCCCCTATTTTGTCTAATTTTTCATTTTTTCTAAATTTTTCATCTTCAATTTGGTTTTGAAAAAGAGCTTCCTGGTTTATTTATACAGAGAGTGTCTAGTGAATTAATGACAGGCCAAGAAAAGGGTGGAGCTGGACCCGGCATGCTTATGGTATGGTGATGCCTCAACAGGCTTATCCCTAAAACCATTCCAGCTTTGCAGGCAACTAAGCCCAAGAAAACATTGTCTTGGAGAAAGCTCCAAGTCTTGAGCCTTTTGTCTGGCCTGCTACTTCACTTCCTATCCCATACTCCTCCTCAGTGAGCCATGCTCCTTCCATCCCAGCTGGAATGCCCTTTTCTTTCTACATGTACTAGCCTTAGAGCTAGCTAGTTGGGGGATGAGACCTAAACCACCACAGATCAATACCACTGACAACGGATGAGGTGACTTCTAGAGAGCCTTTCTTGGCTGTCACCTGAGAAGGGCCTCTGACCCCAGGGTTTAGTAGGTGTCTGGATCACATCACTGTCCTTAACTCCAGGAGTGTGAAAACTACCTGGGTAAGATATTCTTCAAGGAAATACCATATGAAACATGTTCAACAGTTGGTCCTTTGTTTTTTTCAAACCAAATGGCTCATCATGAAACGACAGCTGAGGTGTTGCAGAACATCATCTCAAGAAACAATTATTATTAAAATCTTTTACATCATTTTCAAAAAAGTAAAAGTTTTCACTTTTTTAAAAAGATCTTGCTATAGGGCATAAGCGCTCACCAGAAAGAGGGAAAGTGAGAAATCAAACCCCAGGATGGCCATGCCACAATCCCTTCTCTAGTCTTCTCTCAGAATTTTGGAGATGCATGCACACATGCCCACAGTAATTTTCCAGCTGCTGGGTCTGGGACTTAAACCATACAGCTGGGCATGTGGAATCTAGCACCTTAACCTCCACACTACCTGCTGGCCCCACATTTTCACAATTATTTTTTGGTATCTTTATTTAACTGATATCTTAAGCATTTTCTGTAGATAGATATTTGACCACATTGAACTTTTATTTACCTAGATATTTGGTTGTTGGAAATGTCATGAGGCATTTTTACATAGAAAAACATAGAAAAAAATACATCATGACTTATACAACAACCCAATATTTTCATTACAAATTGACATGTCTATATATTAAGAGGAAATTTTAAGTACAAAAATCATTTAAAATTTTTCCCTATTCTCTCAGTATTTACAATGTCCATAACTTTTAATCCAGCACTTTAATTTTCAAGGATATTTTGTAGGAAAAATAATTTCAATGTGCATAAAAATTCATGTACAAAAAGGTACATTACAGCACTGTTTACATAAAGGAAAAATCTCCATGATATATTTTCTGATGAACTGACCAGGACACAGAACATGTTTCCACAATTTTTTTTTTTATAAAGGAGTCTATCTGGCTTCTCCTTTGTCCTAGCTACATCATGGCAGGGATCTCTGAATACACTGTGCCCAAGGGCTAACAGTGACAGCCCATCAGCGCATCATATAGCTCTTTTGCTTCATGAACTCCTGTTGGCCTTAATTATGTCCAGTTGCAGCACAGAGTCTTCCAACGCATCATCTTTAACTTCTTCATGTGTCCACACGGTGCTCTTGCTGTACCTGTACTGGGATAGCTGTGACTATAGCTGCCTGTGTTCTTTGTGGAGTACAATGTGATTTTTCAAGGCATGCATGACGTGTATGATAATCAAAAGACATTACTTTATTCATCATTTTCTTTTTTTTTCTCCTTATCTTTTTAAATTTTTTCTTTCTTTACATTAATTCAATATACATCATTATAGTATACAAAATGAATTTTCCATCAAAAATACACTGTCTATTGGTGCAATAAATCACATCAACATACATACAAATAATTTTCTATTACTTATGTCTTGTATATTTTGCCTTTTTTTTTTTTTTGCCATCCTTGATTCCCTATCCCTGACCCTCTGTCCTGTCCAACCCTCCTCCCACATTGTCTCTGGTATTCATGGTTGCTTTCTATGCCTTTTCCTCCCATTTAATTGATTTGCTAATGAACTTAATTTGTCTAAATATTTGCAATAGCAAGCGCAGCTGATATATACATACATATGAACCCATGTCTGACTTCAGGCATAAACCTCCGTGAGTAGAATGAACATACTATGAAATAGTACCTAGCTGGGGCTATATAGCTTACAGTGGTCATCAAATACATTTTTTTAAAAATTTCAATAACAGTTTTAGTGTTTTTTTTTTTCCTTCTGAAAAAAATTTTTTAATTAATTTACATTCATTCCCTGAGCATCATCACAACATACTAAATGTGGTTTCCCATCTAGAATAAACTGCTTAGTGGCTTAATCATGCATGTTATCATCTATAATATTCCATTTTTACTTTCATATATATATGTTTTTTACCCCATGTCTGACCCTCTGCCCTATTCCACTCTCTTATTACACTATCTCTGCTGTCTACAGTTGTCTTCAATTTCTTTTCCCCCAACATTTTGTTGATCACACAATATCGTAAGTAATCTAACTACTTTCAATAGCAAGTTCAGCTGATGGTTTCAAGAAAAGCAGTTTTGAACTGGTAAGGGTATTTCCTTGAAACTTAAAGCCTAGAAACAGGTTACTATTCTGTTCAAATAGTAGATACATGAATCTATTGACAGCTGAAGACAGGACAAAAATCCTTAAAACTGGACAGCAAAGTTTAGAAGAAAAGCAGCGATATTTTAGTCAAGTCACAGAATGCTGTTTCATCAGTTCAGTCTCATGTACTTAATCTTTCTTCTGTTTCTGTTGAGGTACGATCTTCCAGATTGAACTCTGGGATATAATACTCAACTCCAGACTTTGTCCCTACAATTAAGTAGCCCATTTTCTTAGTTTCTGAACTCTTATTTCTGTGTATCTGCATTTAATTTTACTGACATAGCACTCCCTTAAGAACTTCTTGTAGATCTGGTCTGCTGCTGGTAAATTCTTTCAGGTTTTGTTTATCTGGGAAAGTTCGTGTCTTTTCTTCCCAAATGAATGATAATCTTTCTGGGTACAGAATTCTCGGTTGAAATTGCTTTTCCCTTAATACTTTGAATATATTTTCCCATTCTTTCCTTGCTCGCATTGTTTCTGATGAGAGGTCTGCTGTTAGTCTGATGGGATACCCTTTGTAGGTAACTTGCCTTTTTTCTCTTGCCAGTCTTAGTATCTTGTCTTTGTCTGTGGTTTTGGTCAATCTGGCTATAATGTGTCTTGGAGAAGATCTTCTAGGGTTGATTCTATTTGGGGTCCTCTATACTTCTTGGAACTGAATCTTTGAGTGCCTCTCTAGGTTTGGAAAGTTTTCTTGCAGGATTTCATGGAATAGATTATCAATGCACTTATGAGTTTCTTCGCCTTCTGGGATGCCTATTATCTGGATGTTTGGATGTTTAATTGTATATAGTATTTCTCGTATATTATTCTCATATTTTTGGGCCATTTTCTCAGTCTTCGTGGTGGATTTTTCTAGGCCAGCAATTTTCTCTTCTACATCTGAGATTCTATTTTCTGTATGATCTAGTCTTCTTTTAATACTTCCAAGGGAGATTTTGACTTCTTGTATTATAGCCTTCATCTCTAACAGTTCCATCTGATTCTTTTGTAAAGTGTTAAATTCCTCTTTTAGATTTTGCATGAATTTCCTCACCTCCTGGAACTCAACTCCTTTCTTCTTCCTCTTCAGCAGTTCCTTGTGTCTCTTCTCTTCCATCTCTGTAAGCTTGGCCATTATGAATGCTCTGAATTCTTTATCAGACATTTCCATAATTCCCATTGATCTGTGTGTGGATGGAGAGAAGTTATTCTTTTTCCTTGGAGGAGAGGTATTTTCCTGCTTCCCCATATTTCTTGTGGTCCTGCAGCGATTTCTAGTCACCTGGTGGATGGTCGGTTTCTTCCCAAATTTGGAAGTTCAATCAGTGGGACCTCTTCCTTTCTCCATTTCCCTCAAAATGGCTAGATTGCAGGAGCCATGGAGCTTTCTCTTGAAGAAGGCCTGTTCTCTATTCATCATTTTCAACAAATTACATTACATTATGTTGTGCACCTTCAATGTTTCAAATTTCTCTCAAAGATATGCAATGCTTTTAAAGGTATTTATTTATAAATGTCTACTGTTTAGACTAATTGGAGCAGAATATATACATATTACTACACCATGTGTTTTTAAAACAATTTTTTTTGCTATAGGGCATATGTGCTCTCTGGAGAGACAGAGACAGAGAGACAGAAAGTGAGGAATCACCCCTTGGAGGGATGGCCATATCACAATCTATTCTCCTTCATTCCTCTCTTGGAACTTGGGCGTGCACACGTATGTGCCTCCCATGAGTTTCAAGCTTCTGTGTCTAGGACTCAAACCACGGTTGGCCAAGTGGGAGTCAGCAAAATAACTATTATGCCATCTTTTGGTCCCTCTACACCATATATATTTTTTAAATAGCAAATTTAATGTTTTGTATATTGTCACAATTAAAAACAATTAGTGGGACCAGCAGTTAGTGTAATGGCTATGTCGCTGAACTCCCATGTAGCCAACTGTGGTTCAAGTCTCAGAACCGGTGGCTTAAACTCACGCCGGGTGCGTGTGTGTGCATGCCCAAGATCCCGAGAGAAGAAGTGATTGCGGCATGGCCATCCCCCCTGGGGGGTGATTTCGTGCTTTCTACCTCTCTGTCTTTCTGTTGAGCACACACGCCCTATAGCAAAAATCTCTCTAAAAAAAAAAAAATTAGTAAAGTAATATACTCCAAGCAATTGAATGTATGAAATATATGCTATGTGAATTACTGATTCATTGGGTCATCAGAAAGGTCGGTAGAAAAATAGAAAAATACATTATGACCTTTCCGATGACCCCAGTAGTTGGATTAATAGATAACATATTTGTTACTCTTTTCTACTTTTGTCTTCCACTCTTATTCTGCCTTTATGTGTGTTTTCTTTTCATTTTTTTCATTTTTTCTTTTTTCTATAGGGCACATGAGCTTGCCAGACAGAGATAGACAGAGAGAAAAAGAGAGAAAGTGAGAACCCCGTCCCCCCAGCTGCCCCAAGGGGAATGGCCATGCCACAGTCCTGTTCTCCTTTCATGACTTTGGGCATGCACACACATGCATCTGGTGTGTTCTTCAAGCCACTGGGTCTGGAACTCAAATGTTGCAGTTGACCAGGTGTGATCCAGTGCCAGAACCAGCACATCACCTGATGGCCCCTGTCTTTGCAGTTTTAACTGAACATTTTATGATTCCATTTTCTCATTTTTCTTTGCATATCAGTTATACTTTTTTTTTTTTGGAGAGGTTTTTTGCTATAGGGTGCGTGCGCTCGCCAGACAGACAGAGAGAGACAGAGAGATAGAAAGCGAGAAATCACCCCCCAGGGGGGATGGTCATGCCGCAATCCCTTCTCCTCCATTCTCCTCTTGGGATCTTGGGCACGCACACACACGTGCCCAGTGTGAGTTGTAAGCCACCGGGTCCGAGACGAGAACCGCGGTCGACTACGTAGGAGTCCAGCGACATAGCCATTACGCTAACTGCTGGTTCCCGGTTATACTTTTTTAAAAACAACAATTTTAGAATTGCCCCAGAGTTTGCAATATATATTTGCACCTGATCAAGTCCACTTTTAAATAGCAGTGTACTGCTTATAAGTAGTACAAATACTTTGTAATAATAAAATGTCCATCAGTCCTTCCTCCTATCCCTTATATGATATCATTCATTTCACTTATATGTAAGTTGACATAATTGATTAAACGTTTGCTATTATTTTGAACACATCATTATCTGTTAGATAAATTAAGAAAAGTAAAAGTTTTAATTTTGCTTTCATTTATTCCTTCTCTAAGACTCATTCTTCCATGTACATCTGTCTTTTTCATCTACATCATTTTCCTTCTCTCTGAGGACGTTCTTTTAACATTTCTTGCAAAGCAGGTATATTGGCAGCAAATTCCCTTTATTTTTCGTTTTTGAGAGAGTATTCTTCATTTAGTTTTTTTTATAGACCACAGATTAATTTATTTTTAACACTCATCATGCCATGAATTCATAGGGAATAGATTCCAGTAGCTCGGGCTCCTTTCCATTGGTTCTCACAAAGTGTGCTTCTCTGGGTGGAGCAGGCTGGCGCTTTAGTTGAACCCAGGTTCCTTACTCTTTGGCTTCTTTCTTTTTCCGGTCAATTTCCTTCACACATTTTAGGAAGCTATCTCAGCTCTTAGAATCTAGCTTCATACGCTCAATATGCACATTAATTCTCTTGGCAAGAATCTTGCCCTTAACTTGTTTGTTCACAATAATGCCAACAGCATGCTGGGTAACACTGTAGACTCTTCCAGTTTTGCCATGGTAACATTTATGGGGCATTCCTTTTTGAACAGTACCCATTCCCTTAATGTCTACAATACCACCTTTCTTGTAGATTCACATATATGTTGTCAAAGGAACAACTCCATGTTTTCTAAAAGGCCTAGAGAATATATATCAAGTGCCTCTCCTCTTCCCTTTGTGTTTGTCATTTTGGTTAATTACTGGAAGATGGTGGTTCTGGCCAGAAGCCCTTCTTTAGTTTTGAAAGATAATTTTGTAGGGTACAGAATTATAGCTTAGTGTTGTGTTTTGCTGTTATTCTCTCTCAACACTTCAAAGATGTCAGTTCTCTCTTGTCTTGTTTTTATGACTTGGATATAATTGGATATAATTATTGGATATAATTGGATATAATTCTTATATTTGCTCCTCTAGATTTAAGGATTTTTTGCCTTCTGGTTTTATTAAAGATTTTTTTTTCTGAGGCCAGCATTTGATGTAGTGGTTACATCTCTGAATTCCCACATGGTGTATCTTGGTTTGAGTCCTGGACCTGATGACTGGAAAATCATGCTGGGCATGTGTATATGCGTGCCCATGATCCCAGGAGGAGAATGGAGGATAAGGGCTTGTGGTGTGGCCATCCCTCCTGTGTTATGATTTCTCCTTTTGCCTCTTACTATCTCTGTCTTTCTTTCTCTCCAGCAAGTACATGTGCCCTATGGCAAAAAAATCAAAGAAAAAAAGATATTTTTCTTTCATTTTCCGAATATGTGATGCCTACATGTGGTTGTTTTTTTTGTTTTTGTTTTTGTTTTGTTTGTTTGTTTCTTGGTTGGTTGGTTTGTTTTTTGGTTGTTGTTTTGGCATTTATCTTGCTTGATATTTGCTGAGTTACCGGGATCTGTGGTTTGGTATCTGACATTAATTTGGGTGAAATTCTCAATACTTATTTTTTTCTAATTTGTTTTTATGTTCATTTCTCTCTTTTATTCTGGCATCTAACTTTATAAAGACTTTTTCATTTTTGCTTTGTAGTTTTCCAAGTTTCGATAACTATATCTTTTTTTTTTTTTAGAGAAATTTTTGCTATAGAGCACATGCACTCACCAGAAATAGAGAAAGAGACAGAGAGACAGAAAGTGAGAAATCACTCCCTAGGGAGGATGGCCACACCACAATACATTCTCCTCCATTCTCTTCTGAGGATCTTGGGCATGCATGTACATGTGTCCAGTGTGATTTTAAGTCACCAGGTCCAGGACTGAATTGTGGTCGAGTATATATGAGTCCAGCAACACAACCATTACACCATCTGCTGATCCCCTATAGTTACATTTTTAAACTCATATTCTTCTTTTAGCTGTATTCAGTCTACTAATGAGCCCATAAAAGACATTCTTCATTTCTGTTGCAGTGCATTTGATCTTTAGTATTTTTTAAATTCTTTCCTGTATTTCATCTGCTTATGTTATTATCCATCGTTACTTGCAAGTTGTCTGCTTTTTACATTAGAGCCCTTAGTACATTAATCATAGTTTTTAAATTCCCAGTCTGATTATTCTGACATCATGGTCATATCTGAGTCTTGTTTTGATGCTTGCTCTGTCTCTTCCAACTGTGCTTTTTAGTATGTCTTGTAATTTTTATTGAAAGCTGAACATGATATACTAGGTAAAAGAAACAGTGGTAGTAGAACTTTAGTAGTGGGATTATAAGGTATGGGGGCGATAAGTGTTCTATAGTCTTATGATTACATCTTAGTCTTTTACTGAGCCTGTGTCCCTGGGCTGTAAACTTCACAAGTGCTCAGTTTTATGCCCCCTCGACCCTCTTTAAATGAGATTGAATGGCTAGAGGGGACTGAAGTTGGGTATTTCTCTTCTTTTTATGATAAAAACACTCTGGTCAAATAGTTTCTCTTGAGGGCCTGTCTTATTAAGAATAGAATGCTCTAGTATATTTTTAAGTAGTTATATTTCCTTTCCCCCTGTCAGAAACAAAGTGAGATTTTCTCCAATATCCTCAGAGAGAACATGGTAGAGTTCCTATATATAAAACTCACAGAAGTATGAAGCTCCATCTTCATCCCAAGACTTGGCAACCCCTGGAAATTTTAACTATCATATTTTCCAAACTGAGCCTCTGATAATTCAACAAGTACAGTTCAAATTTTCCTATCTTCCTACAGGTTCCCCCAGAGATTTCTGCTTCTAGGTTTATACTTCATTAAGTTGTAATTTTTTGTATGTACATGTGCATATCTAATTTTTGGAGCAGTGGTTTGCCCTGTTACCTCACTTCTCTGATGGATATTTAAAAAGTCATTATTATTATTTAAAAAAAAGATTTTTACTTAATGTTAGGATGTAATGTTTACTTTCAAGCTCCTTATATGCTAGACTGGAGATTGAAAATGTTTGTACCGTATATTATGAGTTAATAGTTTATCTTGGGCTTGTTTTATGTAATATACAACACTATCCTGTTCTTTTAACAGAGATGCATAGAATTACATTATATGGCTAGCTTGTCATTTAACAGCCCCCCCCACACACACTCACACATATACTCACAATAGACAAATACTTAGGTTGTTTTCTTTCTTGTTTTTTTTTTTAATAAAATAGATTCAACTTACATATAATCATTGTACTTATTTATGGAGTACAGTGTGATTTTCAGTATATGAATACAATGTGTAATAATGATATAAGGGCAATAAATATATTCATAATTTCTAATATTTATCATGAATGTGTTGTGAACATTAAAAATCCTTCAACTCATTTTGAATTGCACATTAAATTGCTAGTACTATAGTTACTCTACTTATGCTTTAGTTCTCTAGCTTATGCTTTAGTGCTCTACTTATGCTTTAGTACTCTTCTTCTTTCCTAACTACAATTTTGTATCTGTTAACCAAGTTCTTTCTACTCCCCCAGCCTAGATTCTAATATTTTTCATTCCACTCTCCACTTTTGTGCAATAAAATATTTTTGTTTGCTTATTTCTTTCTTTCACTTATGGCAGAAACAGAGAGAGAGAGACAGAGACAGAGACAGAGACAGAAAGATAGAGAAAGAGGTACCCTCACAGGATCCTCATGCAGCAATCTACCCTCAGCTTTAGCCAGCCAGGATCATGGACATATGTGTGTGCCTGGCATGTATAATGATAACTTGAGATGTGAATTTGAAACCTTCCCATGTGGCTTTGGCATCATGGAGTTTTCTCTTACCACTGTGTCACCACAGCTGACAACAGTAAAATCTCTTAGCTTTCACAAATGAGTGAAAAATTGTAGTACTTTTTAAAAATCTCTCTCTCTCTTTTACGTTTTTGGCAGACATGCACACGTATCCGGTGTTATATTCAAGCTGCTGGATCTAGGACTTGAACCATGGTTGGCCATGTAGGAGTCCAGTGCATTAACTATCACATCACCTTTTGGCCCCAGGTACTTGTCTTTCACTGTGTAGTTTATATTAACATAATTTCCTATGGGTTAATCCATGTTGCGGCAGATGACAGGAGTTCATCCTTTCTTATGGCCAAATAATATCCCATTGTGTATATACACTACATTTTCTTTATGCATTTATTTACTCTTTTACTCATGGACACTTAAGCTGTTTTCACTTCTTGGCTATTGTGAATAGAGCTTCAATAAACACAAGAGTGCAGCTATTTCTTCAACAAGCTGATTTCCTTTACTTTGGGAGAGATTATTGTACCATAAGGTAGTTGTATTTTTAGTTGTTTAACAACCATGTTGTCTTCCATAGTGGCTATGCTAAATAATATTCCTGCCATCAGGGTACAAATGTTTCCTTTCTCTGCATTCTCACCAGCATGTGTCAGCCTTCTTTTTTGACAAGAGCTATGTTAACTGGAATGAGGTGGTACTTTATTGTGTTTAAAATTTTTTTCTTTATTCATGATAGAGTGTGTACACATACAAGTGTGAGAGAGACAGAGAAGAGTATCTTCCACAGGCTCTAGTCCTGCCACCATCCCTTTCCTCCAGTTCTCCAGGCTGTCAGATATGGGGCATTTGTGTACATACCTGGCATGTTTCAAGCTGGTCAGGGTGGGGATTTAAAGTGCAGACACCGTGTAAGGTTCAGCTTTTCCTGAGCAGCGTGTTATCACTGTACCATGGAGCTGATCCTTCATTGTGGTTTTAATTTGCATTTCTCAACGATTAGTGATGTTGAGCATTTTTTTACATACCTGTTGGCCATTTATATATTTTCTTCTTTTAGAAAGAGGGATTTTTGCTATAGGGTGTATGTACTCACCAGAGACACAGAGAGAGACAGAGAGACAGAAAGCGAGAAATCATCCCCAGGAATGATGGTCATGCCACAATCCCTTCTCCTCCATTTTCCTCTTGGGATTTTGAGTAGTATAGACATATTAACAATATTACTTCTTCTAATCCATGAATATGGGATGTCTTTCCTTTTTTGTGCCTCTTCTTTAGTTTCTTTCATTAGTGTTTGATAGTTTTCATTATAGAAATCTTTCACATCTTTTGTTAAATTTATTCCTAGCAGGGTCAGCAGGTGGCATAGTGGTTAACGTGTTGAACTCCCACATGGTTGACTATGGTTCAAATCTTGGACCTGAAACCAGCAGTTAGCGTAATGGCTATGTCGCTGGACTCCCCCGTAGTTGACCGCTGTTCGAGTCCCAGACCCGGTGGCTTAAACTCACGCCTGGCGCGTGTGTGTGCGTGCCCAAGACCGGAGAGGAGAATGGAGGAGAAGGGATTGCGGCATGGCCATCCCCCCTGGGGGGTTATTTCTCACTTTCTGTCTCTCTGTCTCTCTCTGTCTGTCTGGCAAGCGCACGTGCCCTATAGCAAAAACATCTCTAAAAAAAAGAAAAAAAAAACAAATCTTGGACCTAACAGCTTGAAGCATATGTGTGTGTGTGTGCTCAAGATTCCAAGAGGAGAGTGGCAGAGAAGAGATTGCAGCATGGCCATCTTCTCTGGGAGCTGGAAGTTGATTTATTGCTTTCTGTCTCTTTGTCTCTGGTGAGTGCATGTGCCCTATAACAAAAATCTTTCCAAAAAATTATTTCTTGGTATTTTATTCATTCATTTATTTTGTGGCTGTTGCAAATAAGAATGATTTCTTGACTTATTTTTCAGCTAGTTCATTATTGGTGTACAAGAATACTTCTGACTTTTGGGGGCCAGCAGGTGGCATGTTGGTTAAGGCACTGGGCACTCCCACATGGCCAACCATGATTCGAGTCCTGGACTTGGTGGCTTGCTTTCTCACTCTTTGTCTTTTTCTGGTAAAATTAAAATAAATGAATAACTAAATAAAAATTTAAAAAATAATTATTTTAAAAAAAGAATACTTCTGATTTTTGTATGTTGATTTTGTATCCTATATCTTTATTGAATTTATTCATCAGCTTAACTTTACTGAATTTATTTAGCAGTTCTAAGAATTTGTCAATGTTCTTTTTGGGTTTTTCTATTTTTTATCTACTATCTATCTATCTATCTATCTGTCATCTCTCATTTGATCACAGATTTATGTTATCTGCAGATAGACAATTTGACTTCTTCCTTTCCAGTTTGAATGCATTTAACTTCTTTATCTTGTTTAATTAATTTAGCAAATATTTCCAGTGCTATGTTGAACAGAAATGAAGAAAGTAAACATTCTTATTTTGTTCTAGTTCTTGGAGAGAAAGCTTTCAACGTTTGTCCATTCAATGTGTCTTCTGTGGCTTTGTCATATGTGGCTTTTATTAGATTGTCAAAAAAAATCATGATGCACTTTTGCATAAAAAAACAGAAAAATATGTCATGACTTTTCCCAAATCCTAATATTATATTGAGATATGTGCTAACACTTAACTTTTTGAGAATCTTACTTATAAAATGATGTTATATTTTACCAAATGCTCTTCCTTCATCTATTGACATGAGCATATAATATTTATTTTTCATTCTGCTAATGTGATAAATCATACTTATTGATTTGCATATGTTAAAATATGTTTGTATTCCTGAAATAAATCCTATTTAATCATAGTATATAACCTTTATTTATTTATTATTTGCCAGAAGGTGTGTGTATTCACCACAGAGAAAGAGGAAGAAAGTGCCTCTCCCAATGGGGTATAGTTATGCCATCCTTTCTCCTCCATTTCTTTATTCCGCTGGAAATTTGGGCATGCATGCACAAACTCCTAGAGTGTTTCTTAAGCTACTGGGGCTGGAATTCAAACTATATAAATGGCCATGTGGAATATGGCTTCTTTAATCACCAGGCCCAGGTGCCAGCCCAATCTTTTGATGTACTGTTAAAATCAATTTGCTAGTATTTTCTTGAGGATTTCTGCATCTATGTTCATCAGCAGTATTAGTTTGTAATTTGTTGTCGTCATCAAGACCTTGCTTGGTTTTGGTATGGAGATAATGGTGGCCTCATAAAAGTGCATTTAGAAAGTATCTCCACTTAGATCTTTTGGAATTGCTCCCTATAGGTGTGGTACTTGAATCATTGTCAGCCACATGGGAGTGTCCAGTGCTTTAACTCCCACATCACCTACTGGTCCCAGGTCTGCAAGAGTTCTGCTGAGAAATATGTTGTTAATCTGATGCGGATGTCTTTACATGTGATTTGATGTTTTTCTCTTGCTGTTTATAGTTCTTTTTCCTTTGTGTTTGACTTTTGAAAGTTTGAATATATGTCTTGGAGAATAACTTTTTTTGTTTGAATCTATTTGTGATCATTGTATTTCCTAAATCTGGATCTCCACATTTCTCCCTAGACTTGGGAAATTTTTAGTTGTAATTTTTTTTAGGAGACAGATTTTTGCTATAGGGCATGTGTACTCGCTAGAGTGACAGAGAGAGACAGAGAGACAAAAAGTGAGAAATCACCCCCCCCCCAGGGAATGGTCACACCACAATCCCTCCTCCTCCGATCTCCTTTCAGGATTTTGAGCATGCACACACATGTGCTTGGCATGAGTTTTAAACTGTTAGGTCCGGGACTCAAACCATGGTTGACTATGTGAGAGTCCAGTGACGTAACCATTATGCCATCTGTTGATCCCAGTAGCTATTTCTTTTCAAATTAGTTTTTTCTTAATGCTTTTTCCCATTTACTCTTCTCTGAAACTCCCATAATGAGAGTATTTGTTTGTTTATGGGTGTCCCATTATTTGCTGAAGATTTCTTCATTTTTCAATTCTCTTTTTTTCTTTGAGTTATTTCAAAAACTTTGTCTTTAAGTTCAGCCATACAGTATTCTGCTTGATCTAACCTGTTATTGGTGCTCTCAACTGTATTTTTTTTTCATTTATTGCATTCTTCATCTCAAGGATTACTGTTTGATTCTTTATTATGATATATTTCCACTGACTTTTTATTCAAATCATAGATTGTTTTACTGATTTTGTTAAACTACCTGAATTCTCTTGCATTTCATTGAGGTATTTTAAAAAGATTATCGAGTTGAATTTTATTTCAGGTATTACTTAGACTTCCTTTTTTTTGTGAAGAGTTACTGGAGAATTATTGTGTTCCTTTGGAAGAGTGCTGTTTCCTTTTTTTTTTTTTTTTTCCTTCTTCTTTTAATGTTTCTTATGTTCTTGTATTAGTATGTGGGCATTTGGTAGAATAGTTGCCTCTTCCAGTTTTATAAAGTAGCGTTTGTAGGGAAAAGACTTTTTCTTGTAGATGCATCCCCATAAAAATAGTTGGATAATGTGCTTTGACTTGGATTCTATTGGTAATATGGTTTCTGTAAATTTCCCTCAGCTAGAACTTATGTCCATGGTGACTGTGAGTGCCTTTGTGGCTGAGGCTGTGAGTGAGAAATAGTGTCATGGCTTTGAGTTGGACATCCTTGTAGTGGGTACAGGGATCCTCTGTTCCTGGGTCAGGGATCCACAGTGTGCAGGTGTGCAGGGGGCCTGCCAGTTGAGGTAGTGACACCTTTATGAACAGTGATTATAGCAGGGGCCACATGTGAGAGTACTGGTAACCTCAGACTCTTAGTGGGTTGTGTGCTTTGTAGGGAGGTCCCACCAGTTCAGGAAGTGTGGTTGAAGCCAGTAGCAGCTATTGCTCCTGGAGTAGAATCTTCAAGCCCTGTTTGAGGCACATGCAATATGTAAGGGTCTCTCCAATATAGAGAACAGAGTTTGCAATGGTGGCAGCAGAAGCGCCTGGGCCAATGTCTTCAAATCCCTTGTGGAGCACATATATCACACAGGGTCCCCAGAAATAGAGCATATAGGGTTACTTGTAGTAATAGCAGTGGTAGGTAAGTGAGGGAGGCAGCTAATGTTCTCAGGCCTTAAGTGAAGTATATAGAGACCCCCTCCAGTTGAGCTTGGTTGGTGGTAGTGGTTGTTTTCCAGTATTGTTGTCAGACCCACATGCAACTCACATGGTGTGCAGAAGCCATGCCAGGGAAGAAACAGGATCTCATTGTTCCATGGAGGCCTTTCTACATCAGGTTCCAAATAAGGGTTGTGCAGCAACAGAAGCTGTGTCCAATGACTGCGTAGGGCACTGGGTCTTGAAGTGGCAGAAATAACCAATCAAAGTATACACACTAAGAGAGTGAAAATGTTCATTCTGATGGCTCTGGGTTCTGGTTGGGGTGTGCGAATTGTACAGAAGCCACACCTGTATGGGAAAGGAGGAGATTCCCTAGGTGCAGGGACACTTGGTCCAGTGGCTCTGGGCCCAAAATAGGGCTTGTGTAGCATGTGGGATCCATGCTAAGAGAGAGGAGGTTACCCATGAGGTCCCACGGGGTGGAGATAGTTGGTCCAGTGGCTCTAGGCCCTGAGTGGGGTACATATGGTGAAGAAGGTCACCTAGCTTGGTACAGAGAGGTAGGGGATGTGGAGTCTTTAATCTCTGGGGAAGACAGGTCTAAATTCTTCAGTCTCCGAGGGACAGTTGTCTGGACTCCTCAATCTTGGGAAGGAAGGGTTCAGAGAACCCAGTCTGTGAAAGGGGTTTTTCAAGAGATATCAGTCTTTGGTAGAGAGATCAGAGACTTTGGTCTCTGGATGACATCTGCACTGACTCCCCATGTCTCCGAGATGTCCTTTGCACTGTGGTGCACGACTTGTTCCCTGGAATGCAGTGTGCTGCATGGGGTTGCTGCTGAATCAGTGGGCTCAGTGGCTGGCCCACTTTAAGTGGGTGTGTTGGAGCAATAGTGGGCCCTCAGGGTTGTAACAATGCAAGGTCTACTGTTCTCTAGGGCAGAATATACTCTAGCTGTGTCTATTCACCCCCAAATGGCCAAAGACAAGGGGGTTATCCAGCATGTGTTTCTTTTCTGGGTTAGTGCCCCTGCATGGACTATAGGCAACTAGTTACATGTGGTTCAAGATCTGTGATGACTATGTGACTTTCCTATAGCTGGACTATAAGCATTTGAGGTGGAAATGGGCCATACTGGCTATATTTTGCTTGCCTTTTCCCTACAGAAGGGATTTTTCCCTCAGCTCAGGTTGCTCTTACATTGATGTTTTACTTTCTTCTCTATTCCTTCATCCTAAGGTTTTGTGTTTCAGAAGTTTCTCATTACTTCCTTGCTATATTCCCTCTTCACTCCTCTGTTTGAAATACATCTATTTATCAGGGTTTTTTTATTCGTCCATATTGGTAGAGAGGAGGTGTGCTTGGTCTCTCTAGTTAGCCTTCTTCCTCCATCCAGGCTTAGGTTCTTATCAATATTTTTTGTTATGAACAATGTTGTAATGAATATCCTTGTGATTTGCAAATAAATCTGTAGAATAAATGATTGGAGCAAATTATGTTAAAAATCATTGCTAAATCTTCCTCAGTAGAAACTGTACCAATTTACACTTTATCAAACATTAAATAAAAACCTTTACCAATATTATTGTTGATAAATTATATCTTTTCATAGTTTAGATTTTTGACTCTCTAATAACCAGTGAATTTGACAATTTTTTCCTTTATTTAACTGCCATTTAGTTTTTCTTTTCTGTGAACTCTCTGTTCATGTTTTTTTCTCATGTTCTATCAGTTTTGTTTATCTTTGTCTTGTTGATTTATAGTAGCTTTTTATACATTAAGGAAAATAGTTCTTTCTCTTACGTATTGCATATATTAATTTTTCCAGCTTATTATTTTCTTTTGACATTTTAATGTTTTTTTTTTCCTGTGCTAAATTTAAAAAACATTTAGATGGCTAAATTTGCTAGTCTTTTGATTCATCATTTCTGGGATGCGCATTATGCTTAAGACTTTCATTGCCATTTTTACATTCTTGCCATTTATATTTAATTTTTGATTAATCTAGAACCTCTTGTGGCATAAATTTTAATTAGGGGTCCAACTTAATTTAGTGTTTTTTTCATAAAATAATTATACTACTTTAACTAAATACTTAAATGCTTTCCCATTTTCTATACAGGTTTTTTAGTAATCACATTTCATTATACCAATATGCTGATAGTAATATCATATTTAAAAATACGAATAGTTTTTAATAGTTATTATTATATATTATACTACAATATACACCTTCATGTGTATATCTTATTTCTGTTTAATTATTTCTCTGAGATGCATTATTAAGAGTTAATAATTGAGTTTTGCTGAGTGTGATCACATTCATTTAAAAAAATGTGGCAGTTGTGAATTCTACCATTGACTATTATATTAAGTTGCAAAACTAGAATTCAAAGTTTACTCTAATTGGTACTTAAAAAATTTAGTTTGCCATAGGGTACAAGTACTTGCTGGAGAGAGATAGAGAGGAACAAAGGAAAGTGAGAAAGCCCCCTCAACCCCAGGAAGGATGGCCACACCACAATCCCTTCCTCTCCATTCTCCTCTCAGGAATTTGGGCACACACACACACGTGGACCTGTCATGATTTTCAAGCTGCTGGATCTGGGACTCAAACCATACTGTCTGCAATGTAGGATCTAGCAACCTTAACCACCACACTACCTGCTGGCCCAGCACTTATTTTTAGGGAATATGAACATATTTTTTTATGTTTATTTCCTTTTTTTTCAGTTAGTGGAAAGACTATGGGCTTTGAGGCCAAACAGCTAATTTTATATTTCAGCTCCGCTATTTCTTAGCTGTGCTATCTTGGTATCTCAGTTGAAAATTGTATATAATAATACCTACTGTGTAAAGTTGTTTTGATGATCATATATACAATATGCAAAAAACCTAACTTGTGAACTAACTTAATGAATAAAATCTATCATTATTATTTTTCCTTGGGTGAACTATCATATTCTTTGTAAAAAAAAAAAGTTTTTAATAGCCAGAGGTTACATGCACTCACCAAAGAGGAAAAAGTGAGATGGAGGGTGGGGGAAGTACTATCTCCAGTGGAACAAGTTAGTGCTGCAATACCTTCTCCATTTCTCCAACCCGTCAGAATTCTGGACACGCACACACACACTTGGTGTGTTTTTCAAGCCACCAGATCTGGGATTTGAACTGCAGTCTTCCATGTAGGATCGGGGTCTCTTTAACCACCAGGCTATGGGGCTATCCCCCCTTCGCAAAAAATTTGTGCAAAAATACAAATGAGGTTGGGTGAACACTGGGCTGGAGTGTGGAGTACGAGAGATTTATAGGCCTTAAGAACTTAATCAAATTATTATACTTAACTGTTTTTGAGTGCAAATGTCCATAAAAATGGAGATAATTTCTGATTTGCCTAGTTTGTTTTACTGAGAACTGAATAAGATAACAGATGTGACAAAAGTTGAAAAGCATTAATGTAAAATATTTCTACTATTACTTTAATGACGAGGAAGATAGGATGTGCAAACTTGTATACCAAGACATTCATCTTGGTCTACTATTCCTTTTCCTGATATTCTGAGTTCTGGCATGAACTCAGTGTGGGTTGTGATTTCCTTAGAGAATTTTTCTCTTTATGCCAGTAATAATTGCCCAAGTAGGAGGAAGCAAGCTTGTACATTTGACATAGAGTTTCTCTAGAGAAAGAAGGTATACATAAGATGGTTTAGGACAGTTATACATAAGTAAAGTTTGCATTAACTTATGGAAAATAATTCATAATAAGCTAAGGCTAATGTCCTTCGAAATCCTGAATCCGTAATCCTTGGACATTTGGAAGCCAGGATCACAGAAATCTTTTATATCTTGAAACCATAGAGAGGAAGGAACAGAATAATAAATCATTATCATAGTAAAATATCCATAAGGAAAATGGATACAGTTAGATTGAGCCGAGACAGTGGAGCATGTGGGTCAAGAATGTATCTTGAGGCAAATAAGACCAGAATTTCAGTCCTGTCCCTTACTTACAATGTGCTATTAGTCACTTTGTCCTGGTTTCCTATAAAGTGGGACTCATAAAGGCTTTTTCCTTAAAGGTAAAATGTATAAGGGTTAAATGATGTACAATGATGATTATAAAGTTCTTATATGAGGACCAGCAGATGGCATAGTGGTTAAGGTGCTATATCCCACATGACAAATTCCATGGTTCAAAATCTGGACCCAGTGACTTGAAAAAACACACTGGATACATGTGTGTATGCCCGAAATCCCAAGAGGAAAATGGAGGAGAAGGGACTATGTTACAGTCATCCCCTCAAGGACAGATTTCTCACTTTCCCTCCCTTTCTGTCTCTTTTCAGAGAGCACAAGCGTCCTATGGCAGAACTCTAAAAAAAAAAGTGCTTATACTTTCTAATACATATAGAGTTCCTAAGAAATGGTGGCAGTTATTAGCACAATTTTTATTAACAGTAGTATTAATATCGCAATAAAGTAGTATAATCAAAATATTTGTGCACATGTGCACGTATGTATGTATGTATAAATAGATGTAACTTGGATCATTTCTTTTTTTATAGTATAGCATTTCCCTGAGACATGCTGTTCCAAAAGATCCTCATAAATTCAGTCTCTGAGAATTTTAACTGGTAGAACTGGATAAACCTAGAGACAAAAAGTAAATGTTTACTCTCAGTTTTCACAGAGGTAACTTCACATGGGCAAAAACATGGAATTCAGGAGGAATAGAAGCTATTGCAAAAAGACATTTTTTTAGAAATATGCTAAGTTTGGGGCTGGCAGGTGACGTGGTTGTTAAGGATGCTGGACTCCTACGTGGCCGACTGCAGTTCGAGTCCTGGACCTAGTGGCTTGCTCTCCTGTTTCTCTCTCTCTCCCTCTGTCCCTCTCTGGTCAAATTAAAAGTAAATAAATAAATAAATAAAGTTTAATAAAAATAATTCTTACAAAAAGAAATATGCTAAGCTTAAGGTGATTCAGAAAAATTATGAGGATACTTGACAATGCCTGTTAATTAGCCTTAGACATACTAATAGAAAATGTAAATCAGAAGGGATTTCTAGCCAATTGTTTTACAGAATAAGTCCTGATGTAAACCCAAACCATCTTATTTTCACAGATCAATACTGCTCTTACATGGTTTACAACACAAAGGAGAACATGCCAGACTTTTTAAAGAAAGTGACAGTAAATGTCTTATGGACCTGACCAACCTTTTCTTCAAATCAAACAACAAATCTGTGTATGTTATCACCATAGATATATTCCCCCAACCTCTTCCCCCCCCCCCAGAGGTTTTTGCTATAGGTCGCATGTGTTGTCTATAGACACAGAGAGAAAGAGATTCAGAAAGTGAGAAATCACCCCTTAGAGGAGATGGCCATGCCGCAATCCCTTCTCCTCCATTCTCCTCTCGGGATCTTGGGCACGCATGCACACACGCCCAGCGTGAGTTTAAGCCATTGGGTCTGGGACTCAAACCGTGGTTCACTACATGGGGGTCCAGGTACATAGCCATTAAGCTAACTGCTGACCTGCCCCCCAACCTCTTTTGTATGACAAATTTCAAGTCATATTGGAGGTTGGTGAGGGACATTAGAGTGTGACCTTTTCCACCATTCATCCCAGCAGCTTTGCATAGCCCTAATTTCTTTCGCACCCACTCATCCTGACCATTTTTACTCAGTCACTTCTTTTAAAAAGGACCTATTGTGTTATTTTCTGCCTAAAACTTCCCCATTGTCAGTAGACTATATCTAAACTCCATAGTGGGGTTACAAATGACCTTTATAATAATCCTTCAGTGTATATTGTCCAGCTTTATTGTTCTCCACTTCTACTTCTCTCTTCTAATTATCACTCTTGACGTGCATCCAGTTCTAGAATGTGCATCAGAATCACGTCAGCTCAATTAAAAACCCCGGTTTCTTGGACCATGTCTCTTGGAGTCTGGCAGTGACTTTCAGAAATCAGACATTTAAAAGGCAAGGTGATTCTGCAGCAGTTGATAAGAAACCTTCGTTTATGAAACAGTGACCCAAGCCCTGTCCTGCCAAATGCTTTCTCATTTCTTTAGAAGACCATCTTAGTAGTTCTCCACCTTCTCATCTTTCTGCTTAAATGTATTTCTTCCTTTTTCCTGCCCAATAGACTTTGTAGCAATCCTGCATGGCCTGGCTGGAATTAGCCACACCCACTGTCCCCTGCCCCCAAAACATTTATTCAAACAGAGTTAGTTTTCCTTCCACACTTTGTGTAGATGTTCAACATCAGTATTTGTGCTCATCAACCTCGATAGAGTTAAACTTTCTTCTAAAGGCTGAGACTTTCTTGATCAATTTTGTATTATACACAAGAGCTTGGCAAAGTGCCTAACACATTAAAATAGATGCCCAAGAGGAACCAGCAGATGGTGTAATGGCTATGTCACTGGACACCCATGTAGTCGATCAAAGTTTGAGTCCCGGACCCGGTGGCTTAAACTCACGCAGGGTGCGTGTGCATGTGTGCCCAAGATCCTGAGAAGAGAATGGAGGAGAAGGGATTGCGGCGTGGCCATCCCTCCTGGGGGGTGATTTCTTGCTTTCTGTCTCTCTGTCTCCCTGTCTCCATTTTTCTGGGGAGTGCATGTGTTCTATAGCAAAAACTTCTCCAAAAAAACAAAAACAAAAAAATAGATGCCCAAGAAATTATTTCTGTATAAATAGATAAGTGAGTAGATGGAGGTCTTTGGGTTCTACATTCAACATCAGATGAAATAGAAATTATAGGTTAGAAATTATTCGGTTAGATTCTGGCTTGGGGTACAGACATTAAGCAATTTTCCTTAATACAAGCAATTTGGAATTTGTCAAACAGATCATAAGGTTAAATGCTTTTGTGAGTAGTTAAATAATAAAAAAATTAGTTTTAATATTGCACTTGGTATGAAATAGTCTAAAATTTGAATAGCACAAATAAAGCTTTGTGCCCAAGGGTGATAGATTCATTTTGCAAAAGAGAGCTTCAGGTTGCATTTCATTACATGACTTTAAATAGACTTCAGGAGATTAATATATCAAACTCAGTGATGACAAATGTTTGCCACAACAGGTGGTATTATTTTGAACCTAGGAGCAATAATGACAATTAAAAAAAATAGGAGAAAAACTTAAGCTCCACATTAATTTAAAAAAAAATCCATATGAGATTCCATAAAGTTCATGGAGAAATGGAAGGAAAATATGACTTAATTTGTTGCAAAAATTTTTTGAAATTCATACATACTTTTTTCTTAATGTGTATTTTCCATGAACTTTTTGAAGACCCCCCCCCATATTTGGGATAAACTTTTTAATAAAAAGGTGTCAACAATTTGGCCATTTTTTTCAAGCTAAATAAAAAACACTTAAGGACAATTTTTTTTAAGTAACAGATGTTCATTTAACAAATATTTATTCAGCTCCTATTTTGTATCATATTAGGCTTTCAGACTTTAGTATCAGTGAACCAAAGAGACAAAATTTCTGTTTTAAAGATTGCTTTCTTGTATGAGAAGAAAATCAGTAAATAAAATTTGATTATATGTGTGTGTATTTGTGTGTATATACTATGCCAGGTGGTGATAAGGGCGATGATGAAAGATAAAGCAGAATATGAGTGGTATTTTGTTGTAGAAGTGAAACAGCACTCCTTGAAATAGGAGAACTTCCTAACCTTTATTAAGCCTGGCAGGCATGGAGGAGCTAGTGCTCTAATCTCTGGCCATGCCACTGGGCTTACATTCTTTTTATAGGGACAGTTGACAAGGGAGGTTGGGGTGGGCTCAACTGAGTAAGCTTTGGGCTAAAGCTAGTTGTTATGCGGAAGCAAAGCATGGGCGCCATTTGGTTAGATAAGGGAATGGTTCCTAGCAGCTCTGAGGAAAGGGCCTCCTGCCCAGGGGCTAGGAAGTGCCTCCTGTTGTGAGGTGATCACTGTGAAGCTGGTGGCCACCCAGAAAGTGGTTTTTACTTCATTTTTTACCTCAATTTGAGTTAAGGAGGGGTGGGAAATCCACTTTAATATAATATGACATTTGAACAGAGATCTAACAGAAGTGAGGGAGTAGGCCTATGACTATCTGGGGAAAGAGTATTATATGTATTAGGGATAGCATTTGCAAAGGCCTTGAGGGGTGGAGTGTGCTTGGGGAATAGGAGGCATAGCAAGGATGCCTGTGTGATAGAAGTAGAATATATCAGAAGAAAGAAATAGGAGATAAGATCTCAGAAGTAATGGTGGTAGTGGTGGTGGTGTGTGTGTGTGTGTGTGTGTGTGTATTGGCAGTGGTGGTGGAGGGGGAGAAGGTCGACAGATGATATTATATATGGCCTTTGTGAGCCATATTGAGAGTAGTAACCACTGGGACTTTTGAACAAGGGAGTAACATGATGGATCTGGTATTTATTTATTTATTTAGATATTGTCTCCATAGTCTGTGTCTCTCATCCTAAGTCTTCATTAGTTTTTGCTAGATGCCAAAGAGCTTGATAAGAACAATAGCTTTGGTGGTTTTAAACAATTATTAATAATAGTGGTCATATAGATTATATATAATAATAATAATGATAGTTATTATAAATTTGAAACATCTTTTTTTTTTTTTAGATAAGTATTTGCTATAGTGTGTGGGTATGCTCGCCGGAAAGACAGAGAGAGACAGAGACAGAAAGTGAGAAATCAGCCCCCAGAGGGGATGGTCATACTGCAATCCTTTCTCCTCCATTCTCCTCTTGGGATATTGGGCACGCACACACACATGCCTGGTGTAAATTTGAAGTCACAGAGTCCGGGACTTGAACTGTGGTTGAGTATTTGGGAGTCCAACCACATAACCTTTACACCATCTGCTGATCTGGAAACATCTTAATAAGAACAATGATGGGGCCATCAGGTGGTGTGGTAGTTAAAGGTGCTGAACTCCCACTTGGCCGACTGTTGTTTGAGTCCTGGACCTGGTTGCTTGGTTTCTTTCTCTTTCTCACTTTGTCCCTCTCTGGTCAAATTAAAACAAATAAATAAATAAATAAAGTAAAATAAAATAATTCTTTTAAAGGAATAAAAAAGAGGGCAATGACAGCAGCAACAATCGCAACAATGGGCATAAATGTTGCCGTTTACTTGGTGCCTGCTGTACGCAGTCTACATACATGTATTTTCACACAGTCCTTACTATTATCTGTGAAGAGATACTGTTATTCTTATTTTAAATTTCCATAAATATGAACATGAACTATTTGATCCCCATAAAACTTATGTGACCAGTATATTATGTAAAGTTGCATTTATGTGTTTTTGATATTTATTTGACTTACTTGCTTTTGACTTATTTATAGCTTTAGCCAAAATGACAAATCTTTTTCTAAAATAATAATGTATATAATTATATTTCTTCCTATTATTCTTTTTAATTTGCTATAGGGCACATATGCTCACCAGAGAGAAAGAGACAGAGAGATAGAGAAAGTGAGAAAGCAAGCTGCCAGCTCAGGGACTTACTTGAACCATGGTCGGCCATGTGGACGTCCAGTGCTTTAACTACCACACCACCTGCTGGCCCCCAAAATGACAAATATTAATTGACTGTATTCCAGGCAACACACTAAATGCTTTGCATACATTATGTTATTTAATCCTGACAGTAATCCAGATAAGGAAAGTGAAACTCAGAGATGTACAGAAACTTACCCAAGTTCACACAGCTTTGGAAATATAGTAGAATAGGGGCCAAATCTAGATGGCAGTTTCCAATGCTTTTGTTTTTAATACCTGCTATATGACTAAATGTGGGTACAAACAGGTGGATACATTAGAAACCTTTTGAAATCTTTTTTATTCATTTTATTAACTTATTTTTTAAGAGAGAAATTTTTGAAATAGGATGCGTGTGCTCACCAGAGAGACAGAGAGACAGTGAGTGAGAAATCACCCCCAGCGGGCATGGCCACACCACAATCCCTTCTCCTCCAGTCTCCTGGGATCTTGGGCATGCACGCACATGAGCCTGGTATGACCTTTAAGCCACTGAGTCCAGACTCAAACCGTGGTTGACTAGGTGGGAGTACAACCACGTAAATCATTATGCCATCTGCTGGTCCCTTATTTTTTTAACTTTATTTTTTTTTCCATGAGCACACAACGGAGGAGAGAGTAAGCGAGAGACAGACAGCACCCCCAACAGCATCCTGATGCTGCAGTCCTCCCCTAGATCCAGTTAGCTCAGGATCACGGATCTGTATACACCTGGTGTACTCTGAAAGGTTTCCAAATGCAGACCCGGAATCTCCCCATGTGGGATTGCCTCACAGAGCATCACATTTTACTGCTGCATCACCATCTGGACCCTATTCATTTTATTTCTAATCTGTGAACATAAAACATAAGCAACTGGATCTCTAAGTCCATTTGGATTTCCTAGAAACCTTTAGTCCAATTGCACTCTTCCTTCTAAGTCAGCCTCTGTGACAACCGGCCACATTATTACCTTGATCTGTCCACATGATCCGTATGTCGCTTATCTAATCATTTGAACTGTTTGGTCCTTGAGACCAATGATGACCATGGCATGCCTATTACTTTGAATATGTACCATTTGGAAAACTATATTTGTCATTTCAGTCTGTCAAACACAAGTTACAAAAACAGTAACAAGGACGAAGTGCAAAGATGGATTGCTAAAAAAAAAAAAAAAAAAAAAAAAGAAGAGACAGAGAGAGAGAAAAAAGGGCAATAGAGGGAGGAAGACAGAGAGACAGGGAGAAAGGGGAAGAGAAAGAAAAACAGAGGACTTTGTCAGTGACAAAAATGGCGACATCTTATTAGCACCAGTCTCTCAATAGCCATGCTGTGGATCTTGAGTCTCTCAGCAGTCTGCTTTGGATTCTAGAAGGTTCTGTTTTCACTAATTTCTCCTATGAGAAAACACTCCACAAATCAGTGAACCTCATTTTATTTTTTCTTCTTAGTCATCTTCTTATCCTAAGAACTTGCCTATATCTTTCTCATATTCACAAAGCCAAAGTGCAAAATCAAAACCAAAAACAAACAAAACAAAAAAAACCTCCACCTTGCTCTGAAAAGTTTTTTTTCTTTGAAATAAATTAAACTATAAGCTCCTGAAGAACAGGAGTCAAATTTTATTTATCTCTCATTCCCAGCACCTGGCCTACAGCCTGGGCCTTGGTAGGCCTTGAGTAAATGATTTGCTGAAAGAATGAATGCTTGAATAAAGGTCAGGTTATAAAGGTGGTGTAGATAATGTCAACAGCAACCTACATGAGCACATCGAGGGCTAGTATTATAAAAAGTTGAGACCAAATTTTCCACTACTGACCATATTTGACTCAACTGTCTGGTGAAGGGGTAATCCCTTCATTTCTTAAATATTCTTATACTTCCTTCTCAAAGGCGCATACTCCTTGAACAGAACATGCTTCCCAGAGAAGAGGATCATTCTCCACTCTAACTTCCATGCTCGAATCTCCAAACAACTCGGGACTGTCGTAATTAACTTACCGGCTCCAAATCAATTAAATCTTCTCAAACATTTATTTTTTAAAAGTTATTTCATGTTATTATTATTATTATTATTATTATCATTTTTGAGGTATAGCAAATAGGAGTTTATTGAAGGAGAGGGAAGGAAAACCAGTGCTCCCAAGAAGAGAAGAATCCTGGAAAACAGGTTGCCCAGGAAGAACTGAGGCAAGGGGTTTTTATTTTGGTCAGGAAGGGCTTTGTCCAGACTTGTTCTAGGTGGGGCTTGTGCATGCATATTCCTCATGGTGGGGAGGAGAACATGTTAGATGGGTCCAAATATTCAAATTTTCGAGTGGGTATGAGGGTCAGGAGATTCTTTGTCTAGAAGCTTTGGGCCATGATTTATTCAAGAACAAGATTTACACATCTAATGTCAAAGGAACATGGTGACTGGGAAAAGAGGAATTGTCAGGAGTCACACAGCATTGGCTCTCCTGGGTTGGGGGGGGCATGCTCTATCTACCTGTAAATGGGGTCCAACTCCTGTCTCCATCTCCCTTCTGAAGACGTACTCCTAACTGCTGTTAGGGAAATGGGTGGAAGACCAATCTGGCTGCTTCCTTCTCTATGGGAAGATGATGATGGGAAGGTGGCAGTCAGGGGGTTTTCAGAGTTCTATCTAGGGCCCTCCCCATAGAAGTCATGATGGGTATTCATTGGAGACTTTGTCCAGACCACCATTTGTAACTTGATGGATTCTAAATGAGAAGAGCAGTTTATTGCAATAATGATGTAATAGACAAAGAAATTTAGCTATTTCTATTGCATACAGCACTTAAAGTTAATATCCAGACTTGTGACAGACAACATCATATTAGTACAATTAGCTTTAGAATATTTAATAATAAAATCTTAATTTTATTACATTTTTTAACTCTTAGACTTTCCCAATATAACTCAAACCTTCAGCAACATGCTGTAGACTTCTAGCTTTTGTCCCTTCTTTTTCTGTACCTGAGCCATTTTTCTGAAGACCTTTACTATACAAAATACTTTCTACATTAAAACCTGTCCTTTTAACCTTTTTACTAGAACTTTATCTTTACCACTGTAATCTTCCTTTTCATGGCATTTTTTTCTGCTTACTACTATTTCGCTTGTTTCTTTTTCTTAAGAATGTATTTCTATGAAGGAGAGGCATTGTATGTTCCCGCTTAATATATACCAAGTGTTTGCACTCTATGACTGAAACTAATTGAGTAAAAGATATAGAAACACAGTATATAGATGTAAATACCAGATATAGTATGTGTGCAAGAGGAGGGCCTGAAGAAGGACATTTAGAAGAAAAATAGGGAAGCAAAGTATTGATGTTACAGGAAGGTGTGGTATTGTCTGTTGAGGATGTTTTGTGGTTTTGTCAACTGTGTTGGGGATAGATGTTCACCTGTTGAAATATCCATTTTGTAAGACAAATAATAATGTGATTGAATGTATAAAGGAAAATGAAATGAGAAGTTAATTAATTTTTTAAAAAAATAATGTACTTCTAGAAACGACTTTAAACTCTGATTTAGACAGAAATTATATGTTTAAAAAAAAACCGGGGACCAGCAGATAGCATAATGGCTACGTCTCTGGACTCCATGTAGTCGACCACAGTTCGAGTCTCAGACCCAGTGGCTTAAACTCATGCTCGGCGCGTGTGCGTGCGTGCCCAAGATCCCGAGAGGAGAATAGAGGAGAAGGGATTGTGGCATGGCCATCCTTCCCTGAGGGGCGGGGGTGTGGTTTCTCACTTTCTGTCTCTCTGTCTCTCTCTTTCTGGTGAGAACATGTGCCCTATAGCAAAACAAACAAACAAACAAACAAACGCCCCCCCCCCCAAAAAAAGGCTTAATTTTTATTTGTCACTTTCAAGGTTACCTGAGGCTTGTCCAGTGAGATTGCTAGATGTTTAAGGGAAGCCATTGGGGTCTCAGGCCCCATTTATCCTCAATTTCAGAGGCCAGGATGGACTCAGAAGTCCCGAACTCCCTTCGGAGCTCAAGGTGTTCCCATGTCTGGTGACTAACTCCACACTGGGGACAAGGCCCCAGTGGGGGAACATGAGGATGCCAGTCATGGGCATTGTCCACTACCAAGGCTGCCTGCATTGGAAATAGAGTCTTTTCTGAAGCAGAGGCTCTGATGTGGGCTTCTAGATCCTGCCCTCAGGGGGAATTTCTCAGCCTTCAGGATTACCATGAATGACTCTTTTTTTTTTTTTTTTTGAGAGGTTTTTGCTATAGGGCGCGTGCACTCGCCAGACAGACAGAGAGAGACAGAGAGATAGAAAGCGAGAAATCACCCCCCAGAGGGGATGGCCACGCCGCAATCCCTTCTCCTCCAATCTCCTCTTGGGATCTTGGGCACGCACGCACACGCGCCCGGCGTGAGTTTAAGCCACCGGGTCCGGGACTCGAACCACGGTCGACTATGTGGGAGTCCAGCGACATAGCCATTACGCTAACTGCTGGCCCCCCATGAATGACTCTTGGGTGCTGTTTAAGTGAAAGTTTAATCAAAGCTTAAGGTGAATTGCCAATTTAGTATAATACTTTCCTGAGTTACCTGAGAATTTTCCTAGATCTTTTCTGATTTGTGAGAGATCCTACACTGAGAAGAGAACCTAAGCTCCACTAGATCCTGTATGGAGCAGCTGAATACCACAGAAGGGCAGGGTCTTTTCTTTCTTTCTTTTTTTTTTTTTTAAATTTGCTGTGGGGCATGTGCGCTCACCAGAGAAAGAGACAGAGAGAGAAAGAGAGAGTGAGAAAACAAGCCACCAGGTTTGAGACTTGAACCATGGTCTCCATGTGGGAGCTTTGCCTCTTAACCACTACACCATCTGCTAGCCCCCAAATATTTACTTTTTAACAACTGAAGCAATGAATTTGAATCATCCTTACCTGTTTCCTCAACGTTCTTCCTGCCTCAAGGTTGCTTTCCTGCACAGTGTGAAGGCATTATCAGGTTATCTAGCTGAATACTTAATGAACCTTACATTTTCTATTCTTACTCTATTATTCACTGTAGGTTTTACATACAAGTGCCTGGAATATCTCAAAGTCTTAGACAAAATTCAAAAGGAAAAATATAATAGAATGCCAGGTTTGTGACACAGCAGTTAAAGCACTGTCCATGGGGAGCCAGATACCACATAGCTGACCACAATTCAAGTCACAGCCCTGGAAGCTTGAGAAATAAACTTGGGCACATGTGCATGCATGCCCAAAATCCTGATGAGAAGGAGAAATGAAAGAAAAAGTGTTGCAGTGTGACCATGCCCCATTGGGAGGTTTTCTCTCTTTCTGTCTCTTTCTCTGGCAAGTGTACACACTCTCTGGCCAATAAAAGAGAAATTTTTAGAAATTCACAATCTTATAGCAAAAATAAATCAATTCATTTTGGGAGAGGCCAAGTAATAAATGCAGTGTTCTCTTATATATTTATACAGTTTATTTTTCTTTAAAACACTGTCTCACTACTCTGAGGAGATGTTTGCAGATATTAAATGATAAAAAATAAATGCCTATACTGCTGCAATTCAAGCTCTTTTCACCTTATTAACGTCATCTTAGCTGTGGGCATTTACCTTTGAGATTAAAGTCAGTTAAGAAAAATATTCTTGCTAATCTTTCTTTTCTTTTCTTTCTTTCTTTTTTTTTTTTTTTTGTTTAGAGGGCATGTGCTTTTGCCAGAGAAACAGAAAGACAGAGATAGAAGGATAAAGCACCCTCCAATGGGGTATGGCCACGCCCCAATCCTTCCTCCTCCATTTCTCCATCCTGTCAAGATTTTGAACTTGCACACACACACACACACACACTGTGTGATTTTCAAGCCTTCAAGGCTAGTCAAACTGGTTGGCCATGTGAGATCTGATTTCCTTAATCATTAGACTATGTGACTGGTCCCAATCCATTAATATTTTATAACATCTTTGTGGCTGAATTTTCCCCAGAGAGTTCCCAAGTGCTTAGAAGTCCCTATTACACTAGGAAATTTAATTTAGCTTGTGCTTCATATTTAATAGAATGGTCTAGTGGAAACAATGCCTGGGGTTTGAACTTCAGTTTTATAATTTGCTACCTGCATGACCTTAGGCAAGTTATTTAATCTGTTTGTGCTTCAATCTCCCCATTTCTGCTCATTTATAAGATGACGATGACAAATGTCTTTTAACATTGTTGTACAGTGTACATGAAATGTGCTTGGTGCCCTCTTCCTGTGTGCTATTCACATTCTCGAATGTCAGAATCTCCTAATGAATTACAGGAATCCCCTGTCTGGGGAAATGAAAAGTGGCTTCTCTTTTCTTCACAGAAAGTTCAGGGACCTTCAGATGGAATCAACTCTAGAGTTATTTACATAACATTTACTTTTTGCATTAATGCCAAAGAAACCTTATGACTGGGAATTTACTACAAATAACTCAGCAAGAATGTATACAGTTAGGGAGAAGTCATCTTATGCTAACAGAACTAAATGTTCACTGAGTGAAACTGTTTAGTTTACTGTAATATGTGGGGCCACAGGTCCATGCCATCGAAAATAATCTAAAACACAATGGGAATAGTAATGCTGTATTGTTCTTAAAGTTCATTTATACATTGATTTGTCTTTTTTTCTGGACAATGTGCTTTGGAATTTTTAAGCTATAGCTCATTGTAAAAAACCATTTTGCCCAAGGGTATTTTTGCTCATTGGAGAGAGGGGGTAAGAATTGAGAAAACATCTCCCATGAAGTATGGTCACACCACAATCCCTTCTCCTCCATGTCTCCTTTTGGGATTCTGGGTGTGCATGCACACATGTTTAGCATGTTTCTCAAGGTACTGGGCTCATTAGTTGAACCATGCAGTTGGCTATGTAGGATCCAGCCACCTTAACTACCATGCCACAGGCTGGCCTGACTGTAGCACATTTTTAAAGTTTAAAATAAAAAAATAGAGTCTGTAGAAGAGGGGGTATGAAGAGTGACTGCTAAAGGAACCAGCAGTTAGCGTAATGGCTATGTCACTGGACTCCCACGTAGTCGACCGCGGTTCGTGTCCTGGACATGGTGGCTTAAACTCACGCCAGGCGCGTGTGCGTGCGTGCCGAAGATACTGAGAGGAGAATGGAGGAGAAGGGATTGCGGCGTGGCCATCCCCCTTGGGGGGTGATTTCCTGCTTTCTGTCTCTATGTCTCTCTCTGTCTGTCTGGCGAGCGCAAGCGCCCTATAGCAAAAAAAAAAAAAAAAAAAAAAAAAAAAAAAAAAAAAAAGAGTGACTGCTAAAGGATGTTGGATTTCTTTCCAAGATGATGATAATATTCCAAAGGTAGATAATGGTGATAGTTGCACAAATTTGTGAGTATATTAAAAAATACCAAATTATACATTTTAAAAGATGGGTTTTCAAAGTTTATTTATTTCTTCCACAAGAGAGACACAGAGAGAAACAGAACCCCCAAAAGTGTCTTGACACCACGATCCACCCTGAGCCTCAGCCAGCCCCAGATCACAGGTACATATGTGATCTGGACATGAATTCAGAACCTTCCCATGTGGGTTAGCTTCACAGAGGATTGCATTTTACCACTTCACTACTAAAAGGGTGAGTTTTACGGTATGAGAAGTATATCTTAGCTACAACAATTAAAAAGAGAATGATTTCAGTTATTTCACCAATATAAAATGGGACCAATATAAAATAGGAGTGTTGAAACAATATGCAATAAAATAATTGTAAGGAACGCTATCAATTTCTAGCTAGCTTAGGTTGAGCTGTTTTCTTTGTGGTTATATTGCAAATTATTTACAATAAAAATTTTGCTTTAAGTTATAGGTTATATAAATCTGTATTAAAATCATAAATTCAAATATCTGTAAGATAAATATCTAAAAGGTTAAGTAATCTCAGAGTTCTCAGAGATAAGCTTGCTGTTTTCGATTTCTTGGAGTAGAGGCCCCAAGATCTACTCAGAACCCCACCTCATACTTCCTGTCATCTTGCTTGATCTTATACTTCTAAATCATTTTGTACCTCAAAAGCAAAAAAAATAAAAAAAAAATAAAAAATCCAAAGCTGTACAACTCTCCATTACTTTTCTATTCTTTTAGGAGGTGAAGGAGTGGTTGGGATAAATGACCCCCTTAAACAAAATCAAACAACAATTTGCTCTGATTATTTTCTCTGAATTAATAGCTTTGGGAAAAGGTTTATTTCACCTCTTGCCCCATCTGTTTGGTAAGGAACTGCTCTCCCCAACCTCTAACTCTTAGAGTTCTTCTAATTAATCAAACCAGAACTTGACTTAGCTCTAGGCTGCCAGATCAGGAGCTTGACCATAGCTTCATCAGTAATAGTAATATCTAAAATGATATATCAACAAAATGGGGAGCCTTCTAGAAAAACACAGTTCAGAGAGGCAAAAATGGTGCAGAGAATGACTTGGTGGTGGTGGTTGGGGGAAACTCATTAGTCTGGCTCCCCAAATGATAATTTGTGTTATGAGATGAAGTCAAATGTTCTCCCTGTTACCACCTTTCCTGTTCTAATTGCGGTTTCCAAGCCAAATTTGTCCTGTTCTTGAAACTGGGAAGGAGATGAAGACGGTGCTTCAGATAAAGTACACAAGCTTTATAGTTACTGGAAAATACTGTATCTATTGTAATATATCAAATTGGTAATTGAGGTAGTATATCAGTTTTGTGAAAATTCGGTTGGCATGAGCCATCACAGAGTGCCTGGGTATCCTGAGAAAGTTTAGTTTCTGGACCTCAAGCTTAGAGACCAAACTCCAGACGTGAGATTTGTTGGTCCTATTGCTTTATGAGAGACCCAACCTGACATTTCCCTAAAACACCTTCATCACTTAGTAGTGATATTTTAAATATCGTCAATACAATTGATTGGTTTGACCAATTTGATCAGTTGGCTCTTTTGGATAATTTAGTCAAGCTAATCAATTTAGTCATATCAGTGGGGGGAAATGTCAAGTCAGTTAGTTCATAGTTTGAATGTAAACAATAAATTTAGACAGTTTTCTTTCTTCTTTTCTTTCTTTCTTTCTTTCTTTCTTTCTTTCTTTCTTTCTTTCTTTCTTTCTCTTTCCTCTTTCTTTCAACTTTTTTATGTAGCACTGTGGTGCCTTTTGTAAAACCCTGTCTGATCACAATGCTCAAGTCTTCAAGTGTCTCTGGGTGAAGGGAAATTGGAAGGAAGACTTTCTCTTTATGTTCTTGGGACCGGGTTCAGCTGGAAGCGACTGGTCTCAGGAATGTACCGAGTCAGGCATCTATTCATCTCACTACGTGGAATCTACTTTGTTAACAGATTCAACAGTCCTCTCATTCACCCTTGACAGACACTTAATTTGATGCAAATATTCACTCACGTTGGTCATTTTACTTAATTTTAAAGCTGGTTTCTACAAAGTGGTTAATGATTGTTAGTTCTGAATAGATCTTAATTTTTTTCTCATTTACTTTCACTGTGGCATTCCTGTTCTCATTGTATTGGAACTTAAAGAGAGGTGAAAGAAATAATCTGTAAAGGCTTATTAAAAATGGGAAATCTTAATTACCCTCCTTAGTGGCAAGTAAAGTAAGGCTTTTCTGTGGGTAAGAGAATTGAAGAAAGATCGATGTGAAGTATGTGTGTGGCATATGTGTGAATGATATGTGTGTGTGTGTGTGTGTGTGTGTGTTGAACTTGGGAGAGGAGGCAATGATATTGGTCTTTATAGATCCTCAGAGAGGTGGATAGGGTGGGGAAATAAAAATGACTGAACAATTTAGACTAAAAAGAAAGGTCCACATATATTCAATCATTTCACAATCTGCATCTCCAATGTTCATCTCTATAACCAGACATGTATGAGCAAACTTTTATGCTCAGGTGTTCCCTTTCTCTTTCAAAGACTTTTTTTTGTGTGTGGGTGGGATAAGGGACAAATAGAATTTTTTAATGATCTTATTTTATATCCCTCTAGAAGACAAAAAATTCCTAAAAAAAAACCAAACCTTATTTACCCTTGTTCTTTAAAATTTACTGTTAAGTAATCTCACAATAAACAATAAGTATTTATTGGAAAAATTAATTTAATGTGATTTACCATTGTTTAATTTTGCTCCAGCCACACTTGTTCTGAAGTGCTGCATAATTTATTCAAATGACCTGAGGCTTTTAAAGTCATTATTTCAGCAGAAAAATTATCCCCATGCCCCCAGGAGAGTGATTTTTTTTTTGTGTGTGTTGTACTGTTTCCCATGACTGACATTTATTTGACTCTCAAGTATATTTACATTGTTGGCTTAACTGGAAATTCCTTGCTGAATCAATAATAGGTTGTATTTCTTGCTTCATGAGGTATCAATATTATTTCTAGCTCTTTTTTCTTCCTTTTCCTTAATTCCTTGCAGTTAAAAGTTTTTCTTTCATTTGTGAAAAATTTTACTCTTATAATTATGAAGAAGCAGAGTAAACTTTTTTTTAATCTTCTGGGAAATGTGTGCCTCTTTAAACTTTATTTACGTCAGAACTTACTGTAACGAAGGACGAAACCTCTAGACAAGGTCCTCTGCTCCTCCGGGGTGTTCAAGGCGAGGTCTCCTGGAGGGGAGCCTGCAGTTTGTTCTCACAAGTTTATAGCTCACCTCCTGGCTGTTTCTTTGCAAGGGGCACCAAGAGGCGGCTAGAAATAGAGCAGGGTGGGAATCTGACCCATGATGACCACTCAGGAGGCTCTGGCATGGAAAATTCCCCTGTATGTGGCAAAAAACAAACATTTGAAATGGAGGGAGAAACCAGGCTTAAACAAAGAGTGAAACCAGTTCCCACTTCAACTCTCCAGCCGATAAACAGATGTGCCCACTCATTTGTTTCCCAAACATCAGTTTTCCATCATCTGGACAGAGCCTCAACCTGAATCTCTCCAGAGCATAGGAAACAAATATTGTGAGATTTAGTAAAATGTGTGTGTGTCTTTTTAGGAACATTTTATCCATGTTCAAGCTCAGTCTACCAAACAATACACTATGATGGCTTGTATAAGCCCTTGAATCCTACTGTATTTTTCAGGCAATGAGACTTCTTTTTATTAATCTCATTTTCCTGCATGCCACAGAATTGACTTCAAAATTAATAGAGAAACAGACACATCTCAAAAAGCCATCTGATTTGTCTCGTGTCATTGTGATTTTGTCCTCTGTTACTCATGTTTGCTCTTCCTTCCTTGTTCTTCTCCTGTTGAATTCTCTTTTTAGGTACCCAGAGTCTGCAGCCTGCAGCTTGGACAGGTACACTCTTAATGTTTATTGGGAAGAGATGATGCATAGAAAAAATTTAAATCTCTTTGCCCTTTTCTTTTATGGAGAGGTTTTTTTTTTTTTTTTTTTTTTTTTTTTTTGCTATAGGGCGCATGCGCTTGCCAGACAGACAGAGAGAGACATAGAGACAGAAAGCGAGAAATCACCCCCCAGGGGGTATGGCCACGCCGCAATCCCTTCTCCTCCATTCGCCTCTCAGGATCTTGGGCATGCACGAACACGCGCCCGGCGTGAGTTTTAAGCCACCAAGTCCGGGACGCGAACCGCGGTTGACTACGTGGGAGTCCAGCGACATAGCCATTACGCTAACTGCTGGTTCCCCCCTTTTCTATAGTTACACATTTCTCCTTCCTGTAGTTTCCATTTTAAAAATAATATTATGAAAAAAAAATTCTGCCCACCTAACAATTCTTCAAACTCTTTTCCCCTACTTTGGTACTTTTGTAATAGTTTATGACTGGTCAGCGGTGATGTTTCCATACATGTCACAGGTTTGGATTTTGCCCAGACAAAAGGTAAGATCAAAGAACCAACTAGTGCTTCCTCTTGTAGTATAGAGGTTGAGTGTGAGCTCTGACATTACTTTGCTTTGGTCTAAATTCAAATGTCTTCACTGAATAGCTAAGTGACCCAAGAAAAGGTATTTAAATTCTGTGAGCCTTAGTTTCTTGATTTGTAAAATAGGGGTAAAACTAATATCTTACAATATTGCTTCCCATATGCCAGACATTATATTTTTTAAATTAAATTTTCTTTTTAGGTTTTTGTCATAGGGTGTGTGCACTTGTCAGAAACAGACAGAAAGAGGAAAAACTGAGAAATCAACCCCCAGGGAGGATGACCACAATGCAATGCCTTCTCTTCCATTCTCCTCTCAGGATTTTGGGCACACATACACATGTGCTGGTGATGAGTTTCAAGTCACTGCATCCGCGATTCAAATTTCAATCTGCCATGTGAGAATCCAGAACTTTAACCACCACACTACCTGCCGACCCTGCCAGAGATAATTTTAAGCACTTTTTTATTTTAGAGAGGTTTTTGCTATAGGGTGCGTGAGTTCGCCAGAAAGAGAGAGACAGAAAGCGAGAAATCACCCTCCCACGGAGGATGGCCATGCCGAAATCCCTTCTCCTCCATTCTCCTCTCGGGATCTTGGGCACGCACGCACACGCTCCCAGTGTGAAGTTAGGCACCAGGTCCAGGATTCGAACCATGGTCAACTACATGGGATCCAGTGACATAGCCATTATGCCAACTGCTCGTCCCGATAATTTCAAGCACTTTAAATATATTAAGTAGGAGCCAGCAGTTGGCGATAGTTAAGGGGCTTTGCAGTTCTAAGCCCAAACCCAGAGGCTTGAAAAACATGCCAGGTACATGTGCATGTGTGCCCAAAATGCAGGAGAAGGTTTTGCAGTATGGTCAACCTCTCTGGAGCGGGGGAGATGGGGGTTGTGATTTTTGACTCTTCCTCTTGCTCCATCTCTGTCTCTCTCTCCAGCAAACACATGTGACCTATTACAAAAAATCTAAATAAATAAAAATAGGTCATTTGATTTTAATTAAAAAAAATTTTTTTTGTAGAGGTTTTTTCCTATAGCGCTTGTGCTCTTGCCAGAAAGACAGAGACAGAGAGATAGAAAGCGAGAAATCACCCCCCAGGGGGGATGGCCATGCCACAATCCCTTCTCCTCTATTCTCCTCTCGGGATCTTGGGCACGCACGCACATGTGCCCGATGTGAGTTTAAGCCACCAGGTCCAGGACTTGAACCCTGGTCGACTATATGGGAGTCCAGTGACATAGCCACTGTACTAACTGCTGGTCATTTGATTTTTATAACTCCATGATGTAGGTCATTAACATCCTTCCCATTTCTCAGATGAGAAAACTGAGACATGAAGCAAGAAAGTAACTTGCCAAGTTTGTAGACTTAGTGAGTGGTAGAAGTAGGCTTGTGAAACCAGTTGGATTCCAGAGGTCATGTACTATGTTGCCTTTCTACGAAACTATTGTGTACTTTAAAGCACCAGTTTGGCACATGGCATTTATTATCAGCTAGCATTATCACTGCCATCACCTGTTTTTGTCTTTCATTTTGTCACTCTTATTTCTACTAGACAGGTTGTGTAAAGTTGATCACCTCCACTGTCTCAAGAAGAAGAAGAAAAACAACAGTGATTTAAGGCTGAAATAGCTGCCGAATTCATCTTCACCTCATGTGCTTTATATTTAAACCACAAATATGACAAAGACCTATGAAAGGAAACACTAAATGTTAATTCCTCTTTTCCATCACATGAAAGTCATATCCTTCCCATCTCCCACCTTCCAGCAACAAGCCAACAAAAACAGCTTAAGGCAAGGGAGAAATTTTATAAACTGTGGACTTCAAATAAAGTTGCTACCATTCTTTGATAAGCAAGGGTAAAAATTTTTAAAAAGTAATGAAGGTTGTAAAAGATGTTGGTAAACAAAGACTATTACTAGAACCAATTCCCTAGCCTCTACTTCTTAACTCCTTTTAGAATGCTAGTGTTGGGGAAAAAGAAAAAGAAAATTTTGCAAATAATGATATTCTTTTAAAGTAAGCCATTACCTTCAAAATTTTCTAACACATTGGTGGAAACTTCATTTTTTTGTTTGAGATTTATTTGAATGAGCTGTTATGATTGGAGACAGTGAGAATTTCAGATTAATGTTTTGCAGCCAAAAAAAAAAAAAAAAACCCTCTGGAAAGCTGGCAAGTGTTCATAAGTCAGCCCTAGAATTATGTAGGTTGAAGGCTCCCAGTGGACAGACCAAACATATAAGAAGGAAACCAGAGATCTGGTGCTATTAAGTCCCAGAGTCTAAGAGTACGAATAAGTACAAAGCCCAAAAGCATTCTGCAGCTTGAAATTTGAAGGTAAGTCTGAACAATACTTTACTTGGGAAGTAGAACATACATTAAATGAAAATATTTTTAATGGGTGAGCTTTCTCTTTTCCTGTGTTTTAACTCTGTTTTGAAAAAAATCCTAAGTTATTTAACTGATGTTTTTCTTACAGGAGTGCATTTAAGAATTAAGCAAGCTGATTTTTTGATAACTGCTTTAAACTTCAACAACCAGTAAGTGTTCAAGTGGGATTTATCTTTTATTCTTTCATATTAATTTGTTAGGTTATGCACAAGAAGGCACTTTAGACAAAAATGATAGTTTTTCTGAAATTGGGTGGTTTATTTGTATGTATTTTGAAACTATCTAAAGTAATAGTCTTTCTCTTAGTATATTTAACTTTTCATACCTTTCTTTTGTTTTAAAATACTGTTGTTAGTGAAAAAATATCACAAAAATCTGAACATTATTTTTGAGAGCAAGGGCTACTCAGTTAAACTAAAATGACAGCAAAGGAAAAGTGAGTAGAGCATATCATGATTAATCATTAATGTTCAATTTTTATTTCATTGAAGAATCAAAACTGTTTCTACTTGACCTAAAGTCTGTTTGGCTATTTTTTTCTTTTACTTTTCCTAATTACATTACAAATGGATTAGTTTTCTATTAAATAGCCCAAACCTAAATACCTATATCTGAAACTAATATTCTTTATTAAAATCAGAACAAAGAGCTTTTAGAAATATGCACATATTCCATAACATATTTTTAATTATATTATTTTGAAAACAATGGAAAAGTAGAACTAAAGGGATTATTTTCAGTTAGTAAAAACCAACCATGATTCCCCAGCCCAATATGTTTTTTTGCATATTCTCTTTCAGTCTTTTGTACACTTACTTATTTTTTCCAGAGTTTATGTTACTTATATTTTCCGTAGCTGTAATGATTTATATAAAATTAGTTGAATAAAGCATTTCTCTATGTAATAGCAGGCAGCAGTGTAGTTACTAAAAGGTATACAGACTAACGTATGTGCTCAAGTGTTTTAAAACATTAATTTTCTTAAAGACTGCAAAAACATGGCAGAAAAATGGGCAAAAGGTAGTTCGTTTAGAATTTTTAATGTTGAAGCTGAAATGTCTCACTTCTTGCTGCTTTTGAGAAAATGTTTTTTCTTTTTCAAGAGGTAAAATCCATTATTATTTTATAAAGCATGGATCTGTTTTATAACATTTCCTATAATCACCCACTTTTATTTATTTTTTCTTTGCTTTTGACAACCTTTCAAAATGCTAATGATGCAAGGATGTCCTAAGCTCTGTATATGCATTCTAAGAATTCCACTTTTTTCCCCTACAGAAGGTGTAAGAATTAGGAGCTGCTGACATTTCACTATGAAGGGCAACTTCACTCTTCCTACCACCAGCAAAAACATTGCCAGCAGCCTCCACTTCGGATTTGTGAACGTTTCTGGCAACAATGAGTCTACTTTTAACTGCTCACATAAACCATCAGATAAGCATTTAGATGCAATTCCAATTCTCTACTACATTATTTTTGTGATTGGATTTATTGTCAATATTGTTGTGGTCACACTGTTTTGTTGTCAAAGGGGTCCTAAAAAGGTTTCCAGCATTTATATTTTCAACCTGGCTGTGGCTGACTTACTCCTTTTGGCTACCCTTCCTCTCTGGGCAACCTATTATTCTTACAGATATGACTGGCTCTTCGGACCTGTAATGTGCAAGGTCTTTGGTTCTTTCCTGACCCTGAACATGTTTGCAAGCATTTTCTTTATCACCTGCATGAGTGTCGATAGGTACCAATCTGTCATTTACCCCTTTCTGTCTCAAAGAAGAAATCCATGGCAAGCATCTTATATAGTTCCCCTTGTTTGGTGTATGGCCTGTCTGTCCTCATTGCCAACATTTTATTTCCGAGATGTCAGAACCATTGAGTACTTAGGAGTGAATGCCTGTATTATGGCTTTCCCACCTGAAAAATATGCCCAATGGTCAGCTGGGATTGCCTTAATGAAAAATATCCTTGGTTTTATTATCCCTTTAATATTCATAGCAACGTGCTATTTTGGAATCCGAAAACACTTACTGAAGACTAATAGCTACGGGAAGAACAGAATAACGCGTGACCAAGTCTTGAAGATGGCAGCTGCTGTTGTTCTGGCTTTCATCATCTGTTGGCTTCCCTTCCATGTTTTGACCTTCCTGGATGCTCTAGCCTGGATGGGTATCATTAATAGCTGTGAAGTTATAGCAGTCATTGACCTGACACTTCCTTTTGCCATCCTCCTGGGATTCACCAACAGCTGTGTTAATCCCTTTCTGTATTGTTTTGTTGGAAACCGGTTCCAACAGAAGCTTCGCAGTGTGTTTAGGGTTCCAATTACTTGGCTCCAAGGCAAGAGAGAGAGTGTGTCTTGCCGAAAAAGCAGTTCTCTTAGAGAAATGGAGACTTTCGTTTCTTAAATATGGGGGAAAAATGCATATAATCAACATGGCTTCATGGTTTGAGGCCCACCTAAATTGTCTTTACATGACTTTAGTAACATAATAAGTTTTTCTGTGTAATCCAATCTTTTTTCACCCTTCTAGAACAGGAAATCAAATTTAATTGTAATTTTCATTCTCTAATGACTTTCAGGAATTGCCCTCTCCCCTTGTTATGAGATAGTAGCACACGATTATCATTGGTGAGACATATCTGTAACCAAGAAATAACTGAAGATTTATCTCAAATTATAATAGTGAATGATGAACTGGCATTTCAAATTTCTCCTTGAGAATGCTGATGTTTCTTAATGTGGTATCCATTTTCATCAGGCTTTTCTCTTGAACCAGGGCCAATCTTTAACTTGTTGCATTAATTATGAGACAACATAGTAAGAGAGATGAGCACTTCTATACTGAGTATATTATAGTATATTATCATAGGTTGATACTATTTAGGCTCTAGGTATATACTTCCTACTTTAAAAAATTATAAATGATATTCCTTTTATATTTCACTTGAGCATAGGTTTATACTAAAGACATAGTTACATGTTAAGTAGGGCTAGGAATAGATTAAATTACACTTATTCCCACATTTTAGCTTATTTTTTACAGTTGTTTAAAGTAATATGTATAGTGACATAGAATTACAATTAACAAATATTTGAATGATCACTGAACTCTGAATAAACACTTTTTAAAAACTTTCTATCTATTAAAACTATTGTTTAAAGGTATCTATTTTCTCTGATAATATTTTGAAAACAATAACATTGCATATTGTTTCAAAATGTAAAGGTCAGTTTTTACATCCTTGACCTTTTGGATGTGGTGCTTTGATATATAGGACATTGACTTGATTTGTATTATTGATGCTTTCGTTCTGGGCTGCTTCCCAAAATATCTGGGTAGCTTCTTTAACTTTTTAACTTGTAATAAACTCTTAACTGGCATAGGAAAAGGTCATGCCAGAATGGAATTCTGATACCTGTGTGGAGGGGTGGGGGTAAAGAGGGTCATCAAATGACAAGTTTGATGTCAAGCAAGGAACCTGTTGGAGCACTGCGATGTGGCTTTGACAATAGAGGCAATGTCAGTAGTTTCAACCTCTATCTATGGATAAGATTGCTTCCATAATCTATAGAATTCTGTGGAGCTATTTTAAAGCAATTTCTGGACCACAGAGCTCCTCAACACTATTTGAATTCCTGTGTTAGAGTAGTACTTGAACCAGACTGAGTTACCTAAAGTTTAGAGTATGAACCCCAATTTTAGAAGTTTGAGATTTTATTCTGTACTAGCTCTTTATTATACAAGATTACCTAGGACCTTCCTAGACTGATGCTGACTTTTGAGGTGGAATTAAAGTTTTGGGGGCTCAGCATTTCTGTCAGATTCCCGGGCTACAGATTGAAGAATCTTCTAACACCACTTTCTGAGACAGTCCTAATTTCATGTAATCATATTGTTTTCAAAAAAACAAATAACTAACTATATAGCCAACTATAACTTCATGTTTTAAATACCTTTGTAAAACATCGCATATAAATAAAATATTTAATAGGAAAATCATGTGTGCTTATTTTTAAATTTTAATTACCTGTAAGTGTAGAGTCATACCTTCTCTTATATTTATCCTCCATTCAATCCCTACATCAGGAGGGATCCCTTCCTAGTTTTAGCCCCCATCATTACTCACCTGGCTTCTTGCCATACTCTGCTCATTTCTCTCTCTTGAGTATTTAACTATAATTTCTTAATAACTATGGAAGCAAAAATCTGCATTTCTTATCACAGTCGGCAAGACCTTAGGAGAGCTGATCTCCCTAGTCTCTAATCTTTTCCTCTCTGCTATCTTTCTTTGCATCCTATGTTCAGATAGCATAAAATGACTTACTGCTTTCTCAAGGCCTAAAGCTGTTTCATTGCTCTGTGGTTTTGTTCCCACACCTCTGTCTTCCTGAACACCTCTCCTATCATCCAAAATCCCAGGATTTCTCATCTGATTGGTGAATACCTACCCAGCTTTCAACATTCAACTCATCATTTCCTCTATCACAATAATAATTATTATACTAATTAATATCCCCTTTGGGAGTTCCCTTAATGAACAGAATTGCTTCTCTAGTTCTTGGGATTTTAGCCTTGACCTCTGCTTTCATAGGAGCCCTGAGTAATAGTTATTCTAGTAGTTTTTGCTGGAACTAAGAATAAATCTTAGTTGAGAGGTTGGGGCAATAATATGTGAACTCTGACTGTAGAGATGTACAAAATATGCCCTATCTTCTTTGGAAATGTAAATTGCAGGTAAGCTTCTCAGATAGCAAATCAAACTGTGTTCTCATTTGGTCACTTTTCAAGTCATTGCCTAATCTCCTTTTTTCCTCCTATAACCCCACTTTTTTTCACCCCACCTATCACAATGCCCAAGAACCTAATAATAATAATAATAATAATAATAATAATAATAATAAACAATCATAGCTACTATTAGGTGAGTATTATGTACAAGGAGCTAAGTATTTTATATGCATTATCTCATTTTACTCTCACATTGACCTAGTCACATTTTTTTATAGAGAGCTTTTGCTATAGGGCAGGTTCATTCTCCAGAGAGACTGAGAGAGACAGAGAGACAAAAAGCAAGAAATTATCCCCTGAGGGGATTGCCACGCTGCAGTCCTTTCTCCTCCATTTTCCTCCCGGGATCCTGGGCATGCACACACATGTGCCCAGCATGAGTTGGAAGCTGCTGTGTCTGGGACTTGAGCCTCAGTCGACTATGTGGGAGTCCAATGATGTAACCATTATACCATCTGCTGGTCCCCAGACCTAATCTCATTTTTACAAATAAGAAAACGGAGGCACCAATGAGTCCTGACTAATCTTTAAATTTCGTTCTGATAGGTAGTCCTAATAGTGGTATTTAGTACCTTAAATATGAATCCTAGCTACAAATAAGATACTTGCAGAGAGAGTCTTAACAAAATTCTTCAGCTTTCATCCCAAACCTTAGTGTTTAAACATCCTTAACCTCAGCCATGCAAGAACTTCTGGGCAGGTGGTTTATTTACACCTATGAAGAAAAAGAGAGGAGGCATATAGATGAAACTTTCTGCCTTGCTCTCAACTGTCCTTTGCCTGTGCTCCATGCAGCACAAAACTACATGAAGTCAACACTACTGACTGCTGCCTGCTTTATCCTGTATAAAAAGCAAGACAAACACCTTAAATGCTTCTTTTGAAAAGCAAATATGTTGATATGAACTTTAACTTTTGAACGAGAGGATATAGGGTATCGAGAGAAAGTCATCTCTTGCAACTTACAGAAGAAATATTTATTTTTGTTACAGAGATGGGAGTATTAATTATTTCTACATTTTATAGTCTAAATAAAATCTACTAAATAGAATGTTTTTCTCAGAATTTTTAATTTATTATTATCATAATCTTGTTTATATTACATTAAATCACATACATCTTTCCAGTGTTATTACATTTCTTTCTCCAGAAGGAATACCATGCACATCAGTCAAGACAAAGACATTACTATCCACATCATCATCAAATAGTTTTCATCATTTTTTCCAGATTATTGTTATTTTTATTCTCATTATGTTTTTAAACATTCAATCACTATATATCATTTTGCTTATAAAAATAATTAATCCAACATGAAATACTTCTTTTTTAAATTTTTAAAATTTTTAAATTTTTATTTATTTATTTTATTTTATTAGTATTTTTATTTTTTTACAACATGAAATACTTCTTAGACCAGTCCAGTTGAGAATACTATACATGTTATCATCAACAGGTATTAAACCATTTCTGTGTCCCACAAATGTCATTCCTCTCTATTTGTTCTCTTGCTGTCCTCTATATTCTTCCCTTCTCCCACCCTGTTCCACACTGTCCTCAGCATCCCTAACTATTTTCAATACTTTTATGCCCTCCAATATTTTGATCTCTACCACAAAATGCAGATAGTTGGTATATATTAAGTGGATACATACAATATCTTTCTTTCATACCCTGGCTTGCTTCACTTAGCAATAGATCTTCCATATCTGACCACTTTCTATCAAAATGGTAGGATCCTGTTTTTTTGGTAGTATTCCATAGAGTATATGTGCCACACTTTCTCAATCCATTCATCTGTTTGTGGACATTTGGGTTGGTTCCATGCCTTAGCAATCGTGAATAATGCTGCAATAAACACTGATGTGTAAGCGTTTTTCCTATTGAGCATTTTCCTGTCCTTTGGGTAGATACACAGAAGCAGGATTGCTGGATCAAATGGTAGTTCTATTTGTAGATCTTTGAGGAACCTCCATATTGTTCTCCACAGTGGCTGAACCAGTTTACATTCCCACTAACAGTGTAGGAGAGTTCCCCTTTCACCACATCCCTGCCGACACTTACCACTTTTTATATTTTTAATCTTTGCCATTCAGACAGGGGTTATGTGGTATCTCATTGTGGTTTTAATCTTCATCTCCCTTATAATGAAGGATGTTGAGCATTTCCTCATATGTTTTTTGGCTGTTTGTATGTCTTCCTTAGAGATTTTTGTTCAGCTAATTTTCCCATCTTTTAATTGCCTTAATAATTTTTTTACTATTAAGACACTTGAGTTCCCTGTGTATTCTGGTTATCACTAAATAGAACATTTTATAAAGATAATTTTCCTACATTAATCTTTTGAGACCTGCATGAAAATGAAAATATAACCTGAAGGTTAGCACATTCTTCTTCTTTTTTTGCTTTTGTTTTTTCTACTTAAATATTTTTGCTTTTTAATTATATATATACATCTTTACAGTGTACTACATTGTTTTTCCCAGCATGAATACGGTGCATTTCAGTCAAGACAAAGACATTACCATATACATTATCAAAAGCAAATATCTTTTCACTTCTATGTCAATCAACCATATTGTGTTTTTTCCCTTTTCCCCTTTCCCCTTCCCCCTACTATCCACATCCTATGACCCTCCCCCAACTATCTCTAGTATCTACAGTTGCCCTCCCTGCTATTATATCTTTCAATTTTTCAGTTTCTGTTGTAGAGTGCAGACCTCAGTATATATTGAGCAGGGACATGCAAAGTTTGTCTTTCATAGTCTGACTTGCTTCACTTAGCATTAAGTCTTCCATATTCATCCACTTTGTATCAAATGTCAGCATCTCATTGATTATTATTATTATTTTTTTTTGGAGAGGTTTTTGCTATAGGGTGCATGCGCTCACCAGACAGACAGAGAGAGACATAGAGATAGAAAGCGAGAAATCACCCCCCAGGGGGGATGGCCACATCGCAATCCCTTCTCCTCCATTCTCCTCTCGGGATCTTGGGCACGCATGCACATGCGCCCAGCGTGAGTTTTAAGCCACCGGGTCCAGGATGTGAACCGCGGTTCATTACATTGGAGTCCAGCGACATAGCCATTACACTAACTGCTGGTCCCAGCATCTCATTAATTTTTATAATGAAGTAGCATTCGTAGAGTACACATGCCATTTTTTTCCAATATACTCGTCTATTTTTGGACATTTGGATTGATTCCATGTCCTAGCAACTGTAAATAATGCTACAGTTAACATAGATGTGCAAGTGTTTTCCTGACTGAGGGTTTTCCTATCCTTTGGGTTCATAACTATGAGAGGAATTACTGAGTTGTATGGTAGCTCTATTTGTAGGTTTCTGAAGAATCTCCTTATCATTCTCCACAGTGGTTGTACTAATTTACATCCCACCAACAGTGTAGGTGAGTTTCCTTTTCAACACAGCCTTGCCAGAACTTATCACTCTTTATTTTTCAAATTTTGCCATTCTGACTGGGGTTATATGGTATCTTCTGTGATTTTGATTTGTATTTCCCTTATAATAAGAGATGCTTGGACCAGCAGATGGTGTAATGGTTACATCACCGGACTCCCACGTAGTTGACTGCAGTTTGAGTCCCAGACCCAGTGGCTTAAAACTCATGCCAAGGGCATGTGCATAGACAAGTGGGACTACATGAAGCTAAAGAGTGTCTGCACAGAAAAAACAAACAAACAAAACCCCAATAATTGGAGTGAAGAGAAAACCCTCAAAGTGGGAGAATACATTTGCATACTGTACCTCAGATAAGAGACTGATAACCAGAGTATACAGGGAACTCTGAAGCTTACCTGCAAAATAATAATCTATTCAATTAAAAGATGGGAAAATGAGCTGAACCGACTATTTTATTGAATTTCTGGTTCACCTGTCAGAACCAAAAATTATCTGAAAATATGCTCAACATTTGTCTTTTTTATTTTCAGAGAAAGATTTTTGCTATAGGGCATGTGCACTTGCCAGAGAGACAGAAAGTCAGAAATCACTTCCCCCTCTAGGGGGCATGGCCTTGCTATAATCCTTTCTCCTCCATTCTCCTCTTAGGATTTTTGACATGCACACACATGTGCCAGGCATGAGTTTTAAGCTGCTGGATCTGGGACTCAAATTGTGGTTGACTATGTGAAAGTCCATCCACTGGCATAATGGTCCCTCTAATATGATCCCTCTAATATGTTTTGAGGTCAGGAAGTGAGATGCCTCCTACTTTACTCCACTTGCACAGTATTGCTTTAGTGATATGAGGCCTTTCATAACTCCAGTCAAATTTTATGATTTTTTTTTTTCTATTTCTGCTAGGAATATCTCTGGTAGTTTGATTGGAATTACGTTCAATTTGTAAGTTAATTTGGGTAGGACTGAAATCTTGATTATATTAACACTTCCTATCCAGGAACATGGGATGTTTTCCCCCTTTTTTTGTATCATTTAGAATTTCTTTTTCAAGTGTTTCATTGTTGTAGCAGTCTTTGACTTCTTTAGTTAGATTTATTCCTAGATTCCTTATTGTTTTTTTTTTGTTGTTGTTGCTATTATAAATGGGATTGCTTTTTTCAATTCTGTCTCAGTTTGTTCATTGTTGGTTTATAAAAATGCTATAGATTTTTGTATGTTGATTTTCTCTTTTTAAAAAAGAATAATTAATTTTAATTTTATTAGTTCATTTATTTTTTCAATTTGACCAGAGTGAAACACACACACACACACACACACACACACACATACACACACACACGCAGAAAGTGAGAAAGCAAGCCAACGGGTCCAAGACTTGAACCATGGTTGGCCACGTGGGAGTATCCAGCGCCTTATCCACCATTCCACCTACTGGTCCCTGTATGCTGATTTTCTATCCTGCCACTTTACTGTATTTGTGTATCACTTCCAGGAGATTTTTTTTTTATGGATTCTTTTGGATTTTTTTATGTATAGAATCATATCACCTGCAAATAGAGATAATTTCACTTTTGCTTTTCCTATTTGTATGACTTTTATTTCACTCTCTTGTCTAATTGCATTGGCTAGAACTTCCAGCACTGTGTTAAAAAGGAGTGGAGAAAGTGGACAGCCTTGCCTTGTTCCAGGTTTTAGTGGAAAAGCTTTCTCCTTTTCCCCATTCAGTATGATGGTAGGTATGGGTTTGTCATGGATGGTTTTTATTGTGTTGAGGAATGTCTCTTCTATGCCAATTTTTCTGAGATTCTTAATTATGGAGGAATGTTGTATTTTATCAAATCCTTTTTCTGCATCAGTTGATATGGTCATATGGTTTTTATCTTTTCTTCTGTTAATGTGATGTATTACATTTATTGTTTTGCACATGTTGAAACATCTTTGCACCCCTGGAATAAAGCCTACCTGGTCACTGTGTGTAATCTTTTTTTAATGTGCTGTTGAATACAATTTACTAGCATCTTACTGAGAACTTTTGCATCTAGAGTCATCAGAGGTATTGGTCTGATTGGTCTGAGGTTTTTCTTCTTTCGTTATGTCCTTGTGTGTTTTTGGAATCAGAATGGTGGAGGCATTATAGAATGAATTTGGGAGAGTTCTTTCCTTTTGGATCTTTAGAAATAGTTTGAGGACAATTGGGGATACTTTGAAAGTTTGTAGAATTCAGTAGTGAAGCCATCAGGACCTTGGCTTTTCTTTGTTGGGAGACTATTTATCACTGATTCAACTCATTGTGGCTATGGGTCTATTCAGGCTTTCTATTTCTTTGTGGTTCAATCTTGGTAAGTAATATGTGTCCAGGGACCAGCAGTTAGCGTAATGGCTATGTCGCTGGACTCCCATGTAGTCGGCCGTGGTTCGCGTCCTGGACCCGGTGGCTTAAAACTCACGCCGGGCATGTGTGCGTGCGTGCCCAGGATCCCAAGAGGAGAATGGAGGAGAAGGGATTGCGGTGTGGCCATCCCCCCTGGGGGGGTGATTTCTCACTTTCTGTCTCTCTGTCTCTCTCTGTCTGGCGAGTACATGCGCCCTATAGTGAAAAACCTCTCCAAAAAAAAAAAAAAAGTAGTATGTGTCCAGAAATTAGTCCATCTCCTCTAGTTTTTCTTGGTTTTGGCATATAATCATTTGTAGTATTTGCTCATGATCATTTATATTTCTTTTATATTTTTATATTGTGGTATTGCCTGTTTCCTTGCTAATTTTATTTATCTGGTTCTTTTCCCTGTTCCTCTTGATTAGTCTCACTAATGGTGTGTCAGTTTTGTCTATCTTCTTGAAGAACCAGCTTTTGGTTTCATTTATTTTCTGTATAGTTCTGTATGGTTATTCTCTATTTCATTGATTCCTGTTCAATTCATTATTATTTCTTTTCTCCTAGAATTTGTTGTTTTCAGTTCTCTGAGTCGTGTCATTAGGTTGTTTATTCACCACCTGTCTATTTTTTCCCTTTTTGCAGAGAAATTTTTGCTATAGGGTATGTGTGCTCACTGGAGAGACAGAGACAGGGAGACAGAAAGCCAGAAATCACTCCCAGAGGGATGGCCATGATACAATCCCTTTTCCTCCATTCTCTATTTTGGAATCTTGGGCATGCACGCACACATGCCTGGCAAGAGTTTTAAGCTGCCAAGCCCAAGACTTGAACCACTGTTGACTACGTGGCAGTCCAGGAATGTAACCATTATGCAATCTGATGGTCCACTATTTTTTTTGTTGTGAGCATTAATTGTTATGAACGTCCTTCTTCTGACTACTTTTGTGGTGTCCCATATGTTATAATCACTTGTTTGCTCATTGTCATTGGTTTCTATAAACTTTTGAGTCTTAATTTCTTCTGTAGATGTAAAGCCATTCAGGAGTAGGTTGTTCAGTTTCCACGTGTCTGTGTATTTTTGAGGAATTGTGTCCCTTCCCCCCTTAAAATTCATATATTGACGCCCAGCCATGGTGGTATGTGCTGCGAAGACACTGTACTCCTCAGACTGGAACCACATTGTTAAACTGGGTTTGATTCTTGGTCTCAACTAATGGCTGGGTGTGGTGGCATGTGCATGAAATCTTTACTATTGGTGAGGCTGAGGCAGGAGGATTATGAGTTCTAGGCTGCCTTGGGCATTATAGTGAGCTACTGTCTGAAAAAGAGTCAGGCATGGTGTTGCACAGCCATAGTCCCAGCTGGGAGCTAAGGTAAGAGGATTGTGACACGATAAGACCTGTACTAAAAAAAAAAAAATTATATGTTGAATCCCTAACCCCCATTCTGACAATATTTAAAGATAGGGCTTCTAGGATGTAATCAATGTTAAAGAAGTCCATAAGCGTAGAGTATTAATCTGATAGTATTGATAGACTTATAAGAAGAGATTTCTCTATCTCCTTTCTCTCTCTCCCCTCTTCTTTCTAAACACTCATACTGAAGAAATATTGAGCAAATAGTGAGAAGGGAGATATCTACAAACCAGGAGGAGAACTTCCACCAAAACCTGATCATATTCACATCCTGATCTTGGACTTTCAGCCTCTAGAACTATAAAAAAATGAATATCAGTTGTTTAAGTCATTCAGTCTATAGTATTTTATTGTAGCCCCGGCGGACCACTTTATTTTTACTAAAAGTGGTTCTAGAGGAACAGAATTTCAAGAACAAGGTTTCTGGATTGGTTTTGGGGTTTCTGGCATTGACTCTCACCTCTGATTACACTTAAGGATACTAATGACTATTTCTAGTAGTAAAGGGAGCATTAATAGTCCATGATATGATCTAACAATGGAGGTATGTAGAATATCACTGCTGGATACTCCTAATCAACCAATTATAAGAAGCAAGGGGATGGGTGACTATGTATATGTTACTTTTGGACATTTTTGGTGAACTAGTAAATATAATTATATTGGCTAGTTGCTTCTAATATCACTGGACAAAGTGTGTAAAGAAAAGGATGAGCTCAGGTACTTGAATTCCAGGTGAAGTTACACACAAATGACCTAAAAACTTCTATGTTGTCCTGAAGGAGCCTCTTACTGCCTATAACTGGAGGACAGAGATGATGAAAATTAAAGTCAGAAGCTCATCCTGTGACTGGCTGAATTACAGTGCAAGTTAAACTCCTAGCTTTGCGAGGTACCTACTGTTAAGGTGAAGGCATTGATTAGGAAAGACTGAGATTCTACAAGTTGTAATGAGGATATGTGGAAACGCCCTGACGGAATTGCGGACATCAAGCCCCTAAATTCTGGTGAGTCTTCTTTGCTAGTGAAAGAAGTCTCTACTTCTAGAGGATGTGGTCTCCTTATTCCCAGTAGATGAGGTTTTCCTACCCCAGTATAAGTGGCCTCCTCAACCCCAATGATAACAGCTTCCTTGCCCCCAGTACTAACAGCCTCTCCACTCCCATTTGAAAATATAAATTCTGTATTGCCTTAGGAAATAGTAATGACCTCTTGTGAGTCATTTTCTGTGCTAGACAATGCCATGTCTGCTCAGGACTCAGCCCTAATCCCTTTAATTTTAGAACTATATGTAACTGGACAAAAGTAACAGCAGGTCCCTAAAGGTGAAGTATGAAGTATGATCTCTGAGGAGGTGTATTAAATTCCAAAAGAATGATAACTTTTTTAGTTTATACAAGCAGAAAATATTTGGGAATAAATATTAAGGGTGTGGAATAATAATGAAAGTTAGATAAAGTTGGACCAGTCTATAATTTTTTTTTTGGAGAGGTTTTCACTATAGGGTGCGTGCGCTCGCCAGACAGACAGAGACATAGAGACAGAAAGCGAGAAATCAACCCCCAGGGGGAATGGTCATGCCGCAATCCCTTCTCCTCCATTCTCCTCTTGGGATCTTGGGCACGCACGCACACGCGCCCGGCGTGAGTTTTAAGCCGCCGGGTCCGGGACGCAAACTTCGGTCGACTACGTGGGAGTCCAGTGACATAGCCATTACGCTAACTGCTGGTTCACAGTCTATAATGATTAATATGGAACCTTTAACATGAAATTCCACACTTAATGTTGCAGTTTAGGAAGTTAGAAAGAGGCTTTAAGAGTTTGGTCAGTGGGCTGATAGGTGGCCTGCAGTGAGTAAGCTGAAAATGCCAGCCTTGCTTTGGTTTGCTCTGCAGAGAGGGGAGGACTCAAAGGCTTAGGGAGATTGAAATGTTAAAGTGGACTTGTCATTGAATACCTACTCACTCACAGCAGAAGGGCCACAAAACTTATTTTTCATCAATACTGTGAGAAATAAATTTGTGAGGGGTGTCCCAGCATCCTTGAAGAGTTCTTCAATGACTCTTCTCTGTAGTTGAGACCTTACAGTGGAGACTGTGGTCATTAAATTAGGAAACTTAAATGCAATGAGGATAATTGCACCCCAGGATGTCAGTGTTCAAGTGCTGGCATTCAACCACCAAAGACAAGATGGGCATGTTTACCATAGCGCACAGCAGAGTCAAAAGAGCAGAGTAATCTGACTTGTGTAGAACTATAGTATTGGCTGGCTGATCATGGTGTTCCTAGTAAAGCAAATAGGAAAGCTACTAAATACTTCATCTATATAAGAAGAAAAGTTCTAGTGAATAAAAAAAGTTCAAGTGAATAAAAGCCTAACCTGAATCATAAAAATAATCATGTTCCCTCAATCAATTCCCAGAAATGAGCTAGTTTAGACCAAGAATTCCTCGAAAAAGGGGAGGCTAGGTCCTCTGAGGGAAACCCTGCTACACCAACAAAAACACAAACTTTTTATCTTTCTTCTAGCTCGCCAGAGGGACCTATGACCTTTTTACCAGGATAATTGTGCATTGGAAGAAATAAAACAATCAGGCTTTGGGGACTATTGGGCACTATCTTTGTCCTCATGTTTTTTTGTTATTTTCTCTATCTTTTTGGTGGTTTTCTCTAGGTCAGAAGTTTTATCTTCTATATCAGAGATTCGATCTTCAGCATGGTCTAGTCGACTTTTAATACTTTCGAGAGAGTTTTTGATTTCTTGTATTACAGACTTCACCTCTAATAGTTCCATTTTATTCTTTCTTAGCGTGTCCATTTCTTCCTTCATTTTGTGGAAGGACTTTCTCATCTCCTGTAGTTCATTGTCTTTTTTCTGTTCCAGCTCATAGTATTTGTTCAACATGAATGTTCTAAATTCTATCTCGGACATTTTGGTAACATCTTTTATTTTTTCAAGAAAAGGAAGGGAGTTACTGTGTTCTTTTGATGGAGATGTATTTCCTGCTTTATTCAGACCTGAGGTTCTTCTTCTACTTCTAACCATTGGGAGATGTGTTTCCTTTAAAATACCTTTTAAGAGAAAGTTTCCTCAAATAGGAGAAAGAGTGTTTCCTTTTTGCTGCGGAATTAAGACTGCCAAAGTCTCTCTTCTATTGTGTTTAGCAATGTGATCAAAGGAAAAGTATTCTCTTCAGCTGGCTGATAGAGGGGTTTCTGGCTGGGGGTCCTGGGACTGGAGCTTCGGGGGACAGTCCTCCCTCACAGTTCCTGGCCCAGGGGTCGAGAGATGGGAGTGGGGTATGGGGCACTATCTTTGAATTGACCCTAATTCCAGGAACCCCAAAGTGTCACTGTGATCTACCATTCAGATTAAAGGGTTACAGAGGTCAGGCAATCAGTGGAGTTTTAGCTCAGCCCCATCTCACAAGAGATCCAATACATCTCTGAACTCATATTGTGGATATCTCTCCACTTCCAGAATGTATAATTGGAATAGATATACTCAGCTTCTGGTAGAATGTCCACATGGGTTCCCTGATCTGTGGAGTAAGGGCTATCTATAATGATGAAAAAGTGAAGAAGAAGCCACTAGAACTCCCTTTATCTAGAAAAATAGTAAGCATCAATCAATGCAATATGTCACTGTACCATAATGAAGAAAAAAAATTCATGATTATCTCAATGCAGAAAAGGCATTTTACAAACTTCAGTGTGCATTCATAATTAAAAGAAAAAATAAAAAAAGATAAACATAACCAGGGGGCTGTATGGTGGTGTACTGTCAAAGCTTTGTGAGGCAATTACACATGGGAAGTTTCCCATTTCAAATGCAGAGACTTCCCTTACTGTGTCAGACATGTATGTGCCCATGATCCAGGGCTAGGTGAAAGTTGGGATAGATTGTGTCAAGATCCTGTTGAGGTTCTGCCTCTCTCTCTCTCTCTCTCTCTCTCAGTCATAGAAAAAATAATAATTTTTATATTATAATATTATTATATTATAATAATAATAAAACAAAAAGAAACACAATCAACTTGTGATAGAGGAAAATTACCTTAACATAATAAAAATCATATAAAAACAACCACAGGTAACATCCTACTCAATAGTGAAAAACTCAAAGTGTTTCCTCTAAGATCAGGAGCAAGATAATGATACCTATTCTTGCCACTTCCATTCAACATAGTACTGGAAATCACAGACAGAATAATTACGTAACAAACAGAAATAAAAGTCATTTAAAATGGAAAAAAAACCACAATTCATCACTGCATATGACATGCTCTTCTGTGTAGAAAACCCTAAAGACTCCACATAAAACCCTGTTATAACCAAATAAACAAATTTAAACAACTTGTAGAATACAAAAAAAATATTCAAAAACCTCTATACTAGTAAGAATAATTCAAATAGAAAAATTCTGAAAACATGGGCCAACTGTTGGCATGGTGGTTAAGGCAGTTGGATCCCAAATGGATGACTGAGCAGTTTGAGTCCCAGACCCAGTGTCTCGAAAAGCATGCTGAGTGTGTGTGCATGTGTGCCCAAAATCCTAAAAAGAGAATAGAGGAGAAGGGACTGCAACATTGCCTTGCCCTCTTTGGGGGTGATTTCGCACCTTCCTTCTATCTCTTTCCCTGTCTTTCTTTGGCAAGTGCACACACCTGCTAGAAAATTTTTTAAAAAATGAGAAAGAAAAAGAAAATTTAGAAAATAATTGAATCTACAATAGCGTTAAAAAACTTCAAAATAAACTTAACTGAGGAAGTGAAGAACTTTTATACTCCAAACTGCAAAATATTTTGTTCAATTATTGGATGCCTTAATATTGTCAAAATGTCGAGATCAGCAGTTGGCATGATGGCTATGTTGTTGGACTCCCATGTAGTTGACTGCAGTTTGAGTCCCGGACCCGGTGGCTTAAACTCACGACGGGAGTGTGTGTGTGCGTGCCCAAGATCTCACATGGAGAATGGAGGAGAAGGGATTGCAGCATGGCCATCCCCCCAGGGAGTGATTTCTCGCTTTTTGTCTCTCTGGCAAGTGCATGCACCCTATAGCAAAAAGCTCTCAAAAATAATTATAATATATAATAAATAAAACTAAAATAAATAATTATTATGAAAACAAACAAACAAACATGCTGAGTGTTTGTACATGTCCCAAATCCTGATAGCATGGAGAAATCAAGGAAACCTGATTTATTACTTTTCTCTCTCTGGCAAGTATATGCATCCTCTGGGAAAAAAAAAATCTATAAGCAGTGTACAGTAATGTCATAGGCCTTCACATTCACTCACTACTTACTCACTGACTTGAGCAACTTCCAGTCCTGCAAGCTCCATTCATGGCAAGTGGCCTATACCAGTGTATTATTTCTTAGTTTTTATATAATATTTTTACTGTATCTTTTCTGTTTTTAGATGTGTTTAGATACACAAGTATGATTGCCTTACAGTTGCCTCAGTATTCAGTATGGTAACATGCTGAACAAGTTTATAGCCTATGAGCAATAGGCTACACCATATAGCCTAAGAATGCAGTAGGCTATACCATCTAGATTTGTATAAGTACAGTGTATGATATATGCACTATTGTGATATCTGCTAATTGTACCTTTGTTAGAATGTATCTCTATTCTGAAACAATGAATGATTGCATCCTGATTTAAAAATAGGCAAAAGCACTTCCATCTCCAGTCCCCTGGCCTAATGGACACTGAGGCAGGGCCCCCAGCCCCAGCTCCAGCTCCCCCACCCCAGAGACCCTCTCTCTGTTAGCAAGTAGGCTTTTTTTCTTCTCTTCTTCTTTCTTTTGTTAATGTTCCACTTCTCCTTACCCCATAGGACTGCACCCAGCTCTCCAGCAGAGCCCACTTCCATCTCCAGCCCCCTGGCTAGTGCAGCACACAATTTTTCTTTATTCTCTTTCATACTCTTTTCTCTTTCATCTTATATTGTCATCTCCTGCTTATCCTCCAACCACCAAGTGGGGCTAGACAGGTCTGGAATCACAGTTATCAAATACCCTGGTATTGTGAAGCTCTCTGGGATCCTATCTTTTACTTTACCACCTGTAAAAAAGGAGAAACTGCTCTTCAGACATCTGGATCAAAGACTCCACTTGTGTGGACCAGATTGCAAAACACAGCAGAAAAGAGACTTGGGCACACATCAGTCCACAGCAAAAGAGAAGCACACTTGTTCCCAGTCAGAGAAACATTCTTCAAAAAGGTATTCAAGGGACCAGCAATTAGTGTAATGGCTATGTCACTGGACTACCATGTAGTCCACCGCGGTTTGAGTCCCGGACCCAATGGCTTAAAACTCACGCCAGGCACATGTGCGTGCGTGCCCAAGATCCTGAGAGGAGAATGGAGGAGAATGGATTGCGGCGTGGCCATCCTCCCTGGGGGGTGATTTCTCGCTTTCTGTCTCTGTCTCTCTCTGTCTGTCTGGCGAGCGCACGTGCCCTATAGCAAAAACCTCTCCAAAAAAATAAAAAAGAAAAGAAAAGAAAAAAGAAATACAAAGGAAATACAAAGGACCCCAAATAGAATCAACCCAAGAAGATCTTCCCCAAGGTATATCTTAGCCAGACTGGCCAAGCCCACAGATAAAGACAAGATACTAAAATTGGCAAGAGAGAAATGACAAGTGATTTACAAAGGTCATCCCATCAGGCTAACTCCAGAACTTGCAACCGAAACAATGCAAGCAAGGAAAGAATGGGAAGACATTGAAAGTGTTAATGGAGAAACAATTTCAACCAAGATTATTATATATAGTAAAATTATGCTTCATATGGAAAAAAAGATTAAAACCTTCTCAGACAAACAAAACCTAAAAGAGTTTGTCAACATCAGACCAGCTCTTCGAGAAACTCTGAAAAGAGTCCTGTTTCAGGAAAACTAAGAAAGGACAGCCAGAAACAAGAGATTAAAGGACAATCAAGACAATGGCCAACTTAAAGGTAGGGAAAAGTTTGGAAATATTGATAATAACATTGAATGTTAATGGATTAAATTTGCCCATCAAGACACACAGACTGGCTGAATAGATAAAAAAAAAACAGAAACACTCTATCTGTTGCCTACAAGAAACACATCTCACGGATAAAGACAAACATAGACTAAAAGTGAAGGGCTGGACAAAGGTATTCCATGCGAATGGGAACCAAAAAAAAGCTGGAGTACCAATACTCATTTCTGACAAGATAACCTTTAAAACAAAAACTGTTTGAAGAGACAAAGAAGGACATTATATTGTAATAAAAAGGTTAATCCATTAAGAAGATATAATAGTAATAAATATCTATGCACCTAACACAGGAGCACCCAAATATGCAAAGGAAAGACTGTTAGACCTAAAAGGAGAGACAGACTGTAAATACTAATTGTTGGAGACCTCAACACCCCACTCACTCCTCTGGACAGATCATCTAGACAACAAATGGACTTAACAGACATTTATAGAACTGTCCACCCAAAAACCATGGGATATAATTTTTCTCACCCCCACATGGAACTCTTTCAAAGATTGACCAAACAGTAGGGCACAAAGCAAGCCTCTACAGATTCAAAGCCACAGAAACTATATCCAGCATTTTCTCCGACCATGATGGAATCAAACTTGATTTTAATTTCAAGAGAAATCCTCAAAAATACACAAATACATGGAAACTAAATAGTCTGCTCCTGAATGACTTCAAAACTACTGAAGAAATTAAGACTGAAATAAAAAAATTCATGAAAGCCAATGACAATGAGGACATGACTTCCATAATCTTTGGGACACTGCAAAAGCAGTCATAAGAGGGAAGTTCATAGCAATTAGTGCATATAAGAATACGATGGAAAGAAGGCAAATGGATCACCTAACATCATGTTTCAGAGAATTGGAAAAGCAACAGCAAAAAATCCAAAAACTCCAGGAGAAAAGAGATAATAAAGGTCTGAGCAGAAATAAATGAAATAGAAAATAATTGAATTATATAGAAAATAAATCAAAGTAAAAGCTGGTTCTTTGAAAAGATAAACAAAATCAATACACCACTAGCAAGACTTATTAAGAAGAGAGAAAAGAACCAGGTAAATCAAATTTGCAATGAAGCTGGCCATGTAACAACAGACATAATAGAAATACAAAACATCATTAGAGTATACTATGAACAACGATATGCCAAGAAATATGACATTTTGGATGAGATGGACAAATTTCTGGGCACATATAACCTACCAAGATTGAACCAGGAAGATGTAGAAAGTCTAAATAAGCCCATAACAAGCCAGGAGATTAAATCAGTAATAAATAACCTCCCAAGAACAACAACAAAAAAGCCCTGGTTGTGATGGCTTCACCTCTGAATTCTACAAAACTTTTAAAGAACAATTTACCCTCATTCTTCTCAAGTTATTTCTAAAGATACAAAAAGGTGAATCTCTCCCAAATTCATTCTATAAAGCCTCCATCACCCTTATCTACAAAACAGATAAGGACAGGACAAGGAAGGAAAACTATAGACTAATATCTCTGATGAATATAGACGCAAAAATTCTCAACAAGATACTAGCAAATTGTATACAACAACATATAAAAAAGATTATACAGCATGATCAAGTAGGCTTTATTCCAGGGACGCAAAGTTGGATCAATATACATAAATGTAATACACATATTTTTAAAATTTTTTAATATATTCAATCATGTTATTTAGCTTACAAAGTGAATATCTTAACATGTGAACATTTCTCCCTAGTCCAGGTGATAAAACTATAAAATTATCTTCAACAGGGATCAGCAGTTAGTGTAATGGCTATGTCGCTGGACTCCCATGTAGTTGACTGTGGTTCGCTTCCCGGACCTGGTGGCTTAAAACTCACGCCGGATGCGTGTACGTGCGTGTCCAAGATCCTGAGAGGAGAATGGAGGAGAAGGGATTGCGGCATGGCCATCCCCCCCTGGGGTGATTTCTCCCTTTCTATCTCTCTGTCTTTCTCTGTCTGTCTGGTGAGCACACACGCCCTATAGCAAAAAACAAAAACAAAAAACTCTCCCAAAAAATGATCTTCAACAGATAATGTCACATTTTTTTGTCCCATTAATGCTTTGCCTATTTTTCTTCTAAATGTCCTTCCTCAGACCCTACTCTTTCACACACACTATATCTGGTATTCACATCTATTTACTGTGTTTCTATATCCTTTAGTCAATCAGTTTCAGTCATAGAGTGTGGACATTTGGTATTTATTAAGTGGGGAAATACAATGTCTCTCTTTCATAGGCTGGCTTGCTTCACTCAGCAGTAAATCTTCCATATTCTTCCACTTCCTGTCAAAAGACAGGGTGGTTTTTTTTTTTTTTTTTTTTTTTTTTTTTTTTTTTTTTTTTTTTTTTTTTTTTTTTTTTTTTTTTTTTATGACTGAATAGTATCCCAGAGAGTATATGTGGCACGTGGCACAGTTTTTCAATCCATTCATCTGTTCATGGGCATTTGGGTTGATTCCATGTCTTAGTAATTGTGAATAGTGCTGTAGTGTTGTAATAAACATCGATGTGCAAGCACTTTTCCAATTAAGAATTCTTCTGTCTTTGGGGTAGATACCAAGGAGTGGGAATGCTGGATCATATGGTAGTTCTATTTGTAGATCTTTGAGGAATCTCCAAATTGTTCTCCACAGTGGCTGGGCCAATTTATATTTCCACCAGCAGTGTAAGAGAGTTTCCCTTTTAGGACACCCCCGCCAGTACTTATCATTTCTTTTTTTTAATCTTAGTCATTCTTACTAGGGGTTAGGTGGTATCTCATTGTTGTTTTGATCGGCATTTCCCTTACAATGAAGGATGTTGAGCATTTTTTCATATGCCTTTTGGCTATTCATATGTCATCCTTAGTGAGTGGTTTTTTCAACTTATTCTCCCATCTTTTATTGGGTTGATCATCTTTTTTCCGAACACCTGCTTCAGTTCCTTGTGTATTGTGGTTATCATTCCCTTATCTGATGCATAGTTTACAAAAATATTTTCCCATTCTGAGGGCTGTCGATTCATACCAATTACTGTGTCTTTTGCCATGCAGAAATTTCTTAGTCTGATGTAATCCCACTTATCTATTTTGGGGATTATTGACTGGGCTTATTTAAGAAGTCTTTGCCTACTCCAGGTCTCCCAGAGTTTCCCCAGTGTTTTCCAGGAGCAGATTTTATAGTTTGAGGTCTTAGATGTAGATCCTTGATCCACCTTGAGTTGATTTTTGTCAAAGTTGAGAGATAGGGGTTCAGATTCATCTTTCTGCAGGTAGAAATCCAGTTTTTCCAGTACCATTTGCTGAAGAGGTTTTCCTTTTTCCACTGGATTGACTGGCATCCCTTGTCAAAAATCAGTTGACTGTATGTTTGGGAATTTATTTCTGGGGACTCTGTTCTGTTCCATTGGTCCACATGTCTGTTTCTGTGCCAGTACCATGCTGTTTTTGTTTGTTTGTTTGTTTGTTTCTTTCTTTCTTTCTTTTTTTTGAGGGGAGGAGGTTTTTGCTATAGGGCACATGCGCTTGCCAGAAAGACAGAGAGAGACAGAGAGACAGAAAGCGAGAAACATCCCCCCAGGGGATGGCCACGCCGCAATCCCTTCTCCTCCATTCTCCTCTCAGGATCTTGGGCATGCATGCACACGCGCCCAGTGTGAGTTTAAGCCATTGGGTCTGGGACTCAAACTACGGTAGACTATATGGGTGTTCAGCGACATAGCCACTATGCTAACTGCTGTTCCTTATCATGCTGTTTTGATTACCACAGCTTTATAGTATATTTTTGAATCTGGCAGTGAAATGTCGCCAACTCTACTCTTCTTGTGCAGGATTTCTTTGGCAATATAGGGTCTTTTATGATTCCAGACAAATTGTATGATAGTCTTTTCTAGATCTTTGAAGAATGTGTCTGGTATTTTGATTGGGATTGCATTAAATATGTCAATTAATTTGGGTAGAATTGCCATTTTGATTATATTAATTCTTCCAATCCAGGGACATAGGATGTCTTTCCACTTTTTTGTGTCATTTTTTATTTCCTTTTTTAGCTTCTCGTAATTTTCCTTGTGGGGGTTCTTTAACTTCTTTGGTTAGGTTTATTCCATAGTATCTTATACATTTTTTGGCTATGGTAAATGGAATAACTTTTTGCAGTTCTATCTCGGTCTGCCTGTTGTTCATACATAGAAATGCTATAGATTTCTGTATGATGATTTTGTATCCTGCAACTTTACTGTATTCATGTATTACTTTTAGAAATTTTTTCATGGAAACCATTGGGCGTTCTATGTATACAATCATTTCATCTGCAAGTAGAGAGAGTTTCACCTCTTCTTTTCCTATTTAAATGCCTTTTATTTTTTCCTCTTTTCTGATTGCATTGGTGAGGACTTCCAATACTATATTGAAAAGGAGTGGAGAAATTGGGCATCCTTGTCTTGTACCCTTTTTTAGTGGAAAAGCTTTCAGCTTTTCTCCATTCAGGATGATGTTTGCTATGGGTTTTTCATAGATAGCTATTATTGTGTTAAGAAATGACCCTTCTTTGCTGATATTGTTGAGAGTCTTGATCATGAAGGGATGTTATATCTTATAAAATGCTTTTTCTGCATCAATTGATGATTATATGGTTTTTATCTTTCTTCCTGTTAATATAGTGTATTACGCTTATGGTTTTGTGTTTGTTGAACCTACTTTGCATTCCTGGAATAAAGCCTACCTGATCATTATATATCATTTTTTATAAGTTGTTTGATATGATTTGCTGGTATTTTGTTGAGAATCTTTGCATCTATATTCATCAGAGATATTGGTCTATAATTTTCCTTATTTGTCCTGTCCTTATCTGTTTAAGGATAAGGGTGATAGAGCCTTCATAGAATGAATTAGGAAGAGATGTTAATATGCATGATATTCTCAACTGGATTGATCTGAGGTGTATATTATGTTCAGGAAAGTCTCTCTACAAGGTAAATGATATATAGTGATTGAATGTATAAATAATAATAAAAAATTTTAAACAAAATGAAGAAAGTGAATGAATATGGAAGATTTACTGCTGAGTAAAGCAAGCCAAGCTATGAAATAAAGACATTGTGTGTCTCCACTTAATATAGACCGTCAACACTCTTTGGTGGAAACTGAAAAATTAGAGGATATAAAAGCATGGAAAATGGTTATGATACTGGATACAATGTGGGAAGAGGGTGGGAGAAGGGGGAGTGTGTAAAGAAAAAATATTAAAGAGAAGAATAGAGAGGTAAGATATTTATGAGACATAGAATTGGATTGTTGTCTGTGGATGATAACATGTATAGTATCCTCAACTGGACTGGTGTGAGGTATATTCATCTTGGGTAAATTCACTTTACAATAAAATAATATATTGTGTTTAAATATATAAAATAAATTAAAATAAAAAACATAAAAATAATAAAATATAAATCTTTGCTTCACAAAAAGTTACAAGAATGTTTCTTTTTCTTTCTTTCTTTCTTTCTCTTTCTTTTTTTCTCTTTCTTTCTTTCTTTCTTTCTTTCTCTCTCTTTCTTTTTCTTTTACTTTTTTTTTTTGGAGAGGTTTTCGCTATAGGGCGCGTGCACTCGCCAGCCAGACAGAGAGAGACATAGAGACAGAAAGCGAGAAATCACCCCTTGGGGGGATGGTCACGCCGCAATCCCTTCTCCTCCATTCTCCTCTTGGGATCTTGGGCACGCACGCACACGTGCCTGGCATGAGTTTTAAGCCACCGGGTCCGGGACATGAACCCCGGTCGACTACATGGGAGTCCAGCAACATAGCCATTATGCTAACTGCTGGTTCCCTCTTTCTTTTTCTTTTGAGGGCAAGGCTGTCAGAGGAGCTAGGGAAGAAGACTGTAAATTTATATTTGTTAATGTTATGTACCCATAGTACATTCCTTTTTCTCTGTGTGAGTATGTATTTAAGTGTGTTTCACATGAATGCATCTTACTATTCACTCTGAAAGGAAGCTTTTCCCCATCTTGGCAGCCAAATAAACTAATAGCTTTGTACACATTGAAAAAAAATTAAAAACTCTGGTGTATCAAATCACATTGTCAAAAGAGGGAAAAGACAACCCACTGAATGGAAAAATATTTTAAGTCATATAGCTAAGGTTATGGTATCCTTAGTATATAACAAAACTTACAACTCGTCATCAATAAGGCAAAAAAATAAAAAAAAGTGGACAAGTGATGGGTATAGATATGTCTCCCAAAATATACAAATGACTAACAAGCACACAAAAGGTTCTCAACATTATTAATCATTACAAAACTGTAAATTGAAACCACAATATAGTATCAAATTACACCCCCAAGATGACTATAATTTTTAAAAAAATGAAAAAAAAATAGAGAGAATGTGAGAAACAAAGCAAAACAAATTAGAACCATCATTCACTACTACTAGAAAGGTAGCCAGTTTGGAAAATAGTTGGTGGTCCTTGAATAAATGAAGCACTAGGGATCTTCAGAAAATTCATGAATAATGGACATAAAAAAATTATACAGGGATGTCAAAAATATTTTGCATCAAAATATACTTATTCAATTTAATTTTCCACAAATATTTGAAATTCCCACATATAGAAACATGTAACCCAGAATTTCCACTCTTATTTACCAAAAAGAATTGACAGCAAATGTTCAAAGAAAAACTTGTATATTAATGTTCATAATAGTGCTATTGACAATAGCTCAAATGTAGAAACAACCCAAATGTTCATCAATGGATGAATACATAAATAAAATATGGTATAATAATATAATGGAATATATTAAAAGAAATGAACTGATACATACTACAACATGGATGAACTGGAAAATGTTATTGTAAATAAAGGAAGCTAGAACAGAATGAGAGAAAGGGTTTTCAAATCATATATCTGATAAGAGTCTTGTATTCAGATTGTATAAAGAATACTTTCAACTCAACTTAGTTTAAAGTGGGCAAAAGACTTGCATAGACATTTGTACAAAGAAGATATACTAATGCTCATTAACTGCCTTAAAAGATGCTCAACATTATTTATTAGGAAAATGCAAATAAAACCACAGTGAGACACTACTTTATACCCACTAGAGTGGATATAATGAAAAAAAAAACAGTGACAGGTTTTGGTGATAATGGGGCTCCTACATGACTAAAATTGTTCATGAATTGGTGAATGCTCATACATGCAAAATGGTGTAGCCGCTGTGAAAAAAAGTTGCCATTTTCTTAAAAAAATTAACTGGTTTAGCATAACACATAAGCGCCATTCTTATGTATATACAGAAGAGAATTAAAAGCATATTTTCACACAAAAACTTGTACATGAATGTTGACAATCAGCATTATTCATGGACAATCCAAACATCCATTAGTGGATGAAGACATAAACAAGATGTAGTAAAATCACACAGCAGAATAATACTTGTCAATGAGAAAGAATGCAGTACTGATATATTCTACATTGTGAAAGAACCTTGAAAACATTATGGTATGTGAAAGAAGCCAGACACGAAATGTCTCAAATTGTATAATTTAATTTGTATAACATGTCTGGAATAGGAAAATCAATGGAGACAAAAGGTAGATTATTGGTTCCAGGGATAGGGTAAAAGAGGAATTGAGAGTCACTACTAATTTTTATGGATTTCTTATTAGGGTGATGAGAATGCTCTAGGATTAGTGTTGATCACTGCACAAATCTGTCATATTCTAAAAACCTCTGAATTTTCACTTAAGATATAAATTTAATAGTATTTATACATAGCACATATTTAAAAAGTTATCAAATGAAAAATGCATACTATGATATATTACTATCATTAGTTAATAGAGAGGTGTGATTATGGTAAATATGTCTTAGTAAAAGCATAGCAAAAGTTGAAACCAGAATTTTTTGCTGCAATGATTATCTAGGTAAAAATCTAAAACCATTAATATCAGAAATAATATAAGAAAGCCTTCTCTCCCTGATTCTTCCACTGTTGCTTTTAGCAAATATATTTATTATTATCATGGTTTTTAAAATGTCAGCAAAAATAATACATCATGAAACAGAAATGACACTATAGCTATTGGAAATAAAGAAGAATTATTTTCATTATTTGCAGGTTATACAATTGTTCCCTGAAAACTTCAATCAAATTAAATTTAAAACTTGTTAGAATAAGAAAAAATGAAAACAATCTTGATATAGATATAGATGAAGATAATCAATAGCTTGCATTTAAATTACAAAATCTCATTGGGAAATACAACAAAAACTTTATTTTCCAATATTAGGAAAAAAATTTTAAAACATAGGCAAACTTACCCCACAGGACTTGGGATTTATGTAAAGAAAAGGAAAATAGAACAGCACTTCTTCAAGACACACAGCTCCATGGCTCCTGCGATCTAGCCATTTTGGGAGAAAGGAAGATGTCCCACTAATCACTGGGCCTCCAGCATACAAAACCCACGTGTTTGAACTTCCAAGTTTTGGAAGAAACCGACCATCCACCAGATGACCAGAAATCGCTGCAGGACCACAAGAAATATGGGGAAGCAGGAAAATACCTCTCCCACAAGGGAAACAGATAGCTCCTCTTCATCCACACACAGTTCAATGGAAATCATGGAAATGTCTGATAAAGAATTCAGAACATTTATATTGGCAAAGCTAACAGAGATGGAAGAGAAGAGAGACAAGGAACTGCTGAAGAGGAAGGAGTTGAAGAGTTCCAGGGGGTGAGGAAATTCATGCAAGATCTAAAAGAGGAATTTCACACTTTACAAAAGAATCAGATGGAACTGTTAGAGATGAAGGCTATAATACAAGAAGTCAAAATCTCCCTCGAAAGTATTAAAAGCAGACTAGATCATACAGAAAATAGAACCTCTAATGTAGAAGAGAAAATGGCTGGCCTAGAAAAATCCACCACAAAGACTGAGAAAGTGGCCCAAAAATTTGAGAATAATATGCGAGAAGTACTAGATACAATTAAACGTCCAAACATCTGGATAATAGGCATCCCAGAGGGTGAAGAGACTCATAAGGGCATTGATAATCTATTCCATGAAATCCTGCAAGAAAACTTTCCAAACCTGGAGAGGCACTCAAAGATTCAGTCCCAAGAAATACAGAGGACCCCAAATAGAATCAAGCCAAGAAGATCTTCTCCAAGACACATTATAGCCAGATTGACCAAAACCACAGACAAAGACAAGATACTAAGACTGGCAAGAGAAAAAAGGCAAGTTACCTACAAAGGGTATCCCATCAGACTAACGGCAGACCTCTCATCGGAAACAATGCGAGCGATGAGAGAATGGGGAAATATATTCAAAGTATTAAGGGAAAAGCAATTTCAACCGAGAATTCTGTACCCAGCAAGGTTATCGTTCATTTGGGAAGAAAAGACACTGACTTTCTCAGATAAACAAAACCTGAAAGAATTTACCAGCACCAGACCAGATCTCCAAGAAGTTCTTAAGGGAGTGCTATGTCAGTAAAATTAAATGCAGACACACAGAAATAAGAGTTCAAAAACTAAGAAAATGGGCAACTTAATTGTAGGGACAATGTTTGGAGATGAATATTATATCCCAGAATTTAATCTGGAAGATCGAACCTTAACAGAAGAAAGATTAAGTACATGAGACTGAACAATGAAACAACATTCTGTGACTTGACTGAATTATTGCTGCTTTTCTCCCAAGCTTTGTTTTCCAGTTTTAAAGGATTTTTGTCCTGTCTTGAGCTGTTGATAGGTGCATGTACCTACTATTTGAACAGAATACTAACCTGTTTCTAGGCTTTAAGTTTCAAGGAAATATCATTACCAGTTCAAAACTACTCTTCTTGAAATTACCTGCTGAAAGTAGTTAGATTACATATGATATTGTGTGATGAACAAAATGTTGGGGAAAAAGGAATGGAAGACAACTGTATATAGCAGAGATAGTGTAATAAGAGAGTGGGAAAGGGCAGAGGGTCAAACATGGGGTAAAAAACATATATATATATGTATACATATGTATGAAAGTAGAAATGGAATATTATTGATAATATCATGCATGATTAAGCCACTATGCAGTTTATTCTAGATGGGAAACTACATTTAGTACGTTGTGATGATGCTCAGGAAATGAATGTCAAGTAATTAAAAAAAAAGTTGCAGGAGAAAAAAACAACGGTAAAACTGTTCATATCGAAATTAAAAAAAATTGCATATTTGATGACTGCAGTAAGGTATATAGCCCCAGCTGGGTACTACTTTATAATATGTTCATTCTACTCACTGGGGTTTATGCCTAAAGTCAGACTTGGGTTCATGTATAGGTATATATCAGCTGTGCTAGCTATTGGATATATTTAGACTAATTAAGTTCATTAGCAAATCAATTAAATGGGGGGGGGAGGCATAGAAAGCAACCATGGATATCAGAGACAATGTGGGAGGAGGGTGGGACATGGCAGAGGGTGAGGGATAAGGAATCAAGGATGGCAAAACAAAAAACAAAGTATACAAGACATAAGAATTGGAAAATTATTTGCTGAAAACATGTATGTTGATGTGCTTGATTGAGCCAATACACAATGTATTTCTGATGGAAAATTCATTTGTATGCTGTAATGATGTATAGTGAATTAATGTAAAAAATAAATAAATTTAAAGAAAAAAAAAGAAAAGAAAAATAATGAGAACTATAAAAAAGACAAACACAGAAGCAGAACATAATTTTGGAGAACAATACTGAATTGTTTTGAACTACTATATTATTTTCACAATGATTTATGAGTCTAATGTAATTTTTGTTTCAATGTCTTGAAGAATTTATATTTGAATATTATGAAAATATTTTAAGGATCATGTTGAGGAGAAAACAGTGAGAGTAGAGAATTCTGGAAATGAAGAGTAATTAGAGAGGTTTTATCACATCACATATTCTAACTTTATCCCCCTTCCAACCCTGCCTTACTTCAAACTATGATAGCCAAAAAGATGTGGAATTTGTGTAAGAATAAATATCTGAGAGAAATAGTTTAGCAGAAAAACAGCCACCACCATTTATATTATACTACCACTATGAACAACAAGAAAACCCTTCATTTTATAAAGCATTTAGAATATAACCAACATTACCTTACAGATTAGTGAGGAGAATAGAAGGATTATTTACCACATGGTGCTGGCACTTGCTATTACTTAAATATGTGGATAATATATTTATATCCCAACTATATTCCTTATATCAGCTTCATTACATAGTTGATTGTGAGAAACAATAATATTTAAAGACTAGAAGAAAATAAAGGTTAATATCTAACTCTACCTGAGGAGAGATTTTCTGAGTATAAATTAATGAAAGAAATAATAAGTGAAAATAAGACTACAGAAAAATTAAAACTTTCTGGACATGAAATTTACCCCATAGATAGATTTTTAAACAGAATTCTTTAGGGGCCAGCAAGTGGCATGGTGGTTAAGGGCACCAGACTCCCACGTGTCCAACTGTGGTTTGAGTCCCGGACCTGGTGGCTTGCTTTTTCACTTTCCCTCTCTCTCACTCTGACTTTCTCTGGTCAAATTAAAATAAATAAATGAATAACATTATATATTTTTAAAGAATTATTCATTTTATTTATCATTATTAATTTTTAATTTGTTACATGGCATAGGTGCTCACCAGAGAGAGAGTGAAGGACAGAGAAAGAGAAGAAAGAGAAGGAGAGAGGCTGAGAATTTAAGCCACAAGGTCCAGGACTCAAATGGTAGTCTGCGATGGGCGAGGGAATCCAGTGCCATAGCCACCATGTCACCTGCTGGCCCTGCCATAGATTTTGCTATAGATTTAGAGTGGAAGATTGATAGTGCTCAACCTGTATTTTAAGAAAACACCCTGACTGCTTTGGAGAATGATTTCTAGAGGCGCAATGGTAGAAGTCAATAGTGTATTTAGTAAGGTATTGCAGTAGTTTAACGGAAAAGTGTTTCTATTGGAATAATGGGGATAGTTCAAATTTGGGGAACATTTTGAAGATGCATTACAATTTCTAGAACCCTGGCTGTGCAGATAACTAGGGAAATAAAATAAAAGAGGAGTATTCAGGTCAGTGGAGTGTGGTTAAGATTTCGTAAAGATTTGAATATCTGTATAGTCTGGAGGGAAAGGGTCAATTCTAAAGAAAGACATTGAATATCTGGAAAGCATAAATTTGATACACTTGATAGAGGAAAATATCAAAGAAAGTAATAATGGGATGGGACACAGAGCACATGTGAATGAATGAGGTTTGATAAGGAAATAAGCATAATTTTATTAAATGGTTAAAAAAGAAAGGAATGAGTGCAGGTATGGTTGTTTGTAAATGTTGAATCAAGAGGGTAAAGAAATTCATGCATAAATACATCTATTTTATTTCTTATTTTAATTGGAGCAAAGGTGCAATAGAGGTAGAGCAGGTTTCATAGGACAGTGACCTATACAGTCACAGAGAGCCCCATATTTAATAAGGGCCTTGCATTTAAGGCTTAATTCTATGTGGTCACATCTTTTTTTTTTTTTTTTTTTTTGGAGAGGTTTTTTCTATAGGGTGCGTGCGCTCACCAGAAAGACAGAGAGAGACAGAGAGACAGAAAGCAAGAAATCACCCCCCAGGGGGGATGGCCATGCTGTATTCCCTTCTCCTCCATTCTCTTCTTGGGATCTTGGGCATGCTGGGTCCAGGACTTGAACCACGGTAGACTACATGGGAGTTCAGCAACATAGCCATTATTCTAACTGCTGGTCCCTATGTGGTCACATCTTGAAACTATCAATAAATTTGCCTTTAAGTTTGTCTGTAAATGAAGTCCAATGGGAGAATGGAGAATGTCTTCAAGTTTTGGCTCAGGTGTTCCTCAACTCACATGAGGTTTTATGTCCTGGTGTTTCTGCAACATTCATTTTTGGCTGACACTCCCCTGATCCCATGCACTTACTGCAACTATCCTGTGTCCCTGGCAAAAATATGAGCCTGGATATGGTGAGGATCAGAATAAGGCATGCATAGTCCATTTCCTGTCATGGAACAGGGCTTTGGGTGAATGTGAGTTTCTGCACTTGTCTTATAAGTATGCTTCCCCTGAGGGAGTATGGGGACATACACAGGTTGAGTATTCTTTATCCAAAATGCTTGGGAACAGCGTGTTTCAGAATTGGATTTTAAAAAAAAATTTGGAACATTTGTGCATATATATATATGTATATATATGATAAGAGATATATATATATATATATATATATATATATATATATATATATGTGTGTGTGTGTGTGTGTGTGTGTATATATGATAAGATATCATGGGGGTGGGATCCAATCTACACACAAAATTTATTCACGTCTCCTATACACCTTATATCCATGACCTGAAGGTAATTTTTAATACAGTATTTTTGTATTGTAGCATTTGGACTGTGACCCATCAAGTGCAGTCAAATATGATACTTTCCACTTATGGCATCATGTCAGCACTCAGAAAGTTTCAGATTTTGAAGCATTTTGGATTTCACAATTTTTGAGTAGGGATGCACAAATGTAGAAATGAAAAGCATATTATATGCCTAAAAAAATGCTGAAGTGAAACCAAAATCTGGTTCTTAGAGAAAATAAAAAAATGGACACACTGTTAGCTAGACAAATTAAGAACAGAGAAAGGAATAAATCAAATGAACAATGAAACAGGTGATACTACAACAGGGATAAGAGAAATACAAAAGATTATAAGAAAATACTGTGAGTGGTTATATGCTAACAAATAAGAAAACCTGGATGAGATGGACAAATTTCAGGACACATATAATCAGGAAGACATAGAAAGCCTGAGTAGATCAATAACAAGCAACAAGATTGAATCAGCAAAATATAACCTCCCGACAAAGAAAAGCTCAGGTCCCAATGGCTTCACTTCTGAATTTTACAAGAGTTTTAAAGAACACCTAACTCCCATTCTACTCAAACTATTTTTAAAGATTCGAAAGGAAGTAGCCCTCTCAAATTCATTCTATGTAACTTCCATCATCTCGATCTCAAAAGCAGATAAGGACATAATAAAAAAGAAAAGTACAGGCCAGTACACCTGATGAATATAGATACAAAAATTCTCAACAAGATACTAACTAAATAGTATCAAACAACACATTTAAATATTATATACCATGACCAGGGAGGCTTTATTCCAGGGATGCAAGGGTAGTTTAACATATGCAAAACAATAAATTAATATATCAGTTAATGGATAGATAAAAGCCATATGATCATATCAGTTGATGAAGAAAAAGCATTTGATAGAACAACAGCCCTTCATAATTAAGATTCTCAGAAAATCAGCATAGAAGAGATATTTCTCAACATAATAAAAGCCATATATGGGGACCAGCAGTTAGCATAATGGCTATGTCACTGGACTCCCATGTAGTCGACCACGGTTCGTGTCCCGGACCCAGTGGCTTAAAAACTCACACCGGGCATGTGTGTGTGCATACCCAAGATCCCGAGAGGAGAATGGAGGAGAAGGGATTGTGGCATGGACATCCCCGCTGGGGGGTGATTTCTCACTTTCTGTCTCTCTGTCCCTCTCTGTCTATCTGGAGAGCACATGTGCCCTATAGCAAAAACCTCTCCAAAAAAATAAAAATAAAAAAAATAAAAGCCATATATGAAAAATCCATAGCTCTTCATTCTAAAAATGAGCTTAACAGACACCTCTCCAAGGAAGACATATGAACAGCCAAAAGCATATGAAAAATGATCAACATCCCTTATCTTAAGGAAGACACAAATCAAAACCACAATTAGATGCTATTTAACCCCAGTCAGAATGGCTATGATTAAAAAAATTAAATAATGATAAGTGGTGGCAAGGCACTGGTGAAAAGAGAACTCTCCTACATTGTTGGTGGGAATGTAAGTTAGTACAGCCACTGTGAAGAATGATATGGAGGTTCCAAAGACCTACAGATACTACCATATAATCCAGCAATTCCACTCCTAAGTATTTATCCAAAGGATAGGAGTACACGCAGTCAGAAAAATACTTGCACATTCAAGTTTATTGCAGCATTATTCACAATTGCTAAAGCATAGAATCATCCCAAATATCCCAGATACTGGATTGAAAAAAAATATGGAACATATACACTACGGAATACTACTCAGCCATAAAACAAATGAAACCCAGTATGTAATAGAAAGTAGATAAATATGGAAGATTTAGTGCTAAGTGAAGCGAGCCAGACTATGAAAGAAAAGCATTGTGTGTCTCCACTTAATAAACACAGAATTTCCGCATTCTATGACAAAAATTGAAAGATTGGAAAGTATAAAGGGATGTAGAGGAACTAACTGTAGATACTAGAGACAGTATGAGAGGAAGGTGGATAATTACAGGATGGGAGGGAGGGAATCAAGAGGAAAAATAAGCAAAACATTTAACAAACACAAAAATGGAAAATTGGTGATGATAATGTATATGGTAATATCTTTGAACAAATAGTGTATTTATCCTGGGAAAATCCATTTTGTATGCTGTAAAGGTGTACAGTGATTTAATGTTAAAAGAAAAGAGAAAAAATGATAAATAAAAAATGAAAAAAATAAAAGGAAAAACTCATAGTTAATATTATAGTGAAAGGTGAAAAGCTGTAAACTTTTCCACCAAAAACTGGAGCAAGACAAGGCTGCCTACTTTCTCCACTCCTTTTCTTTTTTAAAATTTCATTTAAATTTATTTATTTACATTGATTCACTGTACATTATTACAGCATACAAAATGAGATTGTCCATCCAGAGTACACTGTATATTGGCTCAATCAAGCACATCAACATACATGTTATTGTCAAAAAATAATTTTCCATTTCTTGTTTCCTGTATGTTTTGCCTTTTTTCCCCCATCCTTGATTCCCTATCTCGAACCCTCTGCCATCTCCAACTCTCCTCCCACACTGTCTCTGGTATCTATGTTTGCTTTCTATACATTTTCCCCCTACATTTTATTGAGTCACTAAAGATCTTAATTAATCTAAATATTTTCATAGCAAGCGCAGCTGATATATACATTTCCATGAACACAAGTCCAACTTTAGACATAAGCCTCAGTAAGTAGAATGAACATCCTATAAAGTAGCACATAGCTGGGGCTACATATCTTACTGCAGTCATCGAATAGGTATTTTTAATGCATGTTTTTTTAACTTCAAGAAAAACAGTTTTAGGTTTTTTTTTTTTTCCTGAAACTTTTCTTGTTTTTTTTTAACTGAATTTACACACATTCCGTAAGCATCGTCACAGCATACAAAATGTGATTTCCCATCCAGAATATACTGCCTAGTGGCTTAGTCATGCATGTTATTATAAAAATAATTTCCAATTCTAGTTTCTAGTATTTTTTTTACCTCTATTTCTGACCCTCTGTCATTTCTCACCCTTTTCTCACACTATCTCTGGTGTCTACAGTTTGTCTTCCATTCCTTCCCCCCACACACACACATTGCATTGATCATACAAGTTCTTAAATAATCTAACTACTTTCAATAGCAAATTCACTTGCTACTATTAAGAAAACCAGTTTTAACTTAAATCACAGAAATGCTAAGGAACTTTGCTTAAAACTTAAAGCCAGGAAACAGGTTAGGATTCTCTTCAAATGGTAGGTACATGAACCTATCCATATCTCAAGACAGGACACAAATCCTTACAACCAGATAACAAAGTCTACAAGAAAATCAGCAATGTTTTAGTGAAAAGTCATAAAATTATACTTCACCAATTCAGTCTCATGTACTTTATCTCCTATTATGGTTTGATTTTCTTGATTAAATTCTGGGATATAATATTCATCTCCAGACTTGTCCCTACGATTAAGTTGGCCACTTCCTTAGCTTTTGAACTCTTATTTCTGTGTGTCTGTATTTAATTTTCCTGATGGAGCACACCCTTGAGAACTTCTTGGAGATCTGGTCTGGTGCTGGTAAATTCTTTGAGGTTTTGTTTATCTGAGAACGTTCTTGTCTTTTCTTCCCACATGAAAGATAATCTTGCTGTGTACAGTATTCTTGGCTAAAATTGCTTTTCTCTTAACACTTTGAATATATTTTCCCATTCTTTCCTCACTCACATTGTTTCCAATGAGAGGTCTACTGTTAGCTTGATGGGATATCCTTTGTAGGTAACTTGATGTTTTTCTCTTGCCAATCTTAGTATCTTGTCTTTGTCTGTGGTTTTGGTTAACCTGGCTATAATGTGTCTTGGAGAAAATCTTCTTGGGTTGATTCTATTTGGGTTCCTTTGTATTCCTTGGGACTAGATCTTTGAGTGCCTCTCTAGGTTTGGAAAATTTTCTTACAGGATTTCATGGAATAGATTATCAATGCCCTTATGAGTCTCTCCACCTTCTGGAATGCCATTTATCCAGATGTCTGGACGTTTGATGGTATCTAGTATTTCTTGTATATTATTTTCATTTTTGGGGGCAATTTTCTCAGTCTTCATGGTGGATTTTTCTAGGCCAGCAATTTTCTCTTCTATGTCCGAGATTCTATTTTCTGTATGATCTAGTCTGCTTTTAATACTTTCAAGGGAGATTTTGACTTCCTGTATTATAGACTTCATCTCTAACAGTTCCGTTTGATTCTTTTGTAAAGTGTGTAATTCATTCCTCTTTTAGATCCTGCAAGAATTTCCTCACCTCCTGGAACTCGTCAGCTTCTTTCTCCTTTCTCTTCTGCAGTTCCTTGTCTCTCTTCTCTTCCATCTCTGTTAGCTTCGCCATTATGAATGTTCTAAATTCTTTATCCGACATTTCCATGATTTGCATTGAACTGCTGGTGGATAAAGAGGAGTTATTCTTTTCCCTTGGAGGAGAGGTATTTTCTTGCTTTCCCATATTTCTTTTGGTCCTGCAGTGATTTCTAGTCATCTGATGAATAGTGTGTTTCTTCCTAATTCTTGAAGTTCAATTTTGAAATTACTAGTTCACAGGAGCCATGAGGAATCTTCTCCTGAAGGCCTGCCTCTTGCCTCTCCTGCCCTGAAATGACTACTTTGCAGGAGCCATGAGAAATCCTCTTCAGTATAGTACTGAAAGTCCTAGTAAATTCAATCTGATAATAAAATAAAATAAAAGGCGTTTAAGTAAGAAAAGAAGTGAAATTATCTGTATTTGCAGATGATATAATTATACACATAGAAAATCCAAAAGTATCCACATAAAAAGTCAAATTCAATGCAATTCCACTCTAATTACCAGAGATATTCTTCACAAAAATAGAAAAATACAATTTGTCTAGAATCATAAAATGCCCATGTCACACAAGCAATACTGTATAAAGTAGGAGTCATCTCACTTCTTGTCCTCAAAACATATAACAATGCTGTGATAATCAAAATAGCATGGTACTGGGACCAGCAATTAGCATAATGGCTATGTCACTGGACTCCTATGTAGTTGACCGCTATTCAAGTCCCAGACCCGGAGACTTAAACTCACACCAGGCATGTGTGTGTGAGTGCCCAAGATCCTGAGAGAGAAGAATAGAGGAGAAGGGATTGTGGCATGGCCATCCCCCCTGGGGGGTGATTTCTTGCTTTCCGTCTCTCTGTCTCTCCCTGTCTTTCTGGTGAGCGCACGCGCCCTATGGCAAAAACCTCTCAAAAAAAAACAAAAAAAGGCATGGTACTTGGGACAAAACAGGCATGTGGAACAATGGAAGAAAATAGAAAATGTAGATATAAACCCCACAACATACAGCCATCTTATTTTTGTCAAAGGGCACAATATAACCCAATGGGGAAAAGAAAATCACTTCAGCAAATAGTGCTGGAAAAACTGGATATCCACCTGCAGAAAAAATGAAACTGGACCCCTGTCTCTTACTACTAACAAAAATTAATTCAAAATGGACCCCAGATCTAGACATAAAGCTTCAAACAATAAAACTACTGGTGTAAAATATAGGGGAAACTCTTGGAGACATTGGAGTAGGCAAAGACTTATTGAATAACACTGTAAAAATTGCTTTTATAGTCATTATTATTATTATTATTGCTATTAGTTTACTGTAGGGCACATGTGCTTGCTGGAGAGATACAGGAAGAAAAAGAAGGAGCGTGAGAAATCATTTCTCTTGGCAGGGGGATGACCACAGCACAATCCCCTCTCCTCCACTCTCCTCTCGGGATCTAGGGCACGCAATGCACATGCACCTGTTGTGATTCTCAAGCCCATGGGTCTGGGACTTGAACCATGCCTTCAGCCATGTGGAATCCAGCCATGCTAACCTCCATGTTGCCTGTTGGCCCCTTATCTTCCTTTTTGTTCAAGGGGCCCTGCATTTTCATCTTACACTGAGCCCTAAAAATTAGGTAGCTAGCCTTGATTATCCAGAGTGGGCAGTTCAGATTTGAAATCATGCCTCAGGAGAGTGGGAAATGTAGTATGTGATAGGATCTCACAACAGTGTTCATGAATTTGGATTGGTACTAATTTACATTGTTATGTGTCATCTGTCTAGAAGCATTTAACATTAATTTATTATCCTTTACTGGTGATTTCAGAACAAGAGTGATAGAAATACAATACTGAAATCAATGAAGCACCCTTTATGTGATTAATAAAGCTTTTTAATGGAAGAACCGCTAGGCTATGACTCTTTGAAGGCATTGACACTAGCGTCAAAAGAGAGTCCTCAAATTTCTTCAGTATTCATGCAGTAAATATTTAGCATTTAGCTTTTCAAGGCTAATTGGTTTAGATACTTTTATCATTTCAGTGCTGCTTGTCCGCAATTATAGGGAAATGGAGGATGTAGAATCTGTTCTGTCTTTTGTGATTGTTTCTTTGGGCACTATCAGGGTTTTGCATCAGGCATAGTTGAAAATAAAAATAGCATTCCAAAGCAAATTTCAGTCCCTTTCTCAAAGGCCCAGGAAAGACGCTAAATCATCTTAAGATCATAAAGATTTGCTTGGGTCCAGAAACTCAATAATTCATTTGAAGCATATATTTTTCCTTGAATATTAAACTGGAACATTCCACTAAGATCACAGAGTTTCCTTGCTTGACTGAAGTAGGAGCATTTTGAGAGGGGGTAAGTATAAACATTAATTTGGGTTTTGCAAGCTAACTTCAGCTTTTGCTTTTTGTTTGAGGCCATGGACTGGCTTCAGTTCACTCAAGATCCTTTTAGGTTGGGAGAAATAAGGATATAAAAATACAATTTCTCAGTGATGTTACTCCGAGCTACTTTATTATACAGTTAGCTGTTTGGCCAGCGACGTGTTCAGTGACCTGTCTGATTCCCTGTGCACACATGCCTTCTGTCTTGCTTTTGTATAAAGGCATTAGTTTTCATGACTTGAGACCAGAAACATTATCAAATGGGAAGTGCTTAGTGCCTCTGAGAAATGATTTTTTTTTTTTTTTTTTGGTCTCACTTGAGTTGTCAGAGACTAGGCCTCATCGCAAAAATCTGACCTTTACCAAGGAGAACTGTAGTTGAAGAGACAGTTAAGCACTCACTCCTTTAAACTATTCCCTGCATCAATGTGTTTCACAAATGAAGGTAATGTAGTTAGTTTGTCTCAGATTTGGAATCTTTTATATCAGCCCCCTACCAGCTTCAACTTCATTCATTTCTGCTGCTTTAGGACAAATAAATGAAGTTATAAGACATGAGGAATTCAGTACCAAGGTAAACTTGATTCTATTTTTTCTCTGAGTTTTGTCCTAGTCCAGATAACTGGTACTTTGTCCCTTAGACTTTTCTGTACTGATAAGCTACCAAGTTATGAAGGGATAGATACCCTGCATTGTTCTTGCCAGTTATGACACCAAACTGTATTTCTGTGACCAAAGCTCTATTATCAGCTGCCAAACATTCTTTGGTGAAGCTTGCTAGCTTATATTGTTGAGTACCGTGTTCCTGAATTTTCTGTTGTTATACTCTTGTGCATTTGGAAAATTCTTTTACCCATTGTCATCACTATGTCAATAGCTCATCCATAACTTATGACTGTTACTGTATTTCTTCAGAGACAGTATTTCTCCTGTGTGGCAGGAGAAACATTTATTCCCATTACTTGACAATCAGTTCCCTAGAATGTGCAGCACTACAATGTATTAGACTTTTGTTAGTCTTTTGGCTTCTAGTTCTGTCACATGGAAAGACAGAATGCCACACAAAGTTGTCATCAAAATATTGTACATCCAAGTCTTTTGATCTTATAGCACATTGGAAGATCACAAGTTTTTCACTATGAGGATGGTTATAATGGAATAAAGATGAAAATAAGTATTAAGAGAAAGGAAGAATACATTTGCAAGTTTAGAAGTAGCTAAAAAAATTCTTTTTTTTTTTTTGGTCAGTTGGAAATCAGCAGAAAGCAATCAGAAATATCTTCAGCAAAAAAGGGAGAATTTATTATAAAGAAACATCTCATGGAACTCAAGAATATGAATGTAACTCACCTTGAAGAAAGGATTCTTGCCATCTCTCACATTTGTTTCTGTTTACACATATGCTTCATTCTTTAAAGATAGGCTTTCTCAGTTTTTACAATGATGTGACGGAAAATATGATCTTTTAAAAAGCAAATATGAATGTGATTATGTAATTTTTCTGCTTTAAAAACCTTCCAAGGGCCAGTTGGTGGCACAGTGTTAATGTAACTGAACCCACATAGGAAGGGTCCTGGTTTCACATCTTATGCTCTCTGAGCATGCCGAGTGCACACATGCGTGCCTGTAATCCAGACCACCTGAGACTGGGGTGGATTGTGATGAGAAGAACCTGTTAGAATTAACGCCCTTTCTTTTTCTGAAGAAGAAAACAAACAAAAACTCCCAAGGATTTCCGTTGCCCATAGAATACAATATCGAGGCCAGCAGAGATGGCATAATGGTTATATCGCTTGACTCCCACATTGTCAACCCTGGTTAAAATGCCAGACCCAGTGGCTTGAAACTCACACTAGACGTGCGCATGCGCACGTGTGTGAGTGCCCAAAATCCTGGAAGGAGAATGGAAGAGAATGGATTGCAGTGTGGCCATCACCCTTGGGGGGTGTGATTTCTCACTTGCTTTCTCTCTGGCAAGCACACTTTCCTTATAGCAAAAATCTCTCTCTCTCTCTCTCAGAAAACAAAAAAGGAATAATATCTAAAGTCCTAAATATGCCCTTCAAAGTCCTATATTATCTGATCCTTGTCTACCTTTCTAATCTCATTTCCAAGCACTGTCTTTTTATTTTTCAAGACAGAGTTTCACCACACTGTAATCCTCTGCCTCAGCTTCCCAGCTGGAACTATAAGTGAGCACCGCCACACCTAGCTCTCATTCTTGACAGGATCTCACTTGCTATATTGCCCAGGACAGCCTTGAGCTTGAAATCTTCCTGCCTTAGTCTGTCTGATTAGCTGGCATTACACACTACTGTTCCTGGCCTTTAGGTTGGACCAGGAATTGAACCCAAGCCTCCCTTGTGGTCTCAGCCTGTAGAACACATCGTTTTAGCAGTGGACACCACTGAAGCTGGGCCCCTATAATTTCTTTTTCATTTCCCCACGTTTGCAAGTTAGACTACTGCTATAGTGCTTTACATTATCTGTTTGCTTTACTCTTTCTGAAATTATGCTGTTCATGAATGCATATGTTTATTGTCTAATACTGACTCAGTAGTGAACCACATGAGATCTAAGATGCTACCCATCTTTTTCACTCTTGTAGCTTCAGTACCTAAGATGATTTGTGGCAAATACTAAGAACTCAGTAAACATTTGCTAAATCATTTTGAAAAGGGCAGGATGACTGAATATCTACAGTTTAATAATTAGCAGAGGGACCTGCATTAAGAAGAAAATAATAAGGCATAAGCAATAAATAGTATGTCATACTAGCTCACATTTTTGAATGTGTACTCCCTGTTCAGCACTGTTCAAGAAAATTTACTTGTGTGTTAATTCATTTAGCTTTCTCAAGAATAATATGAGGTAGATGCTATTATAATCCCCACTTTAAGTTAGAGGAAGGTGTGGTCTAAGAACAGTTATGTTGGCTTGTCCAAGGTCAAATAGCTAGTGAAAGGGAAAGTCAGGATTTCGGATATAAACCTAGGTAGTCTAAGTGCACACACAGTACACTCAATCACTATGCATACTGCCTTCCTTGGTTGAACAGCAACACGAGTAGCAAAATAAACTTGATTCTGAAGCAAACTCTTCTTTACACATTCTCCAGTCAGAGTTATATCTAAGGCCTGAATATTTGAGTAGTAACTTGAAGGCTAGAATAAGTGAGCATACCATACCCAAGGGCAAATTAAAATGTGTGAGAGCTGGGAGCCAGACTGTTCTCAGCCAAGATAGATAATCTCAAAAATGGAATTTACTAACCTTAGGAGCAGTAAATAAGCTCGCTAGAGAAAAAAGCAAAGGTAACATTCATTTGATGGTTTTTAATTGAAAGTCTTTGCAAATGAAGTAGGCAGTGCTGAGACTTTAAGAAACACAGGAGGGGGCCACATTTAACTGCTTCTTCATATTTTGTCTCAAAATAAAGCAATGTTAAATTCTCATACATTTATGAATACTCATCTAACCTGCAGAATTTTTTTATGTTAAGCAATATCAATGTTATAAAAGAACTACTGAAGTATAAATACTGTCATCCAACAAATCTCAGACCAGAAAAAAACAGTAGTAAAAGTTCCTACCTTAAGGGCAGGTGTAAGGGATACAGAGCCATAATTAAGAGGAAATTAAAATGGAATTCTTGACTCTTACTATAAAATATTGAATTTATTTTTTACAGTGTATGTTGTTTGCCACAAGATGGCAGCTAAGCAATTGTCATTTCAATGTGGCGAAGGTAGGTAGATGGTGATGTGCAGGAATTTTTTTCCTCTTTAATGTAGTATAAATTGAAATTCAATATTTGCTACTATCAAAATATAGATTTATAAAAACTATGACATAGTACTTTGCCATCAGATAGACTGCTAAAATCTTTCTGAGTTTATAAAACTTAAAAGTTCTGAGGAAGACAATATTGATCATTAACTAAGAAAAGTCCTGGATAAGGTTTATTGCTTTATTTATATATTTTTATTATTATTCATATATTAAATTTGCTATACATCATTTAGATTGTGAAGAGACTTTACCCAGCCTGATATACACCTCAGTCCAGTTGAGACCACATATAAATCCTCGTCAACAGATAATAAACCTTTTAAGTTCTCTTTTAAAAAGAAAGTTATTTATTTAATTTTATTAAGTATTATTTTTAAATTTGACCAGAGAGAGACAGAAGGAGAGAGAGAAAGAGAGGAGGAAAGTGGGAAAGCAAGACTCCAGGTCTGGGACTTGAACCATATTTGGCCATGTGGGAGTCCAGCACCTTAACCACCACACCATTTGCCAGCCCCAAGGCTTATTAGAGTTTAAAAATTGAAATGCAAGGGATGTAAAAAAAGATGTGCCAGTATCTTGGAGAAGAATGGAAATGCATAGTTTGGATAAGAAAATCAGGCTTCATTATAGCTAATCATTCCAGCAATGACAATCAGTTTGATTCAGAAAACTGCATTAATTGTGATGAGAACCAAACGGTGAGAAAAAAAGTCATTTTTGAATGTTGTTCAGCTACAAAGCATTGCTCCTTTAAGGTCAACCTTGTCCACGAAGTCTTTTCTTCCCTCCTCTGAATTTTTATCATATTTGCTGTTCGAATCACTCACTTTGAGATTTAATCATGCCTCAACCTATGGTGTAGTCTGTATTTTTTGTGTTTATATTTAAACCATATTATAAGATAATAACTTTTTTATTTTTGCTAAAATGTGGTTCACCTAGCATGTGTTCAGTTACAGAATAATCATAGCAGCATGGGCAGTATTGTAATGTAGCTGAGAGTATGGACCTTGGAGCCACACTGAGTTGATTTTTATTCCATCTAAGCGTGTAATCTTATGTAAGTTATTTAACCTCTGAGCCATAATTTTCTCAAACATGAAATTATAATAATTAATATAAGTCAAATATTTAAAATGGTGCCCGGTACAAAGTAAGTTCTTTATTAGTCTTTGCTATCACCAAGTCATGTATTGAAGAAGCCTCTAATATGAGGGGCCTGGGTTGCTTTCTTTTTTTTTTCTTCCATGTGTCATTTAAAAAAAAATTATATACATTCAATCACATTATTTAGCTTACAAAGTGAACATTTCAATATGTGAACATTTCTCCCCAGTCTAGTGGACCAAAATATCTTCAACCGATAACACCACACCTCCCCGTCCCGTCAATGCTCTGCCTCCGTATCCCTCCTCCAAATGTCCTTCCTTAAGCCCCACTCCTCCACGCATACCACATCTGGCATTCACCCCCATCTCTTGTGTTTGTACAACCTTAGGTCAATCAGTTTCAGTTATAGAGTGCAGACACTCAGTATATATTAAGTGGGGACATACAATGTCTCTCCTTCATAGCCTGGCTGTGTTGCTTTCTGAACTGCCTCCTAGTAGAGGGAGTTAACCTGATACTGGGAAACCAATTACTCTCTTTTGGTAAGGTTTTTGGCTTCAAACTTGCTTTCTTAAAAAGAAGCAATGTTTCCTTAAGAGGAAGAAAAAGTTTAGTTATTAAGTACCTGAAAGTCTCACAGTCTAATCTCTAAGTAGTTTCACATGTCATGCTTCCTGGAAGGACATTTTCACCAAACTAGGATTTATAAAGTTGGTACACCACCTTATGTTGATATGGGAACCTTTGCTCTTGAAGGGTGAGGTCTTGTGTGATGTGGTCAGCTCTGTTGAAATATTAGTCTAATATTGTCTCCTGAACTGTGTCTTGTCCCAGCCATATAATAGGTTTTGGAGTGGGTAGGGGAAGTGATGGTAATGGAAGGTAATTAATAGTCATTGAAATTTACTATATGTTAGGCTTTCCAATAGTTTTCATATTGCAGTATCACATGTAAACACCAATATTACTAGTCAAATTTTAAAGCCAAGGAATTTTAGATTCAAGATATAAGTAACTTTCATAACATGATATGACTATTTTATCATATAATTATAAATATTTTATAAAAGTAGAACCAGGATTTTAATCTCAGTATTTATTTAGGGCACATGTAATTCTTCTTAAATACCTTATATATTACCATAAAAATGGTAATTACCAGGGCTACCATCCTATTTTAGTCGATAATGCCAGAAATTCTGACAGTACTTAAAAACAATGTACCAGTTCAGGAATGCCTCTTTGAGGCTAATCTTATCAGTTTGCTCTGTAATTAATTTCTATCTCCATACACCACTACAAATATATACACAGGTGCAAGATTTTTGTGTCTGTTCTCATGTGTACAACTCTCTTTATTACTTGTTTTTTTTTTAGGTGTTTTATTAGAAAATAAAAAATACATAATTCCAAAATATTTCATGAGACACAGTGATACTAAAATATCATTCATTACTCATCTGAAATTCAAATTTAACTGGACATCCTGAATTGTTTCTAGCAGCCTTAAAATTTGGAATTTATTATAATGTGTTCCTCTCTCCCCTCTTTCCTCCTTCATTTCCTTCCAAAGTAATCTCATTCTTACTTACACATAGGGAGATAAAGGGTATCCTGCTGCCTACCACAGTGTCTACATACAATAGGTGTCTAAATGCTGAAAGAAAAGTAATAGTTTCTAGGGTATGCCAAATTAGTTCAATTGATTGCATGCTGTGAGGTATTGGTGTCTATTATTTAAAGAACCACTGGATGAGAAACGGATAATCTCCATCAATTGCTGTGTTACACTTCAAAGAATGAAACAATCATTACCTAGCAAATTAATTTGGTCAATACTAGGCAAATTATTCTCCCAGTGTAGTTCTGAAGAACATAAATATGTTGGGTTGGTTAGTTTTCATTTTCATCTCTGGAGAGTTTGTTCATATAGAATTGGATCTATACGAGTCCTTCCCTCTCTCTTCCAAATGGAGTAATCCATATGCAACAGATTTACCTCAGGTATCAATTTGTATTGGTGTTTGCTCTGATTGGAATTCTCCCATTAATGTCACTATTCCATGTTTCCACCTCCACCTTTACTGTATCAAGATTAATCTGCCTGACCAAAATGTGAAGAAAAATTTATAGAAGAGTTTCCTTATTTGTTTTTGCCCATGAATCATTTGCTGGGGTAAATAATCTGCTTTAAATTAATAAAAAAATGTTGCATTTTTATGTTTCTAAATGCTTCTAAAGATATCTTTTATTTCTGAAATATGATGGCTAGTGTTAGAATTACTTCCAAAATAAAAAAGGAAAGAGTCTTTAGAAATAGAGATTTTTAAAATAACTGTCAGAATTATAACCACTCTTAAAAAGACTTAAACCAATAATTATGAAATTGATTTATATGTTCATTGATGAAAAATATCTTAAATAGACATTATCTTTTATTGACATCCTGCTGAGGACTTAGAGATGACTTATTTGTGGAGCTGCAGTTTTTCTAAAAAAGAAATTAACTATATTTGTCTTCTTACTCTTAACAAAATCTGAAACTCCATTTTAAACCAACTAATATAGTAGCTACTTTACAGGGTAGAATAATAAAATCCACCTACACATTTTGGAAGTAGCAATTATAATGTGCTGTAGCTTTGGCTTCTGTAGAGGAACGTGGCCCATCCTTATTGAATGGAAAGGACTTCACAGAGAACATATTTATTTCATAAAATTTTTTTTATTTATAATACATTTATCATTGTTTTCTGGTTGTCAATATTTTCCAGTCTACCACAGAGAATGGTTACCAGGATGTAAGCAAGCAAACTACCACAATGCTAACTCTCCAGACAAAGTTTCCATTAGCTCAACCCACTCACCTAGAAAAGGGGATGTAATAAATAGTGACTGGCAACCTGTATTGTCTTCGACACTCTGCTGTGCACTGAAGACAGTAGAAAGAAATATGGATGACATAGGTACTGATGTCAAATAGATCACATGCATATGTAGCACACGTTATCATGCTAAAATGTGTGGTACAGACAAGACACATACAGAGTAGTCACAATTTTCAATGACTATACCCTGATATACTACATTTTTGACACACATTACAAGTCATTTATTAATAATAATTTTTATATTGCTGAAGATTGTAAATAATTCACTTAAAACATAATTTTGTAGTCCTATCCTGGTGGCATTTTCAATATCCACTAACCTTGCCTGGTATAGTATGGGGGTTATAAATTGGCATGGAAATTTAAAGCAGGTTCTTGTTGGTACACAGCACAAGTTAGTTATACATGGGAATGGTAGATTTTTTTTATCTTCGATTATCTCTGATGTAATTTATATGAAATAATTGTTTTTCTGTTAACTGAATACCACTCTGTAATTGCAAAAAATAAGTTGCAGCTGTTTTGTTGACATTCTGAATTCTTCTAATACAATTTTTTTATTAAAAAAATTTTGTTTACACTACTGTCTCTGCTATAATCAATAATTTACATTTTTTAGAGAGAAAAAAAGACTACACCAGTCATGTCGGTAATGTGAATATGTCAGTCATGTGTATTACATTCTGAGACTCTTATCCAGCATGCAGCTTGGCTTTCTGGATCCTTTGTCCAGTTCTCCCACAGATGTCAAGAGTATGCAAGGCATTAGGAAAGAAGAAAAAGTATAGGGGCAAAAACCAGGAGCCTAGATGGAATTTTGCCCATATCACTGTAAAAATATTTCTTTCTCCAGGGATTATATTTTCACGCTTTCATTATTCTTTCTTGGGCCACTCTTGGATGCATTCTTTCCAGGTAAATGAGCCAAAAACCTCCAATTACTTTCCAGTCACCTTTAGACTGCACTCAATCATTGTATAAACATGGCACCAAGAGTAAAAGATAACAACTGAATAGATGGTGCCAGAACCAAAATGCAAAGCTTGTGGTTGTGTCTCTAGAAACTACACGTTTTAGGCATAGTTCTGTGTGTGTGTGTGTGTGTGTGTGTGTGTGTGCATGTGTAGACATGGGGGATCAGAAAAGCAAGAAAAGACCTATATCAGAGTTACTGCCTTCCCTCCTTTGTAATCACAAAATTATTGGAAGTAAAATTTTACAGATTACAGAAAGAACAAAACCACTTTACATTTTCAGAGGCAGAGTTTTTACAGAGGATCATAAAGAATCATTATAATAATGCTATTTGAATAGCACAGAGGGTCTCTTCTTCTTTTAAGTGCCAAAGATCATGCATGCTTGCCAGAGGGAGACAGAGAAACAGAAAGAGAGAAAGAGGGACAAAGCATTCCCAAAGGGCATGAACATGACACAATACCTTCTGGTCCATTTTTATACCCTGTCATGATTTTAGACATGCACTCATATGCACCTGGTATACTTTTCAAGCCACTTGGGCCAAGATTTAAGCTGCAGTTAACCATGTGGGATCTAGTTCTCTTAACTACTAGGCCATGAAGCTGACTCATTTTTTTTATTCTTAGTATACTGAGGCTCATACTACCTAAAGAGATCTGTAGATTCAAAGTAATCCCTAAAAAATTCCAATAGTATTCTTCACAGAAATAGAAAACCTAATTTTAAAATTCATATGGAACCACAGAAGACCTTGAATAGCCAAAGCAACTGTAAGGAAAAAAAATAAAGCTAGAGGCATTATATTATCTGACATCAAAACATACACAAAACTATTGTAAATGAAACAGTATGGTACTGACTGAAAATCAAACACATATACCAATGGAACAGAATAGAGAACTCAGAAATAAATCCACATATTATGGCCAAATTATTTCAACAAAATCTCCAAGGACATAAATTGGAGGAAGGTAAGTTTCATCAATAAATGATGTTGAGAAAACTGAATATCCATATGTAGAGGATTGAAATTAGATTTCTCACTCTCACCACATACAAAAATCAACTCAAAATGGATGAAAGACTTAACTCTAAGAACCAAAACTATGAAAATGCTAGAAGAAAACATAGGTGAATGGCTTTAGGGCATTGCTCTGGGCAAAGACTTTTTTGATTAAGACCTCAAAAGCACAAACAATGAAAGCAAAAAAAGAGAAAAGGAATTATATGAAACTCAAAACCAATTATATCACAACAAAGGAGATTATCAACAGAGTAAATACACAATATACAGAATGAGAGAATTATTTGCAAATTATTCATCTGACAAGGGATTAATACTCAGAATATATAAAGAATGCAAACAATGCAATAGTAAGAAAACAAATAGCCTGATTTTTAAAAAGGTAAGATAAAGGTGGATCAAGGATCTAAATCTAAGACCTCAAACTATAAAACTGCTCCTGGAAAACATTGGGGAAACTTTGGGAGACATTGGTGAAGGGAAAGACTTCTTAAATAAGACCCCCCAAAGCACAGTCAATAATCCCCAAAATAGACAAGTGGGATTACATAAGACTAAGAAGTTTCTGCATGGCAAAAGACACAGTAATTAGTGTGAATCGACAGCCCTCAGACTGGGAAAATATTTTTGTAAATTATGCATCAGATAAGGGACTGATAACCAGAATACACAAGGAACTCAAGGCACTGTTTGGAAAAAAGATGATCAACCCTATTAAAAGATGGAAGAAGGAGTTGAAAAAAACACTCTCTAAAGATAACATATGAATAGCCAAAAGGCATATGAAAAAATGCTCAACATCCCTCATCGTAAGGGAAATGCAGATCAAAACAACAATGAGGTACCACCTAACCCCAGTCAGAATGTCTAAGATTAAAAAAAAAAATGGTAAGTGTTGGTGGGGGTGTGGTAAAAGGCGAACTCTCTTACACTGGTGGTGGGAATGTAAATTGGTCCAGTCACTGTGGAGAACAATTTGGAGATTCCTCAAAAATCTACAAATAGGACTACTATATGATCGAGCAATCCCACTCCTTGGTATCTACACAAAGGACAGAAGAATTCTTCATTGGAAAAGTGCTTGCACATCGATGTTTAGTGCGGCACTATTCACGATTGCTAAGACATGAAACCAACCCAAATACCCTTGTATGGATGAGTGGATTGAAAAACTGTGGCACATAAACTCTGTGGAATAATATTCAGTCATGAAAACCAACAAAACCCTGGCTTTTGACAGAAAGTGGAAGAATATGGAAGAGTTATTGCTGAGTGAAGCAAGCCAGGCTATGAAGGAGAGACATTGTATGTCTCCACTTAATATATACCGAGTGTCTGCACTCTATGACTGAAACTGATTGACCTAAGGTTGTACAAACACAAGAGATGGGGGTGAATGCCAGCTGTGGTGTGTGTGGAGGAGTGGAGCCTAAGGAAGGACATTTGGAGGAAGGATACAGAGGCAAAGCATTGATGGGATGGGAAGGTATGGTGTTATTGGTTGAAGATATTTTGATCAACTGGACTGGGGAGAAATGTTCACATATTGAAATGTTCACTTTGTAAGCTAAACAATGTGATTGAATGTATATAAAAAATTAAAATAATTAAATTTAAAAAAATAAAATAAAATGCAAGTTAGCAAAGAAAAAAAAAAGGATACTTAGGGATAAATCTAACCAAGGAAGCCAAAGACCTTTACAAGGAAAACTATGAAATCTTGTAAAATACATTGGAAATAACACAAAAAAGTGGAAGGACAGCCCATGTTCTGGGATTGGAAGAATTAATATAATCAAAATGGCAACTCTACCCAAGTTAATCTACACATTTAACATAATTCCAATCAAATTACAGGAGACATTCTTCACAGATCTAGAAAAGACAATCATATAATTTGTCTGGAATCATAAAAGAGCCCATATTGCCAAACTAATCCTGTGCAAGAAAACTGGAGTGGGCAACATCTCATTTCCTGACCCCAAAATATATTATTAAGCTATGATAATAAAACATCATGGTACTGGCACAAAAACAGATAGGTGGACCAATGGAACAGAATAGAGACCCCAGAAATAAACTCCAAAACATGTAGCCAACTGATTTTTGACAAAGGATACCAGTCAATCCATTGGGAAAAGGAAGACTTCTGTAGTAAATGGTGCTGGAAAACCTGAATGCCCACCTGCAGAAAGATGAAACTAGACCCCTATCTTTCACCATTAACAAAAACAAACTCAAAATGGATCAAAGATCTAAACTTAAGAACTCAAACTATAAAACTAGTGTTGGAAAACACTGGGAAATTCTGGGAAACATTGGGGTAGGCAAAGACTTCTTCAATAAGACCCCCAAAGCACAGGCAATAATACCCCAAAATAGACAAGTGGTATTATATCAGATTTTATAGTTTCTGCACAATAAAAGACACAATAATTAGTGTGAATCAACAACCCTCAGAGTGGGAGAATATTTTTATAAACTATGCCTGAGAGAAGGGACTGATAACCAGAATACTCAGGTAACTCAATCTGCTTACCTAAAAAAATGATTAACCCAAGTAAAAGATGCCAAAATGAGATGAACAAAAAACTTTCTAAGGAAGACATATCAACAGCCAAAAAACATATGAAAAAATTCTCAATATTTCTCATAAGGGACATGCAGATTAAAGCTGCAATGAGATATCACCTAACCCCTGTCAGAATGGCTAAGATTAAAATACAAAAAAATGATAACTGTTGGTGGGGTTGTGGTGAAAGAGGAACTCTTCTACAGTATTGGTGGGAACGTAAATTGGTCCAGCCACTGTGGAAAACCATATGGAGGTTCCTCAAAGATCTAAAATTAGAACAACCATATGACCCAGCAATTCCACTCCTGGATATCTACGCAAAGGACAGGAGAATACTCAGTGGAAAAGTGCTTTCATATCTATGTTTATTGTGGCATTCATCAAGATTGCTAAGACGTGGAACCAACCCAAATGTCCATGAACAGATGAGTGGTTTGAAAAAGTATGGCACATATATATATACTCCATAGAATACTATTCAGTCATAAAAAAAAAAGACCCTGGCATTTGAAAGAAAGTGGTCGAATATGGAAGATTCACTGCTGAGTGAAGCAAACCAGGCTATGAACGAAAGATACTGTATGTATCCACTTAATATATACTGACTATCCATACTCTTTGGTTAGAGATTGAAATAGTGGAGGGCATAAAAGCAGTGAAAATAGTTCTGGACGCTGAAGACGCTGTGGAACTAGAGGAGAGGTGGGGTAGTGAAGAGTAGAGAGAAGAAAAGCAGGAGAAAAAATAGAGAGGCATTACATTTGTGGGACACAGAAATGATTTATTACCTGTTGATGATAACATGTATGGTATTCTCAACTGTACTGGTCTGAGAAGTATTTCATGTTACGTAAATTATCTTTACAAGCTAAGTGATGTATAGTAATTGAATGTTTAAAAAATAATGAGAATAAAAAATAATAATGATAATAATCTTTAAAAATGAAAAACTATTCAATGATGATGTGGATCGTAATGTCTTTGTCTTAACTGATATACATGGCAATTATGCTGGTAAAAGAAATGTTATACATTGTACAGATTTGTATGATTAAATGTAATATAAAAAAGTAAATAAAAAACATCCAAAAATAAATAAATAAAAAATAAATAAAAAAGGTAAAAAAGTGTAATAGACATTTCTCAAAAGAAGACATATAAATGACCAATAGGTATATGAAAAATGCAATTAAGGGACCAGCATATCACATAATGTTTATGTCACTCTACTCCTACATGGCCGACTGCAGATCGAGTCCCAGATCCAGTGGCTTGAAACTCACCCTGGGCACGTGTATGTATGTGCCCAAAATCCCAAGAAGAGAATGGAGGAGAAAGGATTGCAACATTGCCATCCCCTCTGGGGAGTGATTTCTTGCTTTTTGTCTCTCTGTCTCTGTCTCTCTGGCAAGTACACTTGCCATATAACAAAAAAAAATAAACTTAAGTGTCTGAGATGGTGGATATGACATTGCTTTGATTTGATCATACATACATATATTGAAATATTGCACTGTAACCCATAGATATATATAATTATGTGTTAATAAAAAATTTATGTATATATATTTTAAGAATAAATTGAGGCTTCAATGGATTAAAATCTTGCACAAAACCACATCTCCTTGAACATGGCTTCTTAGTATTTTTCTTTCTGTATCCAAGTCAGAAGTGGGACAAATGGTCATTCTTCTGCCACTGCTGTTTGCTCCTCCTCCCCGTCCTCTCTTCATTTTCCTCACTTAACTGACCATACCTATAATCCTCTTTGCTGATACTGGAAAACAGCCAGGACTAGGGTAGTTAGTGGCTTACAACGAAATACCTTTGTACTCATAGATCTTTTTGCTTATAATATTAGTGAGGCACCATTCAAAACTTGTCCTGGATGTAAACAGAATATGTTTTTGAAATAAGGAATTTATCTAACTTTCTCCTTCACTGTCCATTTGTAACAAGAAATAGTAGTAGAGACCGTCCCTCTTCTCAAAGCCACTCTTTGCTGCTAAATCTTGACCATTTACATTGGTATTTTCCTTGCCTCAGTCTGGTCTTCCAGAGTGAGTAATATAGAAGCAGAAGTTGTGGCAGGTGCTTACACATAAAATACAGGTGGCATCTTTACCTAAACCTTGAGTAGCAGGCTGGCTGAGACTCCCTGGCTGGCACTTCATTAACCTTTATGCAACTTTCATGATTCCTACCTAACCAGCTCACAAAAGTCATTGAGAAAGCCTTCCTTCGTTTTATTTTTATTTATTTTTTCTTCTCTTGTTTGTAACATCCTTGTATATCTGAAATGCTGGAGTCCCTCTGTCTTCAACTTTACCTTGAGGAAATATGATTATTTAATATTTTATATATACTCAAAGCCTGGATTCAAACATCATCTTTGACTTGTATATTATTCCATCTAGACTACTGTAGCACGATATATATATATATATATATATATATATATATATATGTGTGTGTGTGTGTGTGTGTGTGTACACATTCTTAGCTTACTGTTTATATTTGGTTTCCTCAAGATAGATAGAAAAATTGTACAGAGCACAAAGGAGAGTTTCTATCACCAGCAGGGATCAGGTTTGGGAGTGCGGAGAGAATAAGGAGAAGAGGAATAAATAGAAAGCCTAATGAATGGAGTGAGTTCCTCTGCCTGACTTCCAACCATATTATGTTCAGAGTCTAGAATTTTTTTTAATTTTATTTCAATCTCTTTTATACATTCAGTCCTGTTATTTAGCTTGCAAAGTGAATATTCCATCATGTGTACATTTCTCACCAGTCCAGTTGATAATACTGTAAAAGTTACCCAGAGTCTAGAAAATTTTATCCTTCTTAGGAGATTGATTTGTACTTTTTTGTTCTGTTAGTGGCCTATATAGAAAGCATGATATATCAATAAGTACCTCCCTTTTTCTATTTGTATTAAGAAGTTTATTTTATCTTAAATAGATGTAGACATCCTAGTAAGACAGGGCTATCTCTAATTCCCATACAAATACCTCGGTTTCTAGGTATCAATCGCAGGATTCCAGGATTGCCTCTTTTCACGTGAGAATACAGCAGTCCTGTTGCAGCCATAGCGAATGGCATGAAAAGGAGAATATGTGCTCAGGCAATCCGCAGTCAAAATACTAACTCCCGCAGGAATTAATAAGAGCCATATTGCCTCTGGACAAAAAGAGAGCAAACTGGAATCACCCAAAATCTTTGAATAGCATTGCAATAAGATGACTCAATGAGGGAATTTAGGGGTCTGGAGCCAAATTTCAAAAAGCTTGGCACTGCAATTGAGTGAAAAGACTGAAGGCTCAGGTCCCAGCATTTGTGAGCTGAGGCAGTGATTTACTGCCGTGCGTTTTGTTGGCTGCAGTACAATGCTGATGGTGGCACACACTTCCTTTTTTTCTCATTGGCAGAGAAAAGCATCAAAGACCATTTAAATATCACTGAGCCAGTTTGGAACTTGCTGAGCAAAAATTGTCCACAAGAGTGAAGAAGAAAGGAGACAACATTTTGTTCAATTTATTCTCTGCTATGTTACTGGATGTGATAGTGGATAGTATCAGTGTCGTGGTATGGAAATGGATTGGCCATATTAACATATGGGACTTGAAAATACAGTAAGACTCCTCTAGATTAGAGTCAAGTCAGCATTCATTAAAGACAATTGTAGACTCAAGCATTTATTTTTTTCCAGTAGATGAAACAAATCCATGTCACTGCCAAAGAGTTGTTAAATAAATATACCTGCCCTACTCGAGAATGAAGCAAATCTGGATGGATTGCCAGGCTTCTGACTAATTTATTACATGATAGAGTTGGCAGAGGAGAAATCATGACTGAATAGGAAGAGAGAAGACAAAGAGATTAGTGGCTCTGTCACCACTGATAGCCCAACTAACTAAAGCAGTTGCTTTGTAAGTAACAAGTTCAGTTGGTGCCATCTTCATAGCCCAAATAGTTGTTTTAAAAATGAGCTGCTGGCTTAGCATTGGGTGTGGTGGTTAAGGCACTGGACTCCCACGCTGCCAACCGTAATTTGAGTCCTGGACCTGGTGGCTTGAAAAATCACACCAGGTGTATGTGTGTGTGCATGCCTCAAATCCCAAGAGAATAGAGGAGAGGGGATTGTGGTGTGGCCAACACCCCCCCCCCGGGGGGGGGATGATTTCTTACTTTTTCTGTCTCCGTCTCTCTCTGTGGCATGCCTATGTGCTCTATAGCAAAAAAAAAATCTTTTAAAATATGAGCTGCACTTCACAGAATCATTTTAATAAATGTAATAACTATTCTGTTTATTGTAATTACTGAAGATCTCTTTTCACATGGGAGCTATTAAAATAGATTTTAAAGAATATTTCTGCTTGACTTTCAGTAGGAAAGTAATCCTGTTGATTAGAATTAAAACAGAATTTTGCCCTCTTCAAACTGTATAAATGAAAGTAGGATTGCAGTTGGATAGTGGTGAAGAGGGTTTTTTTTTAATTTTCTTCTTCTTATTATTATTATTTATACATTCAATCGCTATACATCATTTAGATTGTAAAGAGATTTTTACCCAGCATGATAACATCTCAGTCCAGTTGAGAATACTATACACATCCTCATCAACAGATAACAAACCAAATCTGTGTCCCATAAATATCTTCTTTCTTTATTTTCCCCTTAATTTCCTTTCCTGCACTGTTCCCCTCCCACACTCTCCTTCTACTTTGTATTAACTCTGATTTAAATCATCTTTTCATGTTTAAATTTCTACAATGACAATGTATTATATTTGAAGTTTAAATATGTGTAGATATAGATGCAGAGAAAGTGACACTGTGTCAATAAGTGTAATGGTTAGCATGGGATTTGAAATATGATGAATCTTAGTTATCTAACCTCAACTATTTATTAATTATATGGCCTTGGGCAAGTTACCTAACCTAATTCATAAAATGAAGATAACACCTACCATGAAAAATTGCTGAGAGATTGTGAGTATTCAGCTTAGTGCCTACCACAGAAAAGCATCCAAATAATTATATTTATTTGTATTATTATTACTTGTATAATGCTTTATACTTTCTAAGTTCTTTCGAATGATACTGTATTTTAAATGCTTTAATTATCCCCCCCCCCCAAAAAAAAAAGCTAAAGCCAATGGGAGAGTTGTCAAGAATGTTGGTACTTTTTCCTAATAAAAGGATCATTGATGTACATATACACTTCCATTCTGATGTCTGTTTTCAGTTTTGCCCAGTGAGATCTTATCTTTCATGCTCAATAGTTATCACAATTCAATATATTTCACCACTTTGAAAATGGTGACCACTTAACTAACTTGTCCTTATCTAGAACATAGGGATGATGGATAAACTACTCTTGAAGTATCTTACTGTTTCTAAAAGAAGTAATGATCCATTAGAATCGAGATATGTTAGATATCTATGAAAAGAAAGCTGAAATTAAGCTTCACTGGTAGATACTTATAGGCTCATTCTGAGGAAGCAAGTACAGATATTTGAAATAGCTCTAGCAGCAAGATATTTTGACACAGATCTAATAAGGCACGCAGAAAATTCTCTGTTAACAATAAGTAAAGCAAAACTTACAAAAGGCAGTAGCTATCTTTCTATTCTTTATGGACAGGTTTCATAAATTTACTCTTTTTCATTTTTTTAGTTGCAGGAAACCTTACTTCTAGCATACTCTTCTTAAAGCTTTCACTTGTAGAAAATGACTTGGATTAGACTGGTTGTTCTCCAAGCATTACTTGGAGATCTTATTAAAACACAGTTTGGAGACAGTAAGTGGCATGGTAATTAAGGCACTGGAATCTCACTTGGCTGACTGCAGTTCAAGTCTCAGACCCGGAGGCTTCAAAATCATCCTGGGTGCATGTGTGTGCACCCAAAATCTCAAGAAGAATGGAGGATAAGGGTTTATAGTACGGCCTTCCTCCTGAGGGATGGTTTATCACTTTCTCTTGTTCTGTCTCTCTCTCTCTTTGGTGAGCCCTATGGCAAAACCCTGGAACAAACAAAACAAGAAAACACAGAATACTGGGCCTCAGCCCCAGAATTTCTGATTCATTAGGGGACTACTAACAAGTTCCCAAGTGATGCTTATGTTGCTAGTTCAAGGATTACATATGAGGAATCACTGAATTTAAACAAGGAATGGTCAGAGAGATTTCATGTTTAGAGATGATTAAAGGACAGAATCTAATTTTTATTCACTAGCAGCATGGAGAGTGTGCTTCTACTTCAGGCTAGTTACACAAGACACTCTGGTCTTTTGCTTTCTTTATCTTGGATACATTTGGTTGGACTGACAAACACATGTATTATCCTGTATATATATCTTGAGAAATTATCAGAAAAATAGCTTTTGCTTTTCTGTCTTCTAAAATGCTGCTGTACAATGAAGAGTTTTAGGGAAATTAACTGGTAGAGCTAGAAATATACCAGGAGAATATGCTTAAAGAGATTCAGGATATATACTTCTTTCTCTCAGAAACACATGTCCAAAGATATGAACCTATAGGATACTGTTGAGACCTAAATCAACAAAATGACTTATCTATTGATAACATAATAAGGTGATAAGTAAAGGGGTATAGTTCCATCTGTGGAACTATAACTTCTGAGTACCCACCACAAAATTGCCTGATAATAGATGTTTTCATCAGTAATAAAACACCAACTCATTTGGAAATATTACTAAATTTAGTTCAACATTTTGCCATGTATTCTGATCTTAATATTTTAAAAGTTTGATAAATCACCAATCTGTTCCATTTCTTCAGTTCATAGATGAGAGAGTAAATACTTATGATTGAATGAGGTTATTGAAGTTCCAAGAGAAGACTGTCCTAATTATAAGTATATTAATCTATGTTTTAAGTGCCTGATATATGTTGAGCATAGAGTAAGCACTTAGGGTGGAGGTGGTGGCACACATAGGTACTGGAGAAATATTTGGTACCTATGTGTCAGGGGCTCACATTTCTAGTTGAGAAGACAAGACTCTCATATTATCTTACTTGTATAGTGCAGACTGCATGTGCTTCCAGAAGTTCAGAAATGGAGACAGATGATAAGAGCTGGCATAGTTAGGGAAGACCTTGAAGAGAAGCTGAGCTTTGAATGCTGAGTAGATTGGAAAAAATAGCACACTGTAGTAGCAGCAGCAGCAGAAGCAGCAACAGCAAAATATAGAAGAATAGATAAATGAAAGTTCTGGGCCAGTAGGTAGCATGGTGGTTAATGTGCTGGATCCCACATGACCACCTGCAAAGTTCAAGTCCCAGACCCAGCATCTTTAAAAACACCCCAGGCATGTGCACAAAATCTTGAGAGGAGAATGGAGGAACAAGGGATTGTGCAGCGGGCACCCTGGGGGGTACGATTTCTCACTTTCCTTTTTTCTTTGTCTTTATCTGTCTTTCTACAAGTGCATGTACCCTATGGCTTAAAAAGAAATAAAAGTTTATATCCTCATTACTTGCCAAAATTTTTATTTTATTTTATTTTATTTTATTTTATTTATAATTATTGTTTTATAATTTGAGAAAGAGAGAGAAAGGGAAAGAGAGAAAGCCAGACACAAGATCTGGGACTTGAACCACAGTCACCCATGTGGGAGTCCAGTACCTTAACCACCCTGCTACCTACTGCCCCTCCCCCCAAAAAATAACTTCTAACACAGAAGCATACTTATTCTTAGTATTTTTGGTTTGTACAATATCGATGTGTGTTATAACTAGTATGTAATTTTAAAATGATTTTCAGTTCTCTTAGCCCATGAAATGAAACTACATTTATATACTAATAAATGGAAACTACTGATGGTTTTTACTTCTCATGTCTTAACTATAGCCAGTTGCATCAAACAGCCCTTTATTTACTATGCTTCAACACACACTTTTCTCACTGTCTATCTAAAAAAGGTCACGCCTAAATTTCTTTCTTCAGCAATAATATATATTCAGCCCCTGCAATGTGTCAAGCTCTATTTAGACACCTTACATTCACAATCATCTTATTTCACTGGGCTCTGAGTTCCATTAAGACAAGAGCCATGAGCCTGGCCACCGTAACACAGCAGCAACCTGGGTGTCCTAGAAGGTTGAAAGCCTTATGACCAATCACAGGTTTAGATCTCCTGTTAGGCTTGAAAACACACTGGTACTATACCACAGGATCATGAGGAACTGAAGAGCTGGAGAAAGGTTATTGTGGTGTGACAAGATCCTGTCGAAGGTGATTCTCTCTCTCTCTCAGCATAGTGTAGTATTTATGAGCATAGACTGTAGAGCCAGACACTTGGATTTCAAGACCATCTCTTCCATTTCCTAAGGCAGAACTTTGGAGAAATTGACTCAACCTCTCTGGGCCTCAGTTTCTTTATTTGTAAAATGGAGCTTATGATGTAGTAGTAATGATAATATAGTAATATAAATTTCATCATAGTGTTTGATGAGGACTAGATGAATTATAAATGTAAAATAATTAGACAATGCATAGCATACAGTAAGTGCTATTTAATTATTCATTAAATAAATTATTTAAAAACCAATGCTTTTACTATACTATTCAGCTAACTGTCTAATACCAATTATATCCCTGCTTTTTTTCCCTCATTATCATCCCTAACCAAACAACTTTCTTCTATACATTTCTACTTTCTTTTCTTTTTCCCTTTGGTTTCCCTCTGTTGACTAGTTAATACCTTCAGTTCCACTTTCCATTCCACTTTCCCTTGCCTAACACTAACCTACGTGTCTCCCCACTTCCAGCCTGGGAAGTGAGTGGAAGCACAGATAAGAGACAACACAGAAGAATGGAGATAGAAGAATAGAAAAGTCAACAGAAATAAGAGGCCATATGACCTATAAAAAATACCACCCCCAAAGTTTTTGACTTCTTAGTTTCTGTTTTCTGTCTTACTGATGTTATATACTGTTCTGAAGATCCACATGATACTCCTATATGATTCCAGTAAATGCCTTCATGTGTTTGTTTCTTTTATGTTCTTTACAATAAAATGGTGTGTCCAGAAGTGTGTTAATAATGGTAAACCTACATTTTCAATAACTCTTAGATTATATTTAAATGATATTTACCAAGGCAATAACTTTGCAAGGCATTAGACAAATTTCATAACTTAGAAAATTGGGCTCAACAAAGCAAGAAAATGAAGCAAGGGACCAGCAGTTGGAGTAATGGCTACGTCACTTGACTCCCACGTAGTCAACCGCGGTTCGAATCCCGGACCCAGTGACTTAAACTCACGCCGGGTGCATGTGTGTGCATGACCAAGATCCCAAGAGGAGAATGGAGGAGAAGGGATTGTGGCATGGCCATCCCCCCTCAGGGGTGATTTCTCGCTTTCTGTCTCTCTGTCTCTTTCTGTCTTTGTGGCGAGCGCATGTGCCTTATAGCAAAACCTCTCCAGAAAAAAAAAAAAAAAAAAAAAAAAAAAAGAAAGAAAAAAGAAAAGAAAATGCTGCAACTCACTTTTTTTTTTTTTTGTTAATGTCAGAAGGTACATGCATGCGATGGAGTGAAGATGAAAGAGAGAGAGAGAGAAAGGGAGAGAAAACACATTCAAATGGAGCCTTGTCTTGCCACATTCTTTTTCCTACTATTCTTTATCCTGTCAGGATCCTGGGCATCCTGTGTATTTTTCAAGCCACCTGGCCCAGCACTTGAACCCTGTTTAGTCATGTGGGATCTGGCTTTCTCTGCATAGGGGTTAACCACTTCATTATGGGGGTGACCCTAGCAACACATTTTTATTGAACATCTGCTATGTACCTGACACTATCCTGTACTCTTCCTATATTTCTTTAACTCTTTTTACCTGGATTTAATTTCTTTCTGGACAGGACTGAATAATAATCACAAATGGGATATTCAAGAACATTAATTCAATCTATTTTGTTGCGTTAGAGATCATTTTCTTAATCTCAACCAAGAGGCTATTACATGAGAATTTGAGGGGAACATAGTATATGACAGATGCTCAAAAGTCTATAACCATTTGTTGAATGAATGAATGATTCCTTCAAACACATAATGACTTGGAAAATGAGGCTTTAAATTATTAGCTCAGTTCATGTTTATTTTAATATCTACCATGCATTAGTCACTATGCTAGGTGCTAGAAATATAACATAAACAAATTAGACAAAAATCCATGAACTTCGTGGTGTTTTCATTCTACTAGGAGGTGATAAGACATTAAAAAATATAGAAACATACCAGATAATGATAGCATCTATGAAGAACAATAAAGGGGAGTAAAGAGGTAGAAAATGACAGAATTGGGGATGCTATTTTATAAAGTGTGATCGACAAAAGCTTCTCTGAGGAAGGGGCATTGAGTAGAGATCTGAATGATATGAAGGGGTGAGCCAAGAGAATGTCTTGGGGTACAGCATTCCAGGTAGAGGGAAACGCAGATGCAAAGGTTCTAAGAACTGCTTAAAGTGTTTTAGAAACAGCATGAAGGTCACTTGGTAGGTGGTGAAGGCTAACTGGGGAATAAAGAAATGAAGGATAGAAGATGAAGTCAACAAATTAATAAAGGCCAGGTCATATTTTGATTGTAGGCCACCAGGAGGACTTTGGATTTTATTGCGAGCAAAATGAGACTTTAGCCATACTAAAAAATAGACAACATTTTGATGATGGCTTGGATTTATTATTTTAATTTACATGCTTTGAAATTATATGTAGATAATCATTTATGACATTGAATTCTGAAAAATTTTAACATCACAAATACGACCATTTTCTCAAGGAAAACTCTAGACAAACTTTAAATTTTAGTTTGTCTAATCATTAGGTGAGAGTGAGGGAAACAGACATCATTTTCCCTTGAATGGTTACAGTCATGTTCTTGGTGTTTCTTTAATTTGCTGTCTTTCCTGACACTTGTTTGTTTTTTCCCACACTATAGCATAAACTGAAGAGCTTACAGACCTTAACTGGAATCTCCTCCTAGGCGATGCCAACTGCTGTCTTTTCTTTTCTCTAGAGATCTGGAAACTTGTACAATAAGAAAGTGCACATTAGCTCCTAAAATACGGGAAGCAGGGAGTTCTTTGTGGGAGAGTTTTATTTGACTTGCAGATGTCCTTATCGAACAAACCACTCTGTGAGTAAAGAAATAATTAAAATAAAAAATTTCCACTATTCCATTTACTATTCTAATGCTGATTGGTAATGTAGCAATTTTGGAGTGTCAGAATAAATGAGCAGAGTCACAAAAAGACAAATTCTGTATGATTCTTCTTATAGGGGTTACCTAGCACAGTCTAGTTCATAGATACAATAAAGCAGAATGGTGGTTGCTATGATCTGGAGGAAGGAAAAGTGGGGAGTTGTTTAATGAGTATAGTTTCAGATTTGCAATATAAAAAATTCTGAAGAGGCCCAAGAGCTGTACTGCAGTGGTAATCCAAGTTCCCCACAAGTCTGGAAGCTGTTTGGCCTACCTGGGATCCTCAGGGCGGCCAGAAAACACATTTGGAGCACGTACAGTGGCCCAGGATCCTGAGGAGCTGGAGGGCTGGGGAAAGGGAATTGCAGCACTATTAGACCCTGTCAAGGGTGCTTCTCAGTCTCTCTCATGCACATGTGCACGTACCCATGTGTACTTGTACTCTTATCACTTAAAAAACAGTTCTAGGAATTCATTGCACAACACTCTGAATATACTTTATTGAACTCTGTACTTAAAAGTGTTTAAGATGAAGGGCCAGCGGATGGCATGGTGATTAAGAGCATTGAACTCCCACATGGTCAACAGTAGTTTGAGTCCCAGACCTGGCAGCTTGCTTTCTTGCTTTCTCTCTCACTGTCCCTCTCTGGCAAAATTAAAAATAAATAAGGTTAAATAAGGTAAATATTTTTAAAAATGTTCAAGAAGGTAAACTTTATGTCATGTAAATTTTATCCACAGTTAAAAATTTAGAAATAAACTGCTGGGACCAGCAGGTGGCGTGGTGGTTAAGGTGCTGGACACTCCTACATAGCCAACCACGGTTCGAGTCCCGGACCTGGCGGCTTCCTTGATCCCTTTCTCTCTCACTCTCTCTCTGTGTGTGTGTCTCTCTCTCTCTGGTCAAATTAAAATGAATGAATAAATAAATAAAATTAAATAAATAATAATTTTTAAAAAATTTAAAAATAAACTGCTTTTTTCCTTTTTTATAGAGAAATTTGTGCTATAGAGTGTGTGTACTCACCAGAGAGATAGAAAGAGACAAAGAGACAGAAAAAAATCACCCTCCAGGGGTAATGGCCATGCCACAATCCCTTCCCCTCCATTGTCTTCTCAGGATTTTGGGAAGGCACGCCTGGTGTGAGTTTGAAGCTGCATGGTCAACTACACGGGAGTCCAGTGATGTAATCATTACACCATCTGCTGGGCCCTAAAACTGCTACAATCTACTAACAGTAGTCAAAAAATAAATAAATAAAAAGGTGAACTAACAACCACAAAATAGAATTATGTAAATGTTATACTAGAGATATGACCAGAGAAGTTAAGAACCATGGTAAATTAGGGAAAATATAAAGGAAGGTGACTCCTAAATTTGGTTTTGAGGAGTGAGTTTTCTTGTTTAACTGGGGAATGAAGAGCATTCCACCCACAGATAAAAGACTGTAATGTGAGAGGTGGTGTAATCTTAAGAGAACTCCAGTTCAGAGGCAGTGATGCTAGAAAGGATGGATTACACACACACACATACAAACACACACACACACACAAAGACACACACATACACACACAAATATATGTGTAATATACATGTATACATATGTGTGTACATATGTAATAACTCTTAGATCTAGGCCTGTGTTTGGGTGATCTAGGTAACTTTTCTACATAGATTAATGGAAGACAGTCAGAATGTCTGTTTACAATTACCTTTTTTTTTGAGAGTTTTTTTTTTTTGTTATAGGGCGCATGTGCTCATCAGAAAGACAGAGAGAGACAGAGAGACAGAAAGAGAGAAATCCCCAGGGGGGATGGACATGCTGCAATCCCTTCTCCATTTTCCTCTCGGGATCTTGGGCACGCACGCACACGCACCCGGCGTGAGTTTTAAGCCATCGGGTCCGGGACGCGAAACACTGTCAGCCACATGGGAGCCCAGTGATATAGCCATTACACCAACTGCTGGTCCCCCATTCAATCATCTTGACCTGAAATAGCCAGTATACCCACTAACTGATCACACACCTTATTGCCAAAAGGAGGCCAAAGTAAAACCACATAGAATTAATGATGCTCTAGGTTAAGTTATTTAACATCTATATCATCTCCTTATTTGGTTGTCTTTCTGTATTTGAGACTGAAAAGCTAAAATTTTATTTTCCAGATTCCCTTGAAGCTAGAATGCAGGCATATAGCTTGGTCCTCCCTTAAATTAGTTGGAGTGGCTTTGGTTGTTTCTACCTAAGAACTCTGACCAATATACAAGATACCAGCCTTCTCTCATTAGGGCATTTGCTGAGATTAATTAGTTGCTATTTAAACCCTTTTGAGTACTCAGGTTACATAGGTTTCAGTGGTGGAAGCACTAGACTGTTACAATGCTGAGGTCGGATAGACTGAGGTTTCAGTTCTAGCTATTCCATATGCTATCCATGTTACATATCCAGGTACGTTATTTACCCTCCATATATTTCAGCTTTTTAAACTAGAAGTTGGAGATGATTATAGTGTTTAACTCGTAGTGGTGTTGTAAGAATAATATATGATAATTAATATAAAGCACTTATCCCAGTGCTGGGAAAACAATAAATGCTCAAATGATGTTGACATTTCTTATATTAATGATGCATGATAGGCTTTGCCTTAGTAATTAGAATTCTTGGGCTTTTCATTAAGACTTCTCCTTATGTTTGAGCTGAAAAGATCTGTTTTTCTATAAAATGTCCAGCAATGATTTCATAAACTCTATTAAATGGATAAAAGCAAAAACAAAAAAAGACTAGAAAAAGAAAGGAAAGAAGGGAAGGAGGGGAAGAAGTAACAAAAAATGGAAGATAGTTCCTTGTATCAACTCAAACCTGAATTTATTGTAGATCACCCTATGAACTTCCATGATGGTTCTTATAATTTTTAACAGTCAATAATTGGCATTTAAGATGCTAGAGCTATGCTGTGGTTCCTTTTAGGATTAGGCAGCTATTTCACTTAGTTTATGGTTTGATGATTAAAATATCTTTTCAGTAGGTGGGATGAGTAGGAGATGGGACTCTTTACAAAAACCAATATATCTATTCATCCAAATCCAAAAGACCCAGTAGATATTTGCTCAACTGTATTTATGAGCATAGTAAGAGACATACAAAAGAAAGCAATGTTCTTCCTTTGAAAATAACTTAGTGGTTCTGTCATCATTCAAATTATTTTTAGAATATCCTTTTGTATTGTCTTCAGGTCTTATCTGGTTTTAAACTCCAAATTATCATACATGGCTAGATTAGCTACTTTATTAATATTATTTTTAAGATTTATTACTGTTTGTCCCAGTTATGTCTCCGTAAGTGTCCCTCTCAACTCCAGGAAGTGAACTGAGTTATAAAGAAAACAAGATATATATGATAGGTCTGTTCCTTCCAAGGAAAATTCTAAGTCTGCTACTTAGATTAAGAAAAGATTTCTACCCTTATTTTATGTTGAACTCGAAGACGGCCCTTCATATCCTCTTGATTAGACTTGGGAGATTGTATCATCATCTCTATCTTTGCTATAAAAATTTAATTATTTTCTAAGAATCAGCCCCACACCCCCCAAATGATGTGAATATTTTCCTATTGAGGATATGCAAAATAATATGCCAAAAGAACCCCTGTTCATTGGGGCCAACAGGTGGCATGGTGATTAAGGGTGCTGGACTCCCACATGGCCGACCATGGTGGGAGTCCCACACCTGGCAACTTGCTTGCTCACTTTCCCTTTCTCTCTCTCACTCTCACTCTATCCTGCTCTGGTCAAATGAAAATAAATAAAGTTAAATAAAATAATTATAAAAAAAACCTCCTGTTCATCAAATGGTAACATTAAAAATGAAAAGGCAAGCTACAGTGCAGAAGAAAATATTTGCACTACACTAATCTGACAAAGAACTTACATCTGGAATACCTAAAAAACTACAAACTGAAAAGATTAAAGAAGTACAAGCCAACAAAAACACATGGGAAAAAAGAGCTAAACAGGCACTTAAGCAAAGAATATTTCCAAATAAACAATAAACTTATTATGGATGCTCGACCTCATTAATAATTAGAGAAATACAGACTAAACCATAACAAAATATCACTGCACACCCTCAGTGTTTTGGTTAAAATTAGATAGGTGAACAATACTGACTGGTAGTGATAATGTGGAACACCTAAAATTAATATACATTGCTGGTGGAAGTAAAAATTAATATTATCATGGGCCAGCAGGTGGTGGGAAGTTAGGGGGCTGGATCCCCCCATTGCTGACTGATAACTCAAGTGTCAAACCAGGAAGCTTGAAAAACACTCCAGGCACATGTGTGCATGCCCAAATCCTGAGAGGAGAATGGAGAAGAAATGTAGCATGACCATCATTCCAGGGGGTTGATTTCTCACTTTCCTTCTCTCTCTGTCTCTCTCTGGTGAGCCCACTTGCCCTATGTCAAAAAAAAATCTTAAAAATGAAACTGTACAATTACTTTTGAAAAATATTTGGTAGTCTTTTACATTTTTTTGATTGTGGTAAAATATACATAAAACACAATTTACCATTACAACCATTTAAGTGTACAGTTCACTGGTATTAATTATATTCACATTGTTCTATCACCATCTCCATTATTCTCCACTCCTTTCATCTTGTAAAACTGAAATTCTGTGCCCAGTACACACTAAGTCTCCATTTCTCCCTTCTCCCTGGCAACTACCTCTCTATTATCTGTCTCTATGAATCTGACTATTCTAGGTACATCATTTAAGTGGAATCATACAATCTTTGTCTTTTTGATTAGCTTATTTCATATAGCATAATGTCCCTAAGTTTTATTCCTGTTGTAGTAGTGTGTGTCATAAGTTCCTTTTTTGTTGCTGAATAACATGCCATTTTATGTACATGCCACATTTTGATGATTTATTCATCTTTCAGTGGATACCTACTATTAGAGAACAGCAACTCAAACCTCCATCTTTTTGGCTTTTCTGAATAATGTTGCTATGAACATGTGTATACTAATATCTCTTCAAGACCTTGGTTTTAATTCTTTTGGGTTGGCAGTTTTTTTTTTTTAATTAAGCAACCATTTTTTTATTCTATTTCTTTCTCTTTCTTTTTTTCTTTCTTTTTTTCTTTTTTTTCTTTTCTTTTCTTTTCTTTTCTTTTCTTTTCTTTTCTTTTCTTTTCTTTTCTTTTCTTTTCTTTTCTTTTCCTTTCCTTTCCTTTCCTTTCCTTTCCTTTCCTTTCCTTTCCTTTCCTTTCCTTTCCTTTCCCTTTCTTTCTTTCTTTCTTTCTTTCTTTCTTTCTTTCTTTCTTTCTTTCTTTCTTTCTTTCTTTCTTCTTTCTTTCTTTCTTTCTCTTTTCTTTTAATTTGACCAGAGATGGAGAGGGAGGGAGGTAGGGAGGGAGAGAGAGAGAAGATGAGAAAGCAAGTAGCCACGTTTGGGACATGAACCATGGTCATCCATGTGGGAGTCGAGCACCCTTAACCACTATGCTACCTGCCGGCCCCGGGTGTTTTATTTTTTAAAAGCTAAATATGACTTTTTATGACATAGCAATTATGCTTCTGGATAAGGGGTGCTTATGTTCATGAAAAAACCTATACAACAATAAAGAAAGCAATGTTGCTCATAACCCACATTGGAAACAAGCTAAACATCCTTCACTAGTGGAAAGCGTGGTATATTCACACAGTGCAGATTACATAGCAATTAAGGGAATAAACAAATGATGCATGCAAAAACATAGATTGCTTAAAAATATAATTCTGAGAAAAAGAAGCCAGATAGCCAAGAGAACTTAATATATAATTCCATTTATATAAAGTTTAAAAACAGTCATGACAAATCTATGTTCATACTGTTTGAAGAATGGTTTCATTTGGGGAGGAGCAATGACTGGTAGCAAGCATAAAGGAGCTTTTGAGGTTCTATAAATGCGCTGCATCTTGATCTGGGAAATTGTTACATGGGTGTACACATATGTAAAAACACATTGGTCTGTAGGTGTAAAATTTGTGTACTCTTTTTTTAAAAGAATTATTTAACTTTATTGATTTGTTTTTATTTTGACCAGAGGGGGGTGGAGAGAGAGAGAGAGAGAGAGAGAGGAAAGTAAGAAAGCAAGCCGCCAGTGCAAGACTTGAACCATGGTTGGCCATATGGGAGTTCAGTCCCCTTAGCCATAACGCCACCTGCCAGCCCCCAAATTTGTGTACTCTTCATGGTTATATACATCGATTTAACAAAGGAAGCCAATTGCCAAAGAGGAGTCAGGGCATGCTTTGTCAAATGACAACATCACTGAAATAAATATTAATACAAGAAGTGCTACTTTTAAGACACATTAACATGATCATATTTATTCTGATATGTTAATTAGAGGCAGGCATATGACTATATAGTCACTCCTACTAAGTTTTATCCATAGTCTGTAATCTAAGAAATGAGAGCAAGTATAGTTCTGGTAGCAATATTAAAATATGGTGATTCAGGAGTTTATCTTGGCCTTTGACTTTTGTGAGACAGTAAATAGTCACTGTTAACTAGTTTAATGCCCAATACTAACTAACTTGGGAAACATTTTTAAACACCTCCATCCCATTGGGCCTTTATTTTTACCAGTAATTAGAAAAACAAAGCATTGCCTTTCACTCCCTTGAAAGTTGAAAGGTGACCATCTGAGTTCTATTTAATGCTGTATTTGTATTTGGTTCTGGTTCAAAAATTTTCCTTTAATCATGAAAAGGAGAATTGTTTTTGGATTCCAAATATCATAGCCTGTTCCAGAACATTTCGAAATTGTGAACATTATTTATTTATTTATTTCTGTATACCAACCTTTTCTCAGCTGTTCCCTTGATTTGGGGTTCTTTATATAATTTGCTAAGAAAAGTGTTGGCTTTAGTCATTGTGAACATTATCAAGTTTCAAATAACAGTTTCCTACTAATAAATGTGGAGAAGACTATTAGATGTAATGTTGCAACACATGTTAAAGAACAGATGTTAAAAATGTAACATGCTACTTCAGATCAATATGACTTTCAGTTAGTGTTTTGTGTTCATATTTAGTTAGTGTTTTGTGTTCATATTTAGGGAAAACGTTCTTCTTACATATTGTGCTCTCCAGGGGAAGGGAGAAAATGTGCTCAATAAACACCACCTCTCTTCTACTCTTGGTTATAAACATTTTATGGTTTCTTTTTTCTTTTTTGTTCTTTATTCACAATAGAGTATGCACAGGAGAGAGAGAGATGACCACCCTCCACTGGGTCTTGTCACATCACTACCCCCACCTCTAGTCTTTCAGCCTGTTAGATCCTGGGGACTTGTGTGCGTGCCCAGTGTGTTTTGGGAAAAATGGGCTAGGGATTCCAATCACAGCCACCATGTGGGATCTGGCATTTCTTGAGTAGCAGATTACTGCTGTGCCATGGAGCCAATCCTTTAAACATTGTGAGAAACAAAAACAGAGACCATAATCAGGATACCCAGATACCACTTTTATTAGTAGTAAGGTCTGGTTTAAGAATTTGGCTTTAAGTCTATTATTCCAAGTGGGCCTGCTAAATGATCCCCAGAATTAGGCAAATTTACCCACCCAGTGTTAGACAGAACTGGCTTGGAGTAGACCTTCTCCAGCAGGTATATGCATACTATAACCTATGGCATGAAAGAACAGAGGAGAACTCATGCTATATGCAGGCAGCCTTAGTTTCAAGAGGAAAAAGAGAATAATCAAGCTAATAATGCTTATTCATGTCAAATTTACCAGTCAGTTGTATCCTACCGTCTTCCCTGGACAGTGTAAGTAAAAAATGCAGAAAGAGATTCCCAGTAGACTACCCAAGCTCACTGTGCAAAAGAAAAAACATCAGAAGTGATGAGTTTCTAACATAGCTTTTTTCATTTAATGTGTTTCCTTCTTATCTCCTAATTGCTAAAGGAAAAAATATAAATCAAAATATAAGGAACAATAAAATTCTAAATGGATTAATAGTCTATTATTGGGATGTTGGGAAAGTCATGCCACATTTTTGCACAGAAAAACAGAAAAATGCGTTATGAGACTTTCCCAATGACCTATTATTATCAGCTATGGCACTACCCTTGAAATTTTAAGAATCTGTGTCTAAAACTATAACCTATGAAACCAAGGAAAGAAGAAAAAAAGTTAAATTCCATGTTGAAAATTTCTCAGATTTGGATTTTTCCATTACCTTAAGAATTTGAAATGTGAAATACTAAGATTATATTAGAAACTATTGTCCCCCCATATTCTTAGACCATTTTACTTTTCTAAGCAAAGTTTAATGTTTAGAAATTTAAAAAGAATTACAGCTTTAATTTATAAGGTATAAGCTATATCTCTCAAGACTACTTTACTATACAAATCTCTGTCTTTCTTGGAAGATTTTTATCACAAAGAGATCCTCTTTACATATAACTCTCTGGGCCTTTTCTGTTTCTCAAGTATATTTGTATGCTATGTTGTTATAACATGTGGACAAAAGCAACTTAAGTAGTTCTTATTTTTATATGTTCTGAATTTTGGTCTTATCTATAGTGTGGTATTCTAAAACTCTTCTCATTTTATGATTATCTATAATTCAAAATTATATGCCTTAGATGCTGCTACATGAGATATGAATACATTTCCCAAAAGACTATTTATTTCATAGAAAAATAACAATAAATTGCTCCCCAAAATATAATTAATTTTTATGGAATATAAAAGTTTCAAAATTATATCCCTACTATTCAAAAGAGGGAGAGCAACAGGTGGCATGGTGGTTAAGGGCATTAAACTCCCACATGGCCGACTGCGGTTTGAGTCCTGGACGTGGTGGCTTGCTTTCTCACTTTCTCCCTCTCTCTGTCACTCTGTCTTTCTGTGGTCAAATTAAAATAAGTAAATAAATAAAGCTAAATAAAATAATTCTTTATGAAAACAAAAGAGGAAAAAAGGAATATTTGAAGAGTATATTCTATGAGTCCTGTGTTCCAGGGACTTTTCATGGAGTACTTCACCTAATCCTCACAAAAATCTCATGAGGGAGGTGGAATACTGATAAAACACTAATGATTAAAGAGTGGATAGATTACCTGGAAGTCACTACTAAATGATAGAACTAGAATTTGAACTCAAGTGTGGCTGACTTGAAAGACCATGTTCTTCTTTATCAGATTTTGAAAGTCAACTGTTTTAGCTTCTGCTAATGAGGCTATATGATATTCATTAAGTGAGGACAGAGAGTGTTTGTTTTTCAGAATCTGGCTAATTTCACCTAGCATGATCTCTTCCAGGTTCATCCATTTTTGCTTCAAATGACAGGAATTTTTCTTTTTTTATAATATTTCATTGTGTATATATTTCATATTTTCATTATCCATCCATCAGCTTTTGAGTACATAGGTTGACTCTATCTCTTACTTATTGTTAATAGTGCCTCAATAAACATGGACATGCAGATATCTTTTCAATGTATTGATTTTCTATCCTTTAAAATGTATACCCAGTAGTAAGATTACTGGATAAAAAGGCAGTTCTATTTTTAGCTTTTGAGGAAATTCCATGTTGTTTTTCATCATGACAGTATAAAGAGACAATTTATAGAATGGAAGAAGATATTTGCAAATTATGTGTTGAAGAAGGGGTTAATAACACAGTTCCCAGCAGTTAGTGTAATGGCTATGTTGCTGGACTCCCATGTAGTTGACCACGGTTCAAGTCCTGGACCCGGAGGCTTAAACTCACACTAGGCATGTGTGTGTGCATGCCCAAGATCCTGAGAGGAAAATGGAGGAGAAGGGATTGCGACGTGGCCATCCCCTCTGGGGAATAATTTCTTCCTTTTTGTCTTTCTGGTGAGCGCACGCACCCTATAGCAAAAACCTCTCAAAAAAAAAAAAAAAAAAGAAGTAAAAAAACCCCAGATTATATAAGGAATTCAAGCACGCACCCTATAGCAAAAACCTCTCAAAAAAAAAAAAAAAGAAATTAAAAAAAACCAGATTATATAAGGAATTCAAGCATGTACCCTATAGCAAAAACCTCTCAAAAAAAAAAAAAAAGTTAAGAAAAAACTGATTATATAAGAAATTCAAGCAGCTCATCAGCAAAACAAAAAAGCTAAAATCCAATTTAAAAAATCAAGCAATTGTGGCCAGCAAGTGGCATAGTGGTTACATTTCTGGACTCCCGCAACTTCAACCATAGTTCGAGTCCTGGATCTGGTGGCTTGAAAATCACGCCAGGTGTGTGTGCATGCATGTGTGCCCAAACTCCTGGGAGAAGAAGGGATTGCAGTGTGGCCATCCCCTCTGGCAGATGATTTCTCACTTTTGCTCTCACTGTCTCTGTCTCTCTGGTGAGCATGTGACTTAAGAAAAAAAAACCTCTAAAAAAATAAGCAATCAATCTGTACAGACAATTCTCAAAGAAAGATATGATAGGCTAAAACTCATGTGAAAAAATGTTCAGTGTCACTAGTCATAAGATAAACACAAATCAAATGTGCTATATATACCACTAGGTATCATCTCATCCTAGTAGGAATGGCTAACGTCACAAAACAAAAACAAAAGAACCCAAAGAATATACTATAATGATTGAATGTATATAAAAAAAAGATTGAATGTATAAATAATACAGATAAATGAACAAATAAGAAAAAATATATCAAGTACTGGCAAGGCTGTGTGGAGAAAGGGGAGCCCTCATACTCTATTGGTGGTATCCCAGGATTTTGATAGACTTTTCTTGGATTCTCTACCAGTGTCTTTGTTGCTTACTCTAATTATCCCAAAGTATGTTAGAATTTGTGCCCTTAAGCGAAGTCATGACTCACTTGAACTGACAAAAACATAAAAGTATTACTGCTCTTATGCTCTTGTGTCTAGTGGTGTCTTAATCTTAAAGAGGAGAGAATAAAAAATCTGTTACACCACCACCATAGTTTGTAACACTTAAATTATGCCAGAGAGCCAACTGCTTTAAACAAACTAAGCAGTTCAGTTACCAAAATATCCAGCAACAAGCTAATCTGTCATTGAATGGGTAAAAGCAAAAAATACTGCATTTTTCTTTCTTTTTTTTTTTTTTAAGAGGTTTTTGCTATAGGGTGTGTGCACTCGCCAGACAGACAGAGAGAGACAGAGAGACAGAAAGTGAGAAATCACCACCCAGGGGGATGGCCACGCCACAATCCCTTCTCCTCCATTCTCCTCTCAGGATCTTGGGCATACACGCACACACGCCCAGCATGAATTTTAAGGCACCAGGTCTGGGATGCAAACCCGGTCGACTACATGGGAGTCCAGTGACACAGCCATTACGCTAACTGCTGGTCCCAGCATTTTTCTTATTTAATTACAAAATTTCTACAATTTTGTTTCAAGGCTGCAATTGATGAAAAACAGTTACAGTGAAAATCTGGTTTTGAGGGAACCAGCAGTTAGGGTAATGGCTATGTCGCTGGACTCCCACGTAGTCGACCGCGGTTCGCGTCTCGGACCGGGTGGCTTACAACTCACGCCAGGCGCGTGTGCGTGCGTGCCCAAGATCCCGAGAGGGGAATGGAGGAGAAGGGATTGCGGCGTGACCATCCCCCCTGGGGGGTGATTTCTCGCTTTCTGTCTCTATGTCTCTCTCTGTCTGTCTGGCGAGCGCACGCGCCCTATAGCAAAAAACCTCTCCAAAAAAAAAAAAAATCTGGTTTTGAAATGATTCTGAATCAACTGAATGTAAGTGACGATTATCATATGTATTAGCATTCTGAGTTGAAAGCAACAGAAACTAATTCAGCTTGACTTAAACAGAAGAGAAATAAACAGAACGGATAGGCCAATTTTGAAATACACATTATTACTAACATTGTTGCCTTACTCTGCAATGGATCATCAGAACACATTCTTCCCATTTAACTGAAAAGTTGCCACTTTAATAAGGAAATCAAGTTTCAGAAAGGCCATAATAGTGCTTACACAGGTACTAAGTGGCAGAGCTAAATCTTGAACTGATCTTTTCTGGCTGTGAATTCAGTGTGCTGTCTGTAACCAGAAAACAACTTAGCTCTGAGGCAGTGTGGAGTAATGGAAAGAACAAGGTCTTTTAAGTCAGACCTAGTTTCACATCTAGCTTTGCCACCAACCAGTTGTATAAGAAGTCCTTTGATGTGTCCCTATCTCAGGTTTATCTCTAGCCTGGGATAATACCACATACATCAGAGGACTGATAGGAGAACCAAGTGAGACAAGAAAATGTAGTGTTCACCCCCTCCCCCTCATCCTTCTACTCCCTCCCTCCTCATTCCCCCTCTCTCTTCCTCCACCCTCCCTCTTAATTTTTGCAGGTATTGGTTTAGGCCTGGACACCTAGGAAGAATTAATAAAATACTTGTGATTTAATTCATCTTGTATCTTTCACTTGTAACATTAATCATAGACACATAAAAGGAACTTCCCAAGGGAAGAATGTGAATGTGTGTGCTCTTTTAATGCTGCTTCTATATAAGATATACTAAAAGGTGAGGAGCTGGGGACCAGCAGATGGTGTAATGTTTACGTTGCTGGACTCCCATGTAGTTGACCACATTTCAAGTCCTGGACCCAGCGGAACTGATGCCGGGCATGTGTGCATGCATACCCAAACTCCTGAGAGGAGACTGGAGGAGAAGGAATTATCCAAAATCCTGAGAGGATACTGGAGGAGAAGGAATGTGGCATGGCCATCCCCTGTCAGGGGTGATTTCTTGCTTTCTGTCTCTGTCTCTGTCTTTCAGGAGAGCATACAACATACACGCCCTATTGCAAAAACCTCTCTTGTAAAAAAAAAAAAAAAAAAAAAAAAGGAGGAGCTGAACACAATGACTGCATTATGCCAAAAGTCAAGTAAGAACCAATGCCACTTTAATCCTGTTTCTTCCCCCCCCCCCCCCCCAACTTTGGTTCTGTAATCTGAGGTATATACTAGGGAAGAAATACACTATCAACCATGTTTAATAAACTGTAAAGGTTGGGGTACTGGATAATCTACCTGTCTGTGTGCTTAGAAGAGTCTAGAAAAAAATGAATATGATTTGCATTCACATGTACAGTGAAGGCTTTGAGAATTTGCTGGTGTACTTCCTGAGAACTCACTATTGCCTTTTTGATAAAAAGCCTTTGCATCTGCGCATTCTGATGCTTTTCTACATGTTCACTGCTAGTACTTTAATCCAGATCACCATCGTCTCACGCCTACATTATTGCAACATCCTTCTAACTGGTTTCCTGGTTCACTCAGTCTTTACAATCCATTTTCACACTCTGACTGGAGTGATCACTTCAAAACAAAAATCTGATTATGCTACTTCCCTGTTTACAGTTTCTCAATGGCTTATTATGTCCTTGGGATAATGTCTAACCCCCTTAAGTATGCTTTTAAAACTCTTCATAATTTGCTTCCCATTTAGCTCTTTAGTTTCATCTCCTCTCATTCTCTAAGCTTCAACCACTAAAAAACTTATAAATCCACAAGAGTGGTATGTTTTCTTTTCCCCTCACGTTACAGTGCTTTTTTATATGTTGCTCCTTCTGCCTGAATTGTCTTCCTACCTTCTTTTGACCCATAGTTGATGAACTTTTATCTTCCCTGTAAATTTAATTCAGACCTTACCTTCTAAGTGAATCCTTCCGCAACATATCATCCATTATAATTTGTTCCCTTTTTTTGTATGTATCTGCATTGTAACACTTTTCACACCACATTATAAATATCTATTGATACATCTATCTCTGAAGACTATATTTGAATTTCTTGAATGTAAGAACTGTGGCTAACTCTTTCCCCAATTCGTTCCCTCAGTACTACACAGGAGCAGATGATGAGGAATGTTGCTTACATAAATCATTATATTTCCTAACTTAAAGGGCTCATCTGAACTAGGCTGACCTTAGAGTTGCAACAAAATAATAACCAGTTTTTCAACCATCCTTAGGCTTTGGACTGGGTTAGGTGTGGTCCTTTCTTGAGAAAGGATGAATATTAAATGTTCCATCAAGATTCTTTCCTAATTCAAGATTCTATAAATAAACAGCAGATTGGAATAATACCCTTAGCAAATCAGAAGCACAGAAAGCTCCTTTTCTTTGCCCTGTACCTTCCAACTTTTTAGAAAATATATTACATCCTACAGGTTTTCTCCTATGCTGATAACTTATAACATGACATGCCTGAGTGATTGTTGTATTTAAGCTCAACAAGGACCACTTTTAAAAATCATATGTATATATATATATATATATATATATATATATATATACACACACACACACACACACACACACACACGTATACACTGTATACATATTATCTTATTTAATACAAATACTCCATGAGGTAGTTATTTTTTTTTTAAATTGCCAAAATGCACATGTGATTACCAGAGAGACAGAGAGAGACAGAGTAAGGGGGTGGGAAGGGGAGGAAATACCCCCTAATGGAGTATGGTCACTTTGCAATCTCATCTCCTTTTCTCCACTCTGTTTTGATTTTGAGAACATATGTTTTGCACATATGCCTGGAGTGTTTTTCAAGCCCTGTGGCTGGGATTCAAATACAGTTGCGGCCCTGTTTGATCTAGTTGCTGTAACCAGCAGGCCACAGAGCTAGCCCTGGTAGTTAGTATTATTATTTATAAGTGAGAAAACGGTCAGAGCTCATAGAAGTTAAGGAACTTGTTCAAGGCTGCACAGTTGGGAAGTGCTGGAGACAACTTAAACTTAGCCACAGTTCTTTATGGGCAACCCATTTTCCAGGACCCTTCCCTTCTTGGGAGCTCCATTTTTCCTTCCCTCTCCTTTAATAAACTCCCTGCTTTGCTATATCTACTCTTCTCTGTCCGCAACGCTAATTCTCCCAGAGCGTGGGACAAGAATCCATTGAAAATTCACTGCGAGTGTGGGCCTGATCACCCCTGCAGTCCTGTGTTCCTGTGTCAATTTTATCAGTAGAAATTGTTCTAATTTTTTTCTTTTTTGAGGTACAATTTACAAGTTTCTCCTGTGTTTTACCCATTACACCACACTCCTTCATGTATTTTAAAAGACCGGATTGATCTAGCATGTCTTTGAGAATGCCTTTTGAAATTTCCTTCCTCCCTCCCATCAAGGCTTCCACTGTGGCCAAGTGGGAGGGTAGTGTTCTGCAGATGTGGGAGCTGAAACAGAGATAGGTGGTTCCAAATATTCTTTTGTGTGTTTCTTTGCCTATAATGATTTTTCCTTGAGGAATACTGTAAGGACTCCTGAAATGGCATATGCAATACTATTCTTCAGGAGTTGTTTCTGACACTCATTTATCTTAACTCTTAGGCAACTTGATCTTTTTATTTTAATTGCCAGAGGGATCAAATGCTCTCTAGAGAGAGAGAGATAGAAAGAGGGAGAGGGAGAAAGCACCTCCCAATGAGGTGTGGTCACTGCACAGCCCTTTCTTCTCCATTTCTCCATCTTATCAGGATATTTCAGGCCACTTGGGCTGGGATTTGAACTGTGGTCAGCCATTTGGGATCCAGTTTTCTTAATCATAAGGCTGCAGGCCAGCTTGCAACTTGATATTTTTAAGCCGAATTGTCTTCACAGCTCAGAGATGAGATAGACAAATATACAACTCTTAGAAAGCATTTGTTCCAAAAAATGAAAAGGCCTAATGTGGACTATTTTATGAAAGAAAGGAAAATTTAATACTGAGCAATAAAGAACTGTGTTCTGAAGAAAGGTAGTTGAAAATGATATTAAACTGTGTTTTGTTTTGTTTTGTTTTCACTGCATCATCCCTGAAAATACCTGGAAAAAAATGTCATTGTGGGTATCTTGTGGAATAAAACAAAGAACATTGGACTTAGAGACAGACCCGGGCTTGACTCTCATGTCTAAACCTTGCTATCAATGCAACCTTAAAACAGGCAAATGAACCACTCTGAAAAAACCACTTCATTTTCTCATTGTTAACTTGGAAATAAAAACAAGATCTCAAAGGACTGTTTCTAGGTTTAAATGGATTAAGTCACATTTAAACAATGCTCTATGTACTTTTACTCACATCAGATATCATTGTAACTCATCTTAGTTCAGTTCAAAGACAGCAATTTAGTTATCCCCCTTTCCCCCTTTTGGCCAGTCTCTCTCTAGCTACAATCAGACATCAGCACACAATCTCCCCTCCCACCTACCCCACTCCAGGCTCAGTGAAAAATCAGCACTGTGACTGTTCTAAGAAAACAGTCTCTTCAGCCAATATAAGCAGATAACATTCACAGTGAACTGTGGCAGTAGTCCTAATTATGATAGAAAGTATCTGGGTGCCAGGAGAACACATCTGAATATCTCTACTGTTTATTTCTAGACAGGTGGAATGATACCAGACAGGGCAGTTGGAGCCAGCTACTCCAGTAGGAAAGGGGGGAAAAATGTCTACTTTGGGACAATGGGACCACACAACGGGCTTGAGAATTGAGATTAAAATAAAATTCTTTGTTTGAACCTAGAGTGACCGAGAAGCCAACGAAGAATGTGAAAATATAGCTTTGACAATGGTATGTTTCACGAAAAACAAATTGGTCACTATATTCCCCATGATCTTAACTGCTCAAGGTTGATTAGCCTGCTGCTCATTGCAGATCTGATTCCACACTGAAAAGAGTCATGGCAGAATGGAAATTAAGAGAATACAGGAGTATGGGACCAGAAGATGGTGTAGTGGTTACATTGCTAGATTCCCACATGGCCAACCATGGTTCAAACCCCAGATGCAGCAGCTTCAAACTCACACCACGTGAGTGAGCATGTGTGCCCAAGATCCTGAGAAGACAATGCAGGAGAAGGGATTGTGGTGTGACTATCTCCCTGGGGGGTGATTTCTTGCTTTCTGTCTCTTTTTTCTCTCCAGTGAGCACACATGCACTCTATAGCAAGCAAAAATCTCTCTCTTAAAAAAAAGGAAGAAAATACAGGAGTAAATTGGAATGCTTAATATTTTTTTAGAGATCCTGGTTGAGGGGCAGGATAGAGCAACATAGCTGAAGAGAAACATTTAGAGTTAACTATTGCAGCATTTTGGTCCCATCACTGATCTAACTATTCACTTTGACTTTTTTCTCTTTATTACCTTCTTAAAATAATGCCCTTCATATAACCAATAGCAGCAATAATAAACTGTGTATTTCAACTCATAAGGTAATTCTTAGTGGTCAACCAAATAAAAATTACAAAGTCAAGGCATGTCAAAAGTAAGTCAGTAGGGGAACAGCAGATGGCATAATGGCTATGTTGCTGGATTCCCATGTAGTTGACTGTGGTTAAAGTCCTGGACCCGGTGGCTTAAACTCATGACAGGCACGTGTGCGTGTGTGTCCAAGATCCCGAGAGGAGAATGGAGGAGAGGGGATTGCAGCATGGTCATTCCCCCAGGGTGATTTCTCATTTTCTGTCTCTCTGTCTCTCTTTTTCTGGCGAGCACATGCACCCTATAGCAAAAACCTCTCCAAAAAAAAAAAAAAAAGTAAGTCAGTAAAAGAGCTAGCTTTGTGTGCAAGAGTTCTCTGGGATCAAAGTGATTACATATGGCTTAAAAATCAAATGGTATGCTTGTGTACTAACATAGTCTGAGATGTTTTTCTTTATAGATGTAAATTTTTTTTTAAAAAGCAGGGTTATGTTAATATATGGCAGTGATATATTATCCATTTAAAGGCAAAAATCAAATCAGATTTGCTCTGAAAGACAACACACTAAGGGTACAGAAACATATCACTAGTAACAGTTTGGACACTGGAATATACTAATTCTGTCTACCTTTAAACTTGTGAACTCTAATATATAAATCCAACATAAGTCATTTAGTTTTCAAGTTTCCTTAAGCTAGGAAAATGAAGACTTCCTGTTCTTCTGGCTAAAACAACTGAGAAGTTAGGAAATATCTTAAAGTTCTTCATAATTGAGCAAAAATGAATCCAAACCATATGGATTGTGTTTCCTTTTTTGACTTTGAAAACTAAGGGGTAAAACATGTTTGGCAAAATGATTCTTTTTTCTTTCTTTCTTTCTTTTCTTCCTGCCTCCAATCCAGATATGTTACTTTCACCCGAGTCTCCATCCCAAGCCATACCATATGCCTGAAATGTTCCCAGAGCTCTTTGGTCTTTAAGTCTGCAACTTCTGAGAGGCCTACCTTTTTCAAGAAGCCATCTTTGGTTATGAGAAGAGATAGTCCAGTGCTTCCTGATGCTCATTGGACAACATATAACTTTCCAGACTTCCCTTCATTCAGCTTTCTGCTTATGTATTCTGTTAGTTGTATTTGCTGAAGCCTTATTGTATTCATATATACTAGCTCACGTTGTTTATTCTACACTTACCTATTATTTACTTATCATCTAATGGGCCCAAAATTTTATGAGATAAATTCCTAGGTTAGCATACTGTTACATTGTACTCAATGCTGTAACCCCATATAGGATACCAAAGGTAACCCTGACTAATAATCCTCATGTGAGACACAACCAAGAAAATGAAATCAAAACAGTCCTACCAGATGAGGAAGTTCTTTGATGTTGGAATTTGAAAGGCTCTAATAAGCTTACTCTAAAAGTATCAGACTCATTTGTTTGAATTAATAAAGCTATTTTAAAAGACAAATGACTCCTAAAACACACTATAATAAAATTTGAAATCCTGCAATTTTATTTGTGTTCACTAGCTCACTGAGTTTTACACATGATTGAAAATATGTGTCTCAGTAGAGAGTGGCAGAGAATGAGAACAATTTGGGAGTATAAGCACCACAGATTTTTATTTTAAGATATATTACAACAACTTGGGATTTGGGTGGGCTGAGATAAGGAGAAAGAGGAGAGACAGAAAGAAATTAGACAGAAAAAGAGAGAAATGAGAGAGAGAAAGGAGAGAGACAGAGAGAATGAGAGAATAAGGAACCCAGGTAGAAAGTGATAGAAGGATACTTTAATTAGAATTTGACTCTAATTTAGGACTTTAGGAAAACATCCAAAGAATGATAACTCAAGTCGTAAAGAGGATTGCTTAAAATATGTGTATTTTAAAAAATTTTTAAGTTTTTACTATTTTAACTTTATTTATTTAAATTTGACCAGAGAGGAACACACACACACAGAGAGAGAGAGTGAGAAAGAGAAAGAGAAAGAGAAAGAGAGAAAGCAAGCCTCCAGGTCCAGATCTCAAACCACAGTTGGCCACATGGGATTCCAGCGCTCTTAACCACCATGCCACCTATTGGTCCCAAATATGTGTATTTTTTATATTTGCTTTATTGCTTTCCCTACTGAAACTCTAAGTAGTTTGGAGGTTAGGGACTTTCCTACATTTACTATTTGCTACACATGCGATTCCTATTCTTCCCTCACCTCAACACTTAAACAAGCCTTAGCCCAGAGGGGACATCCAATTTCTGGTTGATTGATTCTAAGGGCTATTAAAAGTTTTACTGAGCATGGAACATACCTTCAGCACTGTGTTAGGTACTATAGAAGATATGCAACAGGAGAGAATAAAATTATTGTGACTATTCTCTTTGGAAAAGCAAATCTTGTATGTAGAAATAACCAAAGTCTTGTATGTCAAACATGGAGGATAAATTCACTGAATGTAGGATTTCCATGCAGACCCTGGAACTCTATGATGTGGAAATAGTCCATTAAGTGTGATGGAAACACTATAGCAAGTGAAAGCGTGTGCTACTTTGTGTGGTAAAATGTGACCTTATGAAACTTGTTATTTTGAAGTGATACAGGCTAAAATGATGTGTATTTTACCTGCCCCATTTCATATTTCTAAGAGACTTTCTCCTCCTATCTCTTTATTTATTCACCTTCTTATAACTTTCCTAGGACCCTTGTAAAAATGGAGAGGTAGATTGATAAATAGGTTCAATAAATTGATTTAAAAGTGAGACATTATACTGATAAATTAAGCAGAAGTTAATTATTTGTGACATAGCCTCAACCCTTAAGAATGATAACCACTGAGAGCACATTTCCACAGAAACTTTAGTTAGAAATTATTTTCCCTTTTAGTGGATTTTCTTTAATTTTTTAAAAGAATTTTTCAATTTTATTCATTTATTTTAATTTGACCAGAGAGAGACAGAGAGAGAGGGAAAGTAAGAAAGGAAGCCACCAGGTCCGGGACTCAAACTGAGGTCGGCCATGTGGGAGTGTCCAACACCTTAATCACCATCCCACCTGCTGGTCCTGATTTTCTTTAAAATTTCCAGCAGGAATTCAAGGGAGAGTGAGCCTCTGAGATAATTATCTGCCAAGCTACCCAATGAGAATAGGGGAAATTGGTGGGGATGCATTCAATTTTTTGATCTAGAAAGAAGGAGTGAAACCATGGTGAAATAGAGATTAGGAAGAGATGTCAAGGGCCCAGATAAGATACGGAGGAGAGTAATGTACATTTTATTTTGATTGATGTTAACAGCCATATATTAGAGATTATGCTAAGGATTTTACATGCATCACCTCATTGAATCAATACAAAGTTATGAAATAGGGATTATTATTTTATCAATTTTACAGAAAAGAAAACTGAGTTTCAGAAATCAAGTGATTTTTCCCAAAGTCATCCAAATAGTATGCAACAGAAATAGGATACAAACCTATACCTATCTAGCCTTGTTTAACCCTTTTAGCAAACTGCTTTAAATAGACTCGTTTTTTTCTAAAGTCTAGGGCATTCGTAAGAAAGAACAAAAAAAAAAGAAAAAATAGTAATCACATTGGTTATATCTCAGTCCATTGATCCAAGTTATTATAACTTGTGGAACAGGCATTACTGAAACTATCTGAGACAGACTCCAAGTCCTGTCTTTAAAATTTCCTTTTCTAGATATCTGTTGTGGTACAACCACCATGCTTTAAGAGAAAAACACAGGTCAGGGGGAACGTGTGAAGATTGGTCAGACAGAAGAAGGGACCCACTGGCTTATCTTTAAGGGACAGATGAAGACATGTGGGATAATTAGCATGAGAAGGAAAGCCTATAAGACATGTGGGATAATTAACGTGAGAAGGAAAGCCTATAGACATGTGATAGCTGTTAAATATTTGACGCTCTAACATGGGAGTAACAGTGAACTTACTCTATGTAGTTGTAGAGGAGAAATGGCACAAGATATTAGAAGAAGATAAATTCTGGATCAGTAAAAAATAGCTTCATAAAAAGAATGCAGAATTTCATAACATTGTCTTGTACTTTGAACCACTTTGGAAATATGATAAAGCTTGTGAATTCTTCTTAAAATAATGTTTTTAAATAAATAAAAAGCATGAGATTATACAGAAAAATTACATTGAAATATAATTTCTAAAATCTGAAAAGATTTGAGGATATCTGCAACAATTTTATAGTGTTCTTTAGATATTGATAACACAAGGTTTGTTGCCTGCATTCATAACAGAAGAAATTATGAATTGGTGTTAAAGATTAGGGAAATTAAGTATATAATATTTCTCCTATCAAAGAGGTCATGATATCTCTAAGGGATATGTGGATTGGTTACAAGTTCAGATCTCCTGAATTAGAAAATTCAATAATAGAATATATTATGTAAAGTTGTATTTTTCTACCACAGGAATAGTTTATTTTTATTTACATTTAACATTGTATGTTTTTACAGCATACGATATTTGTTCTCAAAGCATAAATGTATTGCAAGACAAGCAAGTCAAAGATACTATCTGACATAGTAACTTTACATTCTTGTGTCTATTAAATGTTTCAGTTTTTAAAGAAAGAATGACAAGAATGTTTAAATAGGATCTCTGCTTTAGTTATCCACTGGATGAAACCAACTCTCTAAAATGGTAATTCTAAACTTTTATGCTCAAAACTCTTTAATGGCTTTCATTACATACAACAGGAATTTTCATTTTTTTAAATTTTCTTTTTTTTTTACATTCAATCACTGTACATCTGTACAGCATACAAAACAAATTTTCCCATCATGAATACATTATATATTAGTCCAAAGATATTATTAAATACATTATCATCACCAGATAAATTTCCATTTTTGTGTTCATTAAATGATTTTGCTTCTTTTTTTATTTTCAATTTTTTTAAGCAGCAGAAAACTTTCTTTAAAAGAAAATCTTATATGATCCTGCAACATATGAAACAGAAGTGGAATCAGTTTTGTTGACATGAAAATGGAAGACCCAGGTCCCTACTGGCTCAGTTTCTCTGGTCATTCATCTCTACCCTCCCTACCTAGACCAAATCTGTTTTCAAATACAAAATCTTTTATAAGGAGCCTTAGAGCTCTGTGAGACATAGCAACTGGATCAAATATAAATTCTTTAGATTCGCACTCTAGATTTTGTAAATCTTACCTCTCAGCTGCTGCTCAATAGAGTACTCATTGTTTCTAGACAACCTATAAACATTCCTGACACCACACCTTTGTTACACTGCTCCCCAGCTTGGAATGTCCTACACACCCACCTCTCTTTTGTCATTTCCTTAAACTATAGCCTTAGATTAGTTGTTGTTTGGATTATATTCCATTTACTCCAACAAGTATTGCCTGATCAGTTATCTTTGGTGATTGCTCCTGTACTGATCTATTTTAATATTTCTCTACCTTTGATGCAATGTAAGTGATTTGCTTTGATTTTGTTTCTATGTCTGTTCTACCTCCTCTCCATGAAAGTCAGTAACCAGAGCGCCTAGACTGTCTCTGAGGCCTGATAAAGTATTCTGTATACAGAAGATGTTGAATTAATTCTTATCTATGAAATTCATTTTTCTTGTTGTTTGTCCTGTTTCTTTAAATGACTCATAAAGTTTTGGGAACCAGCAGTTAGCGTAATGGCTATGTTGCTGGACTCCCACGTAGTCAACTGCGGTTTGCGTCCTGGACCCGGTGGCTTAAAACTCACGCCGGGCACATGTGCGTGCATGCCCAAGATCCCGAGAGGAGAATGGAGGAGAAGGGATTGCAGCATGACCATCCTCCCTGGGGGGTGATTTCTCGCTTTCTGTCTCTATGTCTCTCTCTGTGTCTGTCTGGTGAGCGCACGCGCCTTATAGCAAAAACCTCTCCAAAAAAAAAAAAAAAACTCATAAAGTTTTTGTAGGCCCGTACTTTCTTAGACACTTGATCTTTCACAATTTCTAAGTACCTAGTTTTATCCAGAGTCCATAGGAGACTTGAACTGGCTATGATAGGATGTAGACAGGAAATATGTTACATAAAGGCAATTTATAATAGAAGAAATGAAAACCATTATTTGATATATGTGGAATTGTATCCGTTGCTAGCAAAGAAAACAGATGCTAGGAATGAGGCATAGAGAAATATCCTTGAGAGTGAAGGAGTAGAACTGAGACATGATTTGGTAAGGCAAAGAATAAGATGTCAGCAGAAAAAAAAAAGTGAGTCATAATGAGAAAGATCAACAGAGATTAACAGGGAAACTTAGTCTGAGTGAAAAGCAGGGTTAGACCTAGTTTTTGTCAGAATGGCAAAAATGGGAAATACAAAAAAAGATAAGTGTTGTCGGGGTTATGATGAAAGGGGAACTCTCCTATATTATTGGTGGGAATATAAACTAGTTCAGCCACTGTGGAAAACATTATGGAGGTTCCCCAAAGACCTACAAATAGAACTTCCATATGATCCAGCAATCCCACTTCTGGGTATCTACCCAAAGGACAGGAGAATGCCCAGTTGGAAAAGCATCTGCACATCAGTGTTTATCGCAGCATTGTTCACAATTGCTAAGACATGGAACCAACCAGAATATCTATGAATAGATGAATGGATTGAAAGGGAGTGGCACATATACTCACTCTATGGAATACTATTCAGCCATAAAAAAAAATCCTGGCATTTGATAGAAAGTGGTCGAATATGGAAGATTTATTGCCGAGTGAAGCAAGCCAGGCTATGAAACAGAGACATTGTATGTCTTCACTTAACATATACTGACTATCTGCACTCTGTGGTAGAGACTAAAAGACTGGAGGACATAAAAACATTGAAAATAGTTATGGACACTAGAGACAGTGTGGAAGGAGGGTGGGAGAGGGAAAAAAATTAGAGGAAACATAGAGAAGTAAGACATTTGTGGGACACAGAAATGGTTTATTGCTTGTTGATTACATGTATAGTGTTCTCAACTGTACTGGTCTAGTACGTATTTCATGTTGGGTAAATTCTCTTTACAAGCCAAATGATATATAGAGATTGAATGTTAAAAAAATAATAAGAACTAAAGAAAAAGCAGTGGTAGGACCCTTCTCTTGCCTATCATTCACTAAATATCAGAGTTATGCAGTCCAAACACAGAAAGAGTCTGCTTTTGGGTCTAGATACTGGGTTAAGACTCTGGTCTTCAAGGAAATATTTGAGTTTTCCTATTTCTCATTTGGAAAAATTGAAGGTCAAAAATAGGTATCTTTGAACCACTGACACCCTAATGTATATTTTATACTGTAGGAATGAAGAAATTCCCTCCCCATCTGAGGTTCACTAAAAATCACTAACAATAGACAGATTAATAAGAGAAATGGCATTTTAACATATGCATACATAATATATATACACACACACACACATATACACATTTATATATGTTAATTATACAAAATTTTAACACATATATATGTGTGTATAAATATATGTATGTGTGTGTGTGTATACACACATATATATATATATATATATATATATATATATATATTTGTATATGGTAATCATACAAAATGTGAACTAAAAAGGGGTTAATTGGTTGTGAGTTAAATACCCCTCCATAGAAAAGAGGAAAATGGGGGTGCAGGAAATTCTAGAGTAATAATTTTTAGAAGGAAAGAACAGATTTAATGCTCAGACAGTGGTGAATGAATGATTCTCTTTTGGAGCTGGACGGGAATGAGAGATGGACAGTAGTTCATGCTAAAAATCTGTTGAGATGTGGTGACATTCCTCAATTTTTCTTTCTGCGATATGAGCTTGGTTAATAAAAACCTCAGAGAAAAGACCAAAGATAAATTGTTTTCTTTTCTATAGGCCTATAAGTGAATATCAGAATGAAGCCCTTCTCTAAACTTTGGGAAAGAGGATCAAAGGTGTTGAGAGACAGAGGGATGAGGGTTGCAGGGAGTCAGAGAAAGAGCTTGGATATGTTTCTAAGGTCCCTCACCATATCAAAATGCAGTCTTTGGGGTATTGGTTTCTGAGTACCAACAATGCCACATGTTCTGAAATACAATTTAGTAATTATCAGAAGAAAAACTATTTCTTGAAGTCTTGTGAAGCACTGTGATAAGTGATTTAAATAATGAAGAGAGTACATAGCGCAGGATAAAACACGATAGATAATAGGATGATTCCAAGAAGTCAAGAAGAGTAAGAACTTATAATAAATAACTATAGCTCCGATAGCTCACAATGCTGAATGCTTACCCTGGTGACAGATACTATTTCATTTATTTGGTAAGTGTTACCTCATTCAATAGGCATAACAACAATTTGAGCTAAGTATTATTATCCCATATTAATGATGACAAAACTGAAGTTCAAAGATAATAATTGGCTTATTTTAGGTCAAACAGGCTTGTGAATGGCAGAGTGGCAGAGTCAGAATATGAACCCAAGTCACCATAACGATGCCATTTCCGGTGGCTTACGCTGTCCCAGCATATTAGCATGCTGTCAAACATCATTCCTAGTTTCTTGGGATGAAAGAAAGCAAAAAAAAACACAAAAAACAAACAAACAAAAAAAAACTTTATTCAGTGAAATTTCTATGGTTGTATATAAAAATAGACACCAAGGAATTTGATTGTAATAGAAAGAAAATCCCCAAATCTCACTTGAGCCAGTTGTTACAGTCTCTTTCCCCATCATATTTCAATACCTTTCTCAATTGTCTGGAGACAATTGTAAAGAAATAGTTAATAAGTGGCAAATAGCATTTTGAGTTCTTTCTTTGCATTTCATGCAAATGTGGGGAACAAGGATCAAACAGCCCAAATCACAACAGATTTCTGGAGAGGAAGAGGATCATCTGCAAGATAGGATAAATCAGCTGGAATAATTAGAGGGTGACTAGCCCTTTATTTGTTTAAGGTGGAGGCTACTCCAGGTGGGTGGTTTGTGATTTACTCTGGGTCAAAGCAGAAGCCAGTGGTCAAAAGGGAAAAAGATTCTGCATGCTCTGTTTCTTTTTTTTCTTTATTTTTATTATCATCATAATCTTCTTTATATTACATTGGATTACATATAACTTTACAGTGTATTACATTGCTTTTTCAAAAGGGAATGCCATGCATGTCAGTCAATACAGAGACATTAATCTCCCCACTTCAACATTCAATATATTTTCAATGATTTTCCCAATTATTTTTATTATTATGCATGCTCTGTTTCTGAACGTTCTGTTTGAACAGCAGCTTTATATCCTACTAGGTCAGAGATTTCAGTGGGATTCACCTCAAGCTCCAAATTAGTAAATACATCACAATTGATCACAAGAAAAGAAGCACAGGAGAGACCTTGCACTTTAGGAACCTATTTAAATGATTTATACAAATTAAATTAGCTTCGGGGCCAATTATTGAGCACACATTTGGTGAGATGGCTCTAAAGTTCTATCCAGGGCACTTTATAGCTAAGTCTCTTCATCAGTGCAAGCCACTTCCTTCTGATCTTTTCCTACCTGTCCACACCTCAGATTATTTCATTAAAGGATAATGTATGAGCACACCTTTTTCTAGATATGTAATCTTGCCTGGAATGCATAAATTCCCTCTTCAAATCTTTACTGCCCCACCCTGCTGTTTTCTTATTCCACCTCTCCACCCCTGTCGCTCCTTTTCTAACTGACACACATTCACCCCACCCAAGTACCTTGAGGGCATTCTACTTCCTCTTTGGCATCAGTGTAAAAGCTGACATTTGTTTACAAATAAAGCCATCACTTTTCAGCCTGAAAATGAGCTCATACTGCTCCAGGCAGAGACTATGCATTTCTCAAACCTGAACTCTTCTGCTTTCTTTTAAAAAATCAACTTTATTGAGACAAAATTAACATAAAGTAAAATTGATCAATTTTAAATGTACAGTTCGATTCATCTTAAAAATGTATATGCCAGAATAGTTTTGCCCCTAAGCAAAATATAAAACATAACGTTATCCCTGAAGGTATCCTCCTCTCTCTTTAAAGTCAAATCCCCACCCTAACCCCTACTTTTGAGCAGCCACTAGTCTGTTTATCATTATAAAATAGTGTATCCTGTTTTAGAATTTCAAATATATGAAATCATATAATATTTACTTTCCTTAATCTGGAATATGGAAATTTATCCATTCTGCTATGTACATCAGTTTGTTTTTTATTTCTGTTCATTTTGATTTATTGGGTTTTTTAGGCTACTTGTATTTTTTATAGAACATAACACAATTTGTCTATTCTCTGCTGATGAACTATCAGTTTATAGAGATTGTTGACAGAAATAACCAACTCTGTAAAAATAATAAAATGGTTTATTTGTAAGCTGAATACAAGTGACCTAGACCGAGAGAGGAGGCAAAACATGCCTTTCTCGGGTGATCAGGTACAGGGGTTCCTTTTATTTGATTTTGAGCTTGAGAGAAGAGTTTGGAATTTAGTGAAGAGTTATTCCATTGGTCTGGCCCAAAAAGGCAGGACAGGTAGAAGAAGGGGCTGGCAGGTTATAGGTTGGTTTTACAGTTTTTAGGTTGGCGATTGGAAAAGGAAGGTTCCTGAGATCAAAAAAGAATGTACTTTAACAGAGATGAGGAGACTTAATAACATCACAAAGATACCATGACAGGGACAAAATAATAGGAAGAATTCTGTTATCAATAGGTCAAAATGGTCTGTTAATGTTTCTGGGTGTGACTCCCTCCAGGCCCTCTGGAAAAGATTTTGGAAAATAAACAAGTCTTTTATGGTCATACACAAAATACCAAGATACGAAATTTCTGGAGTTATAGGGTAGATGTACATTTATTTTGACAAGAAACTGCAAAAACTTTTCCTCAAAGAGTAATTACAATTTTACATTCCTATCTACAATTTATGAGATTGCTTCATGTCGTCATTAACACTTGATAGTGTTACTCTTTTTGATTTTAGTCATTCTAGTGAGCATACTTTTTTTTTTAAGAGAGATTTTTGCTATAGGTCGTGACCAAATAGCAAAAAGAGAGACAGAAAGTGAGAAATCACACCCCCCCTCCAGGGAGAATGACCACATTGCAATCCTTTCTTCATTTTCCTCTTGAGATTTTGTACATGCACAAACGTACCTAGCATGAATTTTAAGCTATCAGGTGTAGGACTTGTACTGTGATCAACTACATGGTTGTCCATTGACATTGCCATTATGCCATTTGCTGGCCCCTGAGCATTTTTATATCATTCTGTGGACAGAACTCTAACTACTTTTCCTATTTTCCAAAATCTTTTCAAAAGGGACTGGGGAAGTCATGCCACAAACATTAACAGACCATTTATTTTCTATTAACAGAATTCTTCCTACCTCCTGTTCCTGGCATAGTATCTTTGAGATGTATATTTCAACTGATTCCAGTATATTCTTGTGCTTATCTCTTCCCAAGACATAGAACTTCCCTTTTCCTTGAGATGTAGATTAAGCCTTTCTTTTTTTTTTTTTTGTTTTGTTTTTTTTTTTTTTTTTTTGGAGAGGTTTTTCGCTATAGGGCTCGTGCGCTCGCCAGACAGACAGAGAGAGACATAGAGACAGAAAGCGAGAAATCACCCCCCAGGGGGGATGGTCACGCCGCAATCCCTTCTCCTCCATTCTCCTCTTGGGATCTTGGGCACGCACGCACACGCGCCTAGCGTGAGTTGTAAGCCACCGGGTCCGAGACGCGAACCGCGGTCGACTAAGTGGGAGTCCAGCGACATAGCCATTACGCTAACTGCTGGTTCCCTGATTAAGCCTTTCTTTAATTAAGACACAGATCTTCCCTTCCAATCACCAACCTAAGAATTGTGGAACCCACTTATAACCTACAAGCCCCCCCCCCCTTCTACATGTCCCGCCTTTTTGGGCCAGGCCAATGGAAAATCTTTTCACTAAATGTTGTCTGTCAATCTCAAAAACAAATAAAAGGAACCTCTCTACATAATCACCCCGAGAAAGGCATGTATGCCTCTTCTCCGGACCTAGGTCACTCATATTTGGCTTGTAAATAAACCACATTAATTATTAATTATTAATTTTGCGGTTTTTTTTTGTCAACAATTCTGTCTTTAATTTATACTTCCTCAAATGCTGAGTATATTATGAATCTTTTCATGGGCTCATTGGTCATTCATATATCTTCGAAGCAGGCGAGACTCCATCTTGGAAGAGCAACTCCATCTTGGAGAAGTATCTCCATTATAAACTGTTAAATTCCTATGACTGATAACTCAGGGCTGATAGATGTCTAAGATTTCTGCCCTCCAGTAAACTCACTGCCCCTCCCTGAAGCTACAGGGTAACCTGAAAACCTTGGGTGGGTTAGTAACATGAATGGATTGCTACCTTGAATAGATTAGATTTCCTGCTTCTCTGACTCCTCCCTTTGGCGCTGTGTAGGGAGGGATCTGAGCCCAATCCATACCCCGAGACCTCCTGTTCCCAACTCCCCCATAAAAGACCATGTCTAACTCCCATTCGGGGCTGGAGATTTTGAGTGTTAACTCCTCTGTGCCTGTTGGTGTAATAAACAGTTCTCCTAATCTCTCTGAGTGCTGCTTTCCATTCCTCTGCATCTGGTTTTCTGCAACATTTTATTTGTAAATTGTTCAAAAATCTTTTGTGCTGCTTCTTTTTTATTAGATTGCTTATCTTCCTAATATTGAGTTGTAAGAATTCTTTATATACTCTGGGTGCCAGTATTTAGTGAAATATATGTATCTTGAATATGTTACTCTAATCTAGGACCTGCAATTTTATTTTCTTATGGTATATTTGAATATCAGAAGTTTTTTGTTTCTGTGAAGTCCAATTTAGCATTTTTTTCTTATGATAAGTGTATTTTTGCTTAAGAAATCAAAGTCACAAAGACTGTATTTTTATAGAAATTTTAAAACTTTAGCTTTTATATTTGGGTGCATGATCCATTTCAAGTTAATTTGTGTGTATGGTGAGAGAAAAAGATTCATTTCCCCCAATTTGCATATTCATTTGATCCAGTCCTATTCATTGAAAAGAATGACATGTCTATATTGAATTTATTTAACACCTCTAAGAATCAATTGAGTAGGTCTGGCAGGTGATGTGGTGGTTAAAAGCAGTGGGCTCCCACGTGGCTGACTGTGGTTTGAGTCCAGGACTGGGTGGCTTGCTCTCTCTCTCTCTCTCTCTGGTCAAATTGAAAAATAGTGATAATAAATAAATAAATAGATAGATGATTCTTTTAAAAAATGCTAAATTGAGTACATATGAGTGCAAATATCTCTGCATTTTATTCCGTTTCATTGATCTTACTTGCCAATACCACACTATCTTGATTACTGTAGCTTTATAATAATTCTTAATGTAAAGTAATATAAGTCTTCCTACTTTTTTCTTCCTTTTTACAATTGCTTTGGCTATTTTAGGTTCTCTGCATTTCAATAATAATGTTAAAAACAGCTTATCAGTTCACAAGAATTCTGTTGAACTTTGGAATAAATTACATTGAATCCATTGATCAATTTGGGGATAACTGACAGTTTACAAAATTAAGTCTTTTAGTCATGAGGAAGGCATATTTCTCCATTTTTACAGGTCTTTTACTTTCAGGAATGGTTTGTCATTTTCAGTATATAGGTCAACTACATATTTTGGAAAATTTATCTCTAAATATTTTATGCATATTAAATGGAATTACTTATAAAATTTTATTTTCTAGATATTTATTGTTAGTGTATAGAAATACATTTAGTTTTTCTATAAATTGACCTTAGATCATTGTGTGTAATAAATCATTATTCTCCATTTTTTTAGAGTGATTTTTGCTATTGGCTGTGTGCACTCTCTGTAGAGACAGAGACAGAGAGATAAAAAGTGAGAAATAACCTCCCATGGGTGATGTCCACACCTCAATTCTTTTTCTTTTCAGGATCTTGGGCACACATAGACATGTGCCTGGTGTGAATTTTAAGTTGCCGGGTCTGGGATTGAACCATGGTTGACTGCATGGCAGTATAGCAACATAACCATTATGCCATCTGCTGGTCCCTCCAGTTTCTTTTAAAAATCATTTCTGTCTTTGGTTTTTAGCTATTTGACTATGATGTGTATGAGTGTGGTTTTCTTTATGATTACTTTGCTGGGGTTTGCTTAGGTCTCAGAGATGCAGCTTGTTTTTTACCAAATTTAAGAAATTTTAAGCATTATTTCTTGATGCTCATTTTCTCTCTGCTTCCTCTGGGAATCTAAATAGATTGAGAACTTTGTATTATCTCACAAGTTACTAAGGCTCTTAATTAAACTTTAATAGTTTTCTATCAGGTTCTGAAGTTAGTAATTACTATGAATTTATCTTCAAAGTTCCCCATTCCTTCTTCTGTCAAGTCTAATTTCCCTATAAACTCTTCCAATGATTTTTTTCATTTCACAGAGTTTTTTTATTTCAAAGAATTATTTTATTTAACTTTATTTATTTATTTATTTTATTTTAATTTGACCAGAGAGGGACAGAGAGAGAGGGGGTAGTGTGTGTGTGTGTGTGTGTGTGTGTGTGTGTGTGAGAGAGAGAGAGAGAGAGAGAGAGAGAGAGAGAGAGAAAGAGAGAGAGAAAGCAAGCTGCCAGATCTGGGACTTGAACCATGGTCAGCCATATGGGAGTCTAACATCCTTAATCACCATGCCACCTGCCTACCCTCTACAGAGTTTAATTTTAATTTATCTATTTTAAATTTAGTTCTTCTATATATTTCTGTGCTAAGAGTTCCCTATCTGTTCTTTTATTATAATATTTTTGAGAGTTTTTTTGCTATAGAGTGCGTATGCTCGCCAGAAAGACAGAGACAGAGACAGAGACAGAAAATGAGAAATCACCCCCCGCGGGGTTGACCACGCCACAATCCCTTCTCCTCCATTCTCCTCTTGGGATCTTGGGCATGCATGCACACATGTCTGGCATGAGCTTAAGCCACCAGTTCTGGGACTCGAACCACAGTTGACTATATGGGAGTCTAGTGACATAGCCATTATGCCAACTGCTGGTCCCACCATATTTTCTTTTATGTCTCTGATTTTTTAGCTCTTTTTATTATATTTAATCACATGTACATCTTTACTGCATATAAAATGGTCTTTCCCAGCATGAATACACTGCATATTAGACAAGATAAAGAGAATATCATAAAAATTATGATCAACAGATAACTTTTCATTTTTGTGTCTGATAAATATTTTTTTTCTGATCCCCTTTCTTCCACTCCCTATTACCCACCCCATCTTATACTGTCTCTTGTAATAACAGCTATGCTCGCTGCTGTTTTACCTTCCAATCTCTGTTTCTGCCAGAGAGTGCAGGCATTTGGTAAATATTAAATGGGGACATACAATGCCTCTCTTTCACAGTCTGACTTCCATATTTGTTGTTCACTTTGTATCAAATGTCAAAGTCTCATTGTTTGTTATGGCTGAGTAATATTCCATAGTGTATAAGTGCTACATTTTTTTCAATCCATTCATCTGTTCTTGGACAGCTGAGTTGATTCCATGTCTTAGCAATTGTGAAAAATGCTGCAATGAACATGGATATGCAAGTGCTTTTCTGACTGTTTCCTTGTTTCCTCTACTTTGGGTAGATACCTAGGAGTATAATTCCTAGGTTGTATGGTAGTTCTATTTATAGGTTTTTGAGGAACCTCCATATTGTTCTCCACAGTGTCTGTACTAATTTATATTCCCAGCAACAGTGTAAGATGGTTTCCTTTTTACCCCAGCATTGCCAGCACTTATCATTTTTTACATTTTTTTTTGTTTGTTTTTGGAGAGGTTTTTGCTATAGGGAGCGTGTGCTCGACAGAAAGACAGAGAGAGACAGAAAGTGAGAAATCACTCCCCACGAGAATGGCCATGCCGCAATTCCTTCTCCCCCATTCTCTCAGGATCCTGGGCATGCACACACATGCACCTGGCATGAGTTTTAAGCCACCAGGTCCAGGACTTGAACTGCAGCAGACTACATGGGAGTCCAACAACATAGCCATTATGCCATCTGTTGGTCCCCATTCTGTACATTTTTAACGTTAGCATTATAACTGGGATTAAGAGGTATCACATTGTGGTTTTGATTGGCATTTCCCTTATAACAGACAAACATATTTTGATATGCTTTTTGGCTGTTCATATATCATCCTTGGACAGTTGTCTGTCAGGTCATTTGCTGGAGTTTTAATTGGATTGATTTTTTTTTTTTTGGTGGGGGGAAGCTGCTTGAGTTCCCTGTAGATTCTGGTTATCAGTCCCTTATCTGAAGCGTACTTTGCAAATCTATTCTCCCATTCTGCTGGTTGTCCCTTCACTCTAATTATTGCTTCTTTTGCTGTACTTTTTAGCCTGATGTAGTCCCACTTGTCTATTTTTGAGATTATTATTTGTGCTTTCAGGGTCTTATTTAAAGTCGTTACCTACTCTGATGTCTTAAAAGATTTCCCCTGTGTTTTCTACAATTAGTTTTATATTTTGAGGTTTTATGTTTAGATCTTTGATCTATTTTGAGTTCATTTTGTAATGGTGAGAGATAGGGATCCAGTTTCAGTTTCCTGCAAGAGGATATACAGTTTTTCCAACACCAATTGCTGTAGAGATTGTCTTTTCCCAACTGGTTTATCTTGTGCCCTTTGTCAACAACCAGTCGGCTGTATGTTTGGGGGGTTATTCCTGTGTTCTCTACTCTGTTCCATTAGTCTACATACTTGTTTTTGTGCCAGTATCATGGTATTTTTATCATCACAGCTGTGTAGTATATTTTGAGGTCAGGAAGTGAGATCCCTCCTACTTTATTCTTTTTGCATAGCATTGTTTGGGTGATACAGGGCATTTTATGATTCCAGGCAAATATTTATTTTCTATTTCTGTGAGGAATCTCTGGTAATTTGATTAGAATTTCATTAAATTTGTAAATTACTTTTGCTAGAATTGACATTTTATGTGTATTAATTCTTCCAATCAAGGAACATGGAATGTCTTTCCACTTTCATGTATCATTTTCTACTTATTTTAATTCTTCATATATTTATTTGCAGAGATTGTTAAATTGTTTGATTATATTTATTCCTGGATATTTTATTTTTTATGATGATTATAAATGGTATTACTTTCTTCCATTTCTACCTCAGTCTATTCACTGTTGGCGTGTAAAAATGTTATAAATTTTTAATGTTGAGTTTGTATCCTGCCACGTTATTGTATTGATTTATCACTTCTAGGAGTTGTTCTGTGGAATTTTTTTTTGTATTTTCTACATACATAATCATGTCATCTGCTAACAGAGATAATTTCACTTCTGCTTTTCCTATTTGAATGAATTTTATTTGACTCTCGTGTGTGATTGCATTGGCTAGGACTTCCAGTACTATGTTGAAAAGAGTGGAGAAAGTGGGCAGTCTTGTCTTGTTTTTAATAGAAAAGCTTTCAGCTTTTCCTCATTCAGTATGATGGCTTGTCAAATATGGCTTTTATTGTATTGAGGAATGTTCTTTCTATGTCAGTTTTGGTGACAGTCTTAAACATGAAGGGATGTTGTATTTTATTAAATGCTTTTCTTGCACTGATTGATAGGATCATATAGTTTTATCTTTCTTTTTGCTAATGTGATGTATTACATTTATTATTTCATGTATGTTGAACCAACCTTGGAATAAAGTCGACATGGTCATAGTGTAAATCTTTTTAACGTATTATTGCATATGATTTGCTAGAATCTTGTTGAGAATTTTTGCATCTGTATTCATCATGGATATTGGTCTATATTTTTCCTTTTTTTGTTATGTCCTTGTCTGATTTTTATATCAGGATTGTGGAGGTTTCTTAGAATGAATTTGAGAGCATTTCTTTCTTTCTTTTTTTTTTAAATCTTTAGAAATACTTTGAATAAAATTGGAGTTAGCTCCTCTTTAAAATTTGTAGAATTCAGGAATGAAGTCATCAAGAACTGTGCTTTTCGTTGTTGGGAGATTATTAATTATTGATTTAATCTTTTTTTAGGCCTGGAATTATTTTCTTTTTATTGCTTTTCATTAATATTTTATGCCCATCTACATCAATACAGAAATACTTAGTATCCTGCACAAACGTAAGAGGCTCTTTATCTTTTTCTTGTGACCAACTGAGTAACTTCTCCACAAAAATCTTACTAAGGATTTCTCTACAACTCAGTATAAACTTTAGTTATAATTACAATTACGTATTTTAAATTCAAACCTGAGATTAATGAGACTCATTCAGAATAAGTTGTTTACAAGGCTGGTTAGTTGAAAGGAAAATAATTTTTCATGAAGCAAAATACTGTTTCATCATTTGCAAAGTAAAATTAATATACAATCCAACTAAACTGTTTTTCATGATGCCCATACAACAGGATATTTTTATCACCAGCTTTTCATTTTCATAAGACAAGTCTCGTGGTAGTCAGAAATTGTTGCTCCTTAAAACTTCAGAGTGGGCCTACTCTGACAGGTAGTGACCCCCACTCATTGTTAAGCTGCTAGTCAGTGACATCTAGTTTCATTCAACACTCAGGACACTGGTAAAACAGTCCAGTATTAAAGAAGTGACTTTCTAATAAATATTTTTTCTCATGCTTTGGAATCTTCTTGTATACCTTAGTATCTTCAAGTAACTGCTTCCACATAACACTGGAAGCCAGCACTATCGTTCCTGCAACACACTAAGCAACTCGCCAATCTTGATTCAAAAGCTATTGATTTAATCTTATTACTTGCTATGGGTCTATTCAGGCTTTCTGTGTCTTCTTGGTTCAATCTTGGTAGATTATATGTGTCCAGAAATTTGTCCATCTCCTCTAGGTTTTCTTGTTTGTTGGTGTATTATCACTTGTAGTATTCTTCTAGGATCTTTTATATTTCTGTTCTGTCATAATGTTGCTTGTTTTGTTGCTGATCTAATTTATCTGCTTCCTTTCTCTCTTCTTGATTAGTCTAGCTAATAATATGCCAATTTTATCTTCTCTAAGAACCAATTTTTGGTTTCATTTATTTTCTCTGTAGTTGTTTTATTATCTATTTCATTTATTTCTGCTTGAATCTAGTTATTATTTATTTTCTCCTGGTATGTATTCGTTTTTGTGTTTTCAGTTCTCTAAGATGTGTTGTCAGGTTGTTTATTTGCCACCTTTCAATTTCGTTCTTTTCTTTTTGGAGAGGTTTTTTTTTTTTTTTTTTTTTTTTTTTTTTTTTTTTTTTTTTTTTTTTTTTGCTATAGGGTGCGTGCGCTCGCCAGACAGACAGAGAGAGACATAGAGACAGAAAGCGAGAAATCACCCCCCAAGGGGGATGGTCACGCCGCAATCCCTTCTCCTCCATTCTCCTCTCGGGATCTTGGGCACGCACGCACACGCGCCTGGCGTGAGTTTTAAGCCACCGAGTCCGGGATGCGAACCGCGGTCGACTACGTGGGAATCCAGCGACATAGCCATTATGCTAACTGCTGGTTCCCTCAATTTCGTTCTTGTGAGCACTAATTGCTATGAACTTCCCTCTTATGACTGCTTTTGCTGTGTCACATATGTTATGGAAGTATGTGTGATCATTATCATTGGTTCAGTGAATCTTTTGATCTCATTCTTAATTTCTTCAGTGGTTATGAAATCATTCAGGAGTAGTTTGTTTAGTGCGCTTATGTATTTTCAAGGGTCCTTTCTACAGTTAATTTCAAGTTAAATTCCACTGTGGTCAGAAAAGAGGCTGGATATAGTTTCTATACCTTTGAATTTTTAAAGACTTGTTTTGTGCCCTATTCTGTGGTCAAACTTTGAAAATGTTCCATGTGGGGGCTGAGAAGAATGTGTATTTTGTGGTGGTTGGGTCAAAGATCTATAGATGTCTTTCAAGTCTGTTGATTTATAGCTTCATTTAGATCCTGTATCTCTTTATTTGTTGTCTAGGAGACCTATCTAGAAGAGAAAATGAGGGTGTTGAGAGTCCCAAATGATTATTGTGTTGCAATCTATCTCTCCCTTTAGATCTAGCAATCCTTCTTTCACGTATTTGGGTGCTCCAGTGTTGGGTGCATAGATATTTATAAGTGTTTTAATATAGTTTTAATAGCTGCTTTAAAATACTTGTATTTCAGGGCTAGCAAGTGGCATGGTGGTTAAGGGCACTGGATTTCCACGCGCTGACCACAATTCGAGTCCTGGACCTGTGACTTGCTTTTTCACTTTCCCTGTCTCTCTCTCTCTGTCCCTCTCTGATCAATTAAAATAAATAAATGAATAAATAAGTAAAGTTAAATAAAATAATTCTTAAAAAATATTTGTATTTTAATTCCAAAATCTAGGTATCTAAGATTATCTTTATATTGATAACATTTTTATTGATTCAGGATCATATTTCCTTCTTTGCATATAAACAAAAGTTTTGAATGTGTGGCTAGATATTTTGTAGGATACATTGTAAGTTATTAGTTTTGCATGTTGTCTTCCTTTAAATAATGTTGTGTTTTGTTTCAGCAGTCAGATACTTGCAGTTTCTACTATTTTGTAAAGGTTTCATTATAGGCATTGTTAGGTGAGTGGCTATACTTCTAAAGCACATATTTTTTTCTTAATTTATGACATTTCTGTTGTCTTAGCCAGATTCTGAGACTATTATTGTGGTCTATCCACCGTGGCTGTGGTGGAACTTCCAATGTTTTTGAGCATTGTGCAATTTCTAGAAACTGTCCCACTCTCAACCCCATAACAGCGTCTTACTGCTAGATCTTGTGCAGTCGGGTCCTGCAACTCTTGACTAATGATTTATAGGAAGACTTAACAGAGTCAGCTGTGAACCCTGTTGCACAACTTTCTCCTCTCCAGTGTTCCTGTGCTGACCTCCGGTGCCTGTCTTTTCAGCTCAACAAGACTATCATGGTCTGCTTGGGTTCAACTTCCCTGTGTCTTATTCTAGAAATCATCTCAAGGCAGAAAACTGGCATAAATGTATGTTTTCCTTTTTTGAGTGGTCACTTTGTATGTTTTCCTTTTCTCAGTAGTCAAAGTTTTGCATGCCTATTTTCTGAATACTTTAAAACAGTTGTTTTACATTATGTCCACTTTTATGTTAGGTCGTCGGGAAAGTCATGAGGTATTTTTTCTATGCAAAAATGCCTCATGACTTTCCCAATGACACAGTAGTATTTTTTAATTGCAGGAGGGCATGTTTGTTATTAGTTACCTCAACATAAACAAAAGCAGACATCTCCGTACTTTCTTATGCTTCAGTAAATTTGTTTGCCATTATTGTTATTATTTTTCCTGATAACTTTTATAAATTAGGAGATGCTAAATAAATGAATGAGGACCTGAACTCAGGCCATTTAGCTCTAAATTCCACACGTTTTCATTTATGAAACTTTCTAGTTTGTGTGCCAAAGAATTTTTGTCTTAGTTATTATATTGCTAGTAGAAATACCTGAGACTGGGTGATTTATGAGGGAACAGAGTTTTTTATTTTTGACTAATGATTCTGGAAGCTAGAAATTCCAAAAAAATAGTGCTGGCAATTGGTAAGTCTATGTCACAACATAGCTGGCAGAAGCAGAGGGGTTTGTGGGTACATGCAGGGAGAGCAACCTGGAGACAGTCATCTTCCTTCTTTTGGGTAGTCAGAAAAGTCATGACATACTTGTTCTATGTTTTTCTATGCAAAAATGCATCATGACTTTTGCCACAACCCAGTATTACAACCTGTTCTTGCAAAATTCTAACCTTTTTTGTGAGAGCTTGAATTTACATGGCCTTATGAAAGAAAGGATTAATCCATTTATGAGGCTAATACCTCCATGATCTAAACACCACCCACTACTTCCGAAATATCATTACACCGGTGACCAAATTGCAAAACATGTTGTTCCTCTTGTATTTATTGAAAATAATGGTATTTTAGTCAAAAATCTTTATTTGAATTATAACACCATTATACTCATATCTCTTTGCTTGTAGGCTGTCAGCAGGACCTAAAGACTTCACTATCTTAATATCCTTTATAAATACTGAAACATCCATAGGTGTTGTTACAAATGGTTTAGTAGCAATCAGCCATTTTATGTAGACTAGAAGAGACATTAGTAATTATTCATAAGAACTCTATTATTTGAAGAATGTAGAGTAGAAAATAAAACCAATAATCTGTTTAAAGTCAAATATCTAATAAATAGAAAAACCAAGCATTGAACTAAGTTTCTCTCTTGTTCTTACCACTGACTCAGATGCCTTTATGACTGCTTAGAGTCAGATTCCTTTTTATTTTTTTAAGAGAGATTTTTGCTATAGGGGATGTGCACTTATTGGAGAGACAGAGAGAGACAGAAAGTGAGAAATCACCCCCCAGGGAGGATGGCCATGCCATGATTCCTTCTCCTCCATTTTCCTCTTGGGATTTTGGGCATGCAAGTACACGTGCCTGTGTGAATTTTAAGTTACCAGGTCTGGGACTCGAACTGCAGTTGCTGGAAATATAACCATTACTCCATCTGCTGGTCTCTAGAGTCAGATTTTGGAAGAATGGAGCTTAAGACAGCTACCTAGGAAAATATATAGCATTTTACATTCATCGTTACTCCATATTTTGAAAAGAGAATGACAATATTTGTAAAATTTAATCATCCTCTAGTCTGGTCATCTTCTGAGAAGTTTTTGTTTCTCATTCTGAGAAGAATGGTTAGGTCTGAGCAGGAGATTTCATCATACTACAAGAATATGAGAAGTGAGCCATACTTCCTTGCAGGATGTAATTCCTTCTCAATAGAGTAATGACATAGCAGTGGGATGAAGTGTTGAAATTTACTTGTACTCAAGGGATTTTCAATTGAAACAAAGTCATCCTGTTTCCTACATTTCAGTTTTAAAAGGTATAGCTGGTATTATTTATTTCAAAACTTTTCTAAGAATCTGGCAAAATGATGTATGAGAACTGTCATGAAATAATGAGGTTGACTTTACTGGAGATTTCTTCCACTTAATCTTTAGACATTCAGATATCAGAATCATATGTGTAAATAAATCATAACTGTTCTTGATCCTAATTTCAATTATTTTCCCATTGTTTTATAGGCATATTTCCCAAACCTTGCTATAATCTATCTTCTACAATTTCCTTTTTTTTTTTCTACCTTCTATTCAGGGAAAGGAAGACTACATTTTCATACACTTGAGTTTGACATTAGATACCTGCCAAAATTACTTCAACACTTCTCAGTTTTGAATGTGGTTGGCTGACACAAGTGGATGTCCAGACAGATTTCCTGCCTCAAAAATCAAATCCAAAGAAGAGTTTATAAATTTTCTTTCCATTTTGACTTTCTATCAGTAATGAAAAAGATATGGGGTTTTTATCAACTTGACAAGCTATACCTAATTATGTCTCAATTTCCAATAGTAGATTCATACAAATAATCTAATGAGAGACTGCCTTGGATAGCATGTAGTATCTCATAATGTTAGTCCTAGAATGTCATCTCCTAACCTTTTAAGCCGAAATGATGACTGCCCATTTACATCATTGTACTTCTCGACCTTCAAATACAGAAGAATAAATGTGAGGTTGCCAAAGATGTATAGATTGTATTATCTACTCCGATAGCAAGAAAAATGATAATAGTAGTAGTTTACATTTATTATGTGCCATACATGGTTCTAGGCACTTTACATGAATGCATTATTTTAGTCCTTACAATGATTCTACGAAATAGGTGCCATTATTTTATTTTTACAGATGAAGAAATTCTGTCACATAGATGTTAAGTCAACTGCACAAGGTCATAGGACTGGTTATAAGGCTAAGCCTAGATTGTGCCTAAGCAGACTGCCTCTAGAATCATGCTCCTAATCATTAAGAAGGAGTAATAAGCACCCATTGTATATCCATGCCTGTATCAAAACTATGACTTGCCTTTTAATTCAACATGCTAACAAGAATTTAAACTATACAAATACTTTTTTTTTGAGAGGTTTTCCGCTATAGGGCGCGTGTGCTCGCCAGAAAGACAGAGAGAGACAGAGAGATAGAAAGCGAGAAATCACCCCCCGGGGGGATGGTCACGCCGCAATCCCTTCTCTTCCATTCTCCTCTTGGGATCTTGGGCACGCACACACACGCGCCTGGCGTGAGTTTAAGCCACCGGGTTCAGGACTTGAACAGCGGTCGACTACATGGGAGTCCAGTGACATAGCCATTACGCTAACTGCTGGTCCCTACAAATACTTTTAAAAACCACTGAGAAATTGTAAGTCTTTCTTTTAAGCTAAGAATGGCTCCTTGGGTTTTGTTTAATTACTTTACTAGAAAGCAGATGTAGCAAGATTGAGTGGCTAATAACCTAAGTTCTGGCCCCAGTTCTGTTATTCATTAGTCTTGTACCTAATCACACTAGAAGGGAGTTTCTTCGCTTGTAACTTAAACACATATTGAGCACTGAGTATGTGCCAGGCACTGTATTTGGTACTACAGAAAAAGTGACTAACAAGATAGATAATTGTTATGACCACTGAGAATGTTAAACTAGACAATCCCTAAGGGTCTCTTCCAGAATTAAGCATAATCAAGGCCAACAGTATTCTAGATGCATTTTATACCAGAAAAGTGATGATTAAATAGCCACCTAATGGACAATAAAAAGTGTTTCAAACCTGGACTAAAAACTGACTCAGAACTGAACTGCCTCCTGACCACAAGACTCACAGTTGTTAATGCAAATGCTAATGCATCTCCCAGTTGCTAATGCAATAACTACCTCCAGGGCAAGACTGCTGAACTGTATCCTTCCTGCTCAGTGAAGGCCCTGGAACAAAAAAGACCTTAATGATATTTATGCTCTCCTCCTTTCTCTCTGATTTCTGACTTGGCTAACAGTTTCCTTTACTCACAGGGATTTGTAGTTTTAAAGAATAGGGAAAATAGGACCCAGAAAAAAAAATTTAGTGACCAAAATGTTGAAATAAGTGGGCAAACAGGAGTCATGTTGCTGAAAATCCACCTGTACTGACTGTCAATAGAGGATTCAAAGCTTGGACTCAACTGACCCCCCACATCTTCATTCAAATCAAACCATTCAGGAGAAACGTGACATGTATGGCCTAGTCTCTTACTTCCTCTTTTTTCTTGAGTGTGAGCCTGCCCACAGATATCCCATATTTTATTTTATTCGTCCAAAGCATAAGTTTTAGGGTAGGTCCCCCTCATGAGTACATTGTATCTGATGTGCGATAGTTAGATATATATGACTAAACATACAATTCATCTTCAGAAGTGGCTAAAGCTAGAGATAGAGCTGGAGATGCAGGCAAGGGTCATACGTTGGATAACAATGTCTTTCCACTGATTATGTCCTTGAAAGCAAGTATCAGACTGACTGAAAACGCCTGGTTTTATTTGATTTTGTCATCACTCTGTGTAAAAGAAGAATTGGAATGCCATTTTTTTTCTATTTCACACCTATATACTCATTCGTGTAATCATACACGATCACATCATCTGTTCATATCCCCGCATTTTACAGATGAGAAAACTAAGACATAGAAAAGTAAAGTGATGTGACCACAATCACTCTGCTTATTAGAAGCAGAGTGCATATTGTTGTTTCCCAAAATAGTAAGTCTTATACTGGGAAAAGGACAACCGCAGGGTTAGGTTTAACTTAACTAATTTCTATGAATACTTATTCAGAAGTTATTTTTCTAACTATGATGAAAATTCATCTACCATAGGTGCTCCACAGTATAGCATCACATTTTAGTGGGGAAAAATAACAGAGAAGATTTGATGGCTTTGAAAATTAGGTGTGGTCACTAAAATAGAGCAGTTGGGGTTTTTGTTTGTTCGATTGCCAGAGACTGTGTGTGCTTGCCAAAGAGAGACAGAGACAGAGAGAGAGATGGAGAGGAAGAAAGCACATCCTATGGGTCACAGTCATGCCACAATCCCTTGTTTTTCAATTCTCTACCTGGTTGGGATTTGAGGCATGCAGGCATATGAATCTGATATATTTTTCAAGCCACCAAGGTCAGGATTTGAACCTCATGGTTGACCATATGGGATTTGGCTCCCTTAACCACCAGGGCATAGGGCCAGCTCAGAGACCTACTGGGTTGTTGGAAAAGTCATGATTCATTTTTGCAAAAAAAAAATGTCATGACTTTTCCAGTGACCCAATATTTCAGATGAAAAACAAAAACCCACTAAATATTCTGTACAGAACAAGATTTAATGGTCTGATTATCTGAGCCCCTGATTCATGCTAAATGAAAATGTCCCAGCCTGCGCCATGTTTACTCATACTGAAATTACTGGAAGATGAACTAAAGGACTGATTTCTTAGCTCTGAGTCATGAACAATATCATATGCTGGATTCTTGGGGCAAGTATCACACAACTCTCTAGCTACAAGCAAATAAGGGACCCTGAGGTGTCAGCTTTACAAGGGCAGATGAAATGTGCAGCAAGTGTAGACAACTCAGCCATTCTTGGAAAAGTAACTCAGGTAATGTGAATGGCCCAATTTCAACCTACTAGTAACCAACATCCTTCTCTGCTTCACTGAGTGAGAAATCCCATTGTTCATCAGTGTTTTGCCTTATTTTTTAATCTACCCTGCATCTGCAACTTGGACTTGAACTCCATTCTCATTTCAGCTGCACTAGACTAAGTAAAATGACTGAAAACCCTCAAGCCTTTGAGCAGAAGCATTCTCCAGATCCATATGACTCTTCAAGCTGTTCGGTTAACTATTACTAACTCACTCTATATATTTATTTTTGTCCCATTCTCTGTTCCATTTTTTTTTTTTACTTATTATCCATTTCTCACTTTGCTTGGTTCCAAGTATTTCTTTTCATTTTTTAATTAAGTGTACTAACTAAATCTAAACACCCAGTTTTGTCCCAGCCTCAATATTTTTACACATTAACAAATGCAGCCATATTCCTTAAATTGAATCCTCAGAAGTGAACATCCTTTCTCCCCAAAAATTCAGCAAAGATATAGTTAAGAGGGAGTCATTATGCATGCATTCAAGAGCCCAATACTGAGGAGATGCTGATAGCAGCTAGATAGTAATACAAATAGAACTGTGCTAGCAATAGTTTGTTTGCCCAGGTTTCTTTGGGAGCTTTTTGATGAACTAGCATCCTTCTGAACTTGGCCTTAAGATTTGAATTAACCTTATTCACAGACCTTGAAGACAAGATAGAACGCCATAAAATATCAGCTGAAGGCAATTTTCTTCAATTGCTCTGTTTGGTTCCATTCAATTGACTGTCTTTGGAGTTGGATAACACTAACTGTTGAGCACTAGCGTACATAGGCTATCATCACAGCTTCTTTCTCTTCTTCTCCTGATAGGGTAAACAGCAGTTTGCCAGCTTTGCTTTTGGCTTTAGTGAAAACAGATTTTGCTTGGAAGTAATCAGAAAGGCAGACAACTGAGAGACCATCTGCGTGCTTAGCACAACAGCCCCAAAATTCAGATGGTGGATGCAGATCTGAACATCACCAGAGAATGGTTTAAAAAAATTTTAAAAAGGTTAGTCAAGTCTGTGAATAGTCCACGTATCTCTCCCTTGTTAGATTGGAATCATGTTTTTTCTTTTCTTTTCTTTTTTTTTTTTTTTTTTATTAAGTTTTTCCAGGTAGGGTCTTGCTACATTGGAATCCTCCTGACTCAGCCTCCCTAGTAGCTGAGACTACAGATGTGTGCCACTACACCCAGCTTTTACGGTGGGCTAGAAATTGAACCCTGGCCCCCATGTGACTTCTGCTGTTGAGTAGTAAATGCCAACCAGTGTGTGAGACCAGGACTGGCGTAATGCCATGTTTTGCTTTGAACTTGGTGATTCCTCAATAAAACCTAAAGAAATGACCTTGGTGATGGTAAATGTGGTTCCAGCATTCACAGAACTGAGAATGTCATTCACACATGTATTTATATAATGAAGATAGAGCATGCAAAGTTCATGTTCATGACAGGATACAGGATGACCACTAGCATTACTCATTTATTTAAGAAATGGCATTTCTTTCTTTCTTTTTCTTTTTTTTTTTTTGGAGAGGTTTTTGCTATAGGGTGCGTGCACTCGCCAGAAAGCCAGAGAGAGACAGAGAGACAGAAAGTGAGAAATCACCCTCCAGGGGAATGTCCACACCACAATCCCTTCTCCT
>JAKSZU010000009.1:36719601-36743450 GCA_026018925.1 Tupaia tana | reverse complement strand
CAGACCAGACCTGTTGATTTATGATCTCAGTAAGCATTTGCTCTGTGATTAGAGCTTACTTGCTCAAATGTAACATGCATTCTGTAAGAAATTCTCTATATAGGAAAGAGGGCAGATAATAAACATGCATTCATTTCATTTTCTTCACATTTTTTGAATTATTAGGTGCTTCAAATAATAATTCAGGACAATAGAATCATAAATAGTCTCTTGGGTTCAGATTTTTCTCTATCTGTAAAACTGTGCAGTATGAAACCCCATAGCAAGAGGAATGGAACTCAAAACTGCAAGATACATACCTAAAATCTAGTTTTCATACATTCTCTCTCCTACTCTCTGGTTCTTTCATGGACCTACTGCCCATACCTCTGTCACCTCTCTTTTTCTGCACAAGATCACATACTGGATTATATTCTCACATCCATTCCTTTTGAATGTATGTCTTTACACTTTGAGTACATGTATGAGTCCATCAATAGGATAAATTCAAATTCTAGGCAGAATTGCTGAGCTATTGAGTATATACAATTTGCACAAGGATTTTCCCCCTTGGCCTTTTTGGTCAGGTATACAGATGTACTCTATTTTATTATAAGTATATAAACCTTCACAGTTTTGGACAAATTTTGTATGGTTTGTGTAAGGCCTTTTCTTATCATTTTTAAAGTTATGTATTCACATATTTTATTTACTTTGTACATATATTCATACATAGTTTTACTGAACTGTATAACACAGTCACATAAATATTGTGATTATGTAGTCTTACTGTCTGTCCTTTGTTTAACTCTCTTTTGATGCTCTCATTCCCTTCATTAATGTCTCCCTTTTCAGCATCCCCTTAACACATCCTACTGTATTGTCACAATTTATATCCTATAAAACATTGTTTCCCTCGGGGCCGACAGGTGGCATAGTGGTTAAGGGTGCTGGACTCCCACATGACTGACCATGGTTTGAATCCTGGACCTGGTGGCTTGCTTTCTCACTTTCCATCTCTCTCTCTCTCTCTCTGTTCCTCTCTGGTCAAATTAAATAAGTAGATGAACAAGTAAATAAATAAAGTTAAATAAAATATTAAAAAAATTATTTCCCTCTTTTTCCTCTTACTGATCCACTTCTTATTCCATTTTCCTCCTTCTCTGCTAGAACAAACATCTTCTAAAGAAGTATTGCCTCTTGCTACTACAATTTGTCCTAGGCCCTGCTTCCAGCTTAACACACTCTTCTTTATCAACCAGTGCATTTGTATTACGCATCTGTTACATGTCTAGCACTATGCTAATTACTATGATACATACATATACCTTGGTTTTAGAAGTCTCCCAATGTGAAGTGTAAAAAAGTTTTATTACTTTCCTGTTTGTAATTTCATGATATTCTGTAGAAACTTCTTTTTTTTAAACAAAATTTTTGTTTATTTATTTATCTATTTCTTTGTTGTAATTTTTGGGCTGCCAGGTCTGAGAATTGAACTATGGCTGGCCATGTGGGAGACCAGTGCCTTGACCACCCAGAAACTTCCTTTTATAAAAACAAATTATTTGGGAATTTTATAGACACCTTTGTTTACTAACAGTCTAGTTCAATTTTATTTAATCCTCCAATCTTAAGTCTGCCATAAAATTCTCCCTTCATTCATTACTAGTTAGCCTTGTGCTTGGGAGACTTAGAGAGGGAAAAAAAGCATCATGGGAATGAAGGGGAGGGGAAGATTAGAAATGAGTTGGGATTCCTTTCCTTTTTAAGTTCTAAGCTCTTCTACTATTGGTTCTGAGAAGGAAAATAGAAAAGATGGTACATTTCTTCTTATACACCTGGTTATTTGTTGTTGTTAAGGAGGCCTTCCTTTATTTGCTCTGGCTTTATATGATTTCATCACCTACTGGACACCTTAACAAATGAAGTAGTCCACATAAATGGTTGGTTGGTTGATGCCATTTTCTTTTTTTTTTTTAATAAGATTTTTGCCATAGGGCATATATATACTTGCTGGAGAGAAACAGAGAGACAGTGAGAGGGAAAGTGAGAAATCAACATCCAGGGGATGTGGCCACACCACAATCCTTTCTCCTCCATTCTTCTCCACGGATTTTGGGCACATATGCACATGTGCCAAGTGTGATTTTCAAGCTGCCAGTCTTGGAATTTGAACCATGATTGACCATATGTGAGTGAGTCCAGTGCCAGAACCACTCTGCCACCTGCTGACCCTGGGTGGTGTCATTTTCTAAAGGACAGTGTTGAGCCTCACCTTGGTTTCCTTTATTGAGCCTCTCCAAAAAGGTCTTACTTATGGTATACACCCATAACTTCTTCTGTGGGTGTGGTATTATACCTCTTGGTTTTCTGTTTCCTTCCCCTTTTCTTTTTGGGAGAGAACTATGTTAAATTATATTCTAGCATGGTATTATTATATTACATTTAAAGTGTGACACAAGGAATTAAGAGATTATGGAAGGATTATTAGATTTTTTTTAACAATAAACAAGGTTTAAGATGCACAGCCTAAGTAAGGCAGATTATCAAGATGTTGTGTGGCAAGATTATATTTATCATGATACATATTACATCTTCTATCTCATAGTAAGGCTTTATCACTTTGTTCCAGTTCTCAGATATCTCTTTATAAGTGACTAGGACACATCTGTACTAAATAAAAAATTGATGTCATGGTAAAATTAACCTGAGGATCTTCTCAAATGTCTTTTCTTTTTTTTTTGGAGAGGTTTTTTTTTTTTTTTGGAGAGGTTTTTTTTTTTTTTTTTGCTATAGGGCGTGTGCACTCGCCAGACAGACACAGAGAGACAGAAAGCGAGAAATTGCCCCCCGGGGGGATGGCTGCAATCCCTTCTCCTCTATTCTCCTCTCAGGATCTTGGGCCCACTCGCACACGTGCCCGGCATGAGATTTAAGCCACTGGGGTCCAGGACGCCAACCGAGGTCGACTATGTGGGAGTCCAGTGACATAGCCATTACGCTAACTGCTGGTCCCTAGGATCGTCCCCAATTTCTACATCCACTTATGAATACAATACCACATTCCCTGGTACTGTATTTGTCTTCCTAAAATATCCTTGATATTCCTTCAAAAACCAGATTCAAGCCATTTGCTCCTGCGAAGAAAAAAAAAAACTAGACCAAAAAATTCCTAATCAGGAATTCTGTATTGTTCTTAGCATTCTCCTATTACTAGGAGTAATTCTTTACTCCTCAATTGCTTACCTGCCAAGTAGTTGGAAAGGATAATCAGTGTAAGAAAAAGTTTCACATCAATTGTTGTCTTTTATTATTATCTTTAATGTCATATAAAGGCCTTAGAAATGATCTGGTTTGTTAATGTAGCTGGAGAACTCTTAGATCTCACTCATCAGCCTGCTGAACTGTACCCTTCTCAGATACATAGATACCATCCAAAAATTTTATAATATCCTTATTTTGATCTGTCATGGCTTGTTGTATCAAAGCAGCTGAATTTGAAACAAATTCAATATTGTTGCCATCAAGAATCAACTCATTTTTCTGGGCTTGAGATATTGAACAAGCAATACCCTGTTGCATTCAAACCCTCCAGATGTATTTTTCACCCAAGAAATTTCGGTTTTCAACAAGAGACCCATTTTCCTGATTAACGACATTGATGGGGAAATGAGCATACACAGACCTCATTTTGTACTGGAAGCCCAGTGTAACACCCTTAATCATGTTCTGTATGGGACTACAGATAGTGTGAACTGTAGCCAGTTCCTTTCTGTTTCCCAACCATTTGTCAAACCACAGCCTCTTTTCCTTTCCAAGGAGACTGAACTCTACATTGATGTGATTGAAGTCCCTCCACAGGGTTCCTCTGGGTCCCTTCTAAATAACTGTGCATCCCTTCAGAGTGATGTCAACATTCTCTGGAATGTCGACAGTCTGATTGCTGAGAATGGTCTTCATTTTTGCAGTAGACACAGTAAAAAGTGGTTTTTTGTTTCCTTCTATAATCCTTGTTTCCATGATGGACTTTGGGAAGTGCTGATGTCTTCTTCCATGTCCTCAAGGATTAAGGGTTTTGCCTCTTCCCTGGTGGACTGTTTTATTATTCATCTGCTGCCAACTACTCCTGAAAATCTATCATCAGAAATCTCCAGATGATAAGCAGGCAGCACATGTATGTTTATGTCTACGTTAGTTCATAGAGAAATCTGTCAAGCTCTCCCAAGAATCGAATCACCAATATCCATTTCATTCTTATGAATACACAAAGATGAGACTGTAGTTCATAGCTTTGCAAATATCAAAGCTAGAGATTGTGACACCAACCTCACGTTTTTTACAAGGAGCCACTATTCTCATGATAGTAAGAGGACTTTTTCCACTTGACTTTGGGAATGAATGACACCTTTTCACACGTAGGGAGGGAGAGAAAAGCTTTTTAATTGTTAAATTGGAAGTGTCAACAACTATATTAATTCTCCTTTCTTTCCCCTTATCTTTATCTTCTATGGATTGGCAGGGGGTGGGGTCTTATGACTGTGTGTAGTGCTTTTTTTCTGATCAATTCTTTCACTTTTCTGTAATCCTTTACGAAAGTTTCTGGACCCAACTGCTATTGGCAATCCTAAAAATGTATAAGTATCTAGAGATTCTTTTTTCCAACTTTAAAGCATCATTGCTAATTCTTGGACAATATAAATGTCTCACTAAATATCTTGCTACGTACAAAATAAACCTGTGTTAAAATTTAGTGGGTTTCACCAAACTATTCCATATTTCTAATCTACAGAGCCAGACTTGTATATGCCACACATATGAATTTATTGCCATGGCCACCCTTCAGGCTCGCTAGTTTCTTAATGGAGCAAACATCGTAACTGTAACCTTCCATATGTCTCTAGTCCAAGCTGATTTTCCCAGTCTATGAAAATTTATTGCAGTTACAGTCTGAAACAGAGGTTCTCCCCTATGTATCACACATGATTGATGAATTCACTTACCAGACAAAATTCCATGGACTGACTCAGGCTTATGAAAAATTCTCAGTGAGCTAGCAGTAACTTCCTCTTTTTCTTCTACTCAATAAAGCATGTTATATTGAAAAGAGTAAATGATTTCATTAAAGAAGTTATCTTAAAATTGCTTATTTATTAAAAATAATTTTAAATGTTTATATTTTTATAGCACTAAACTATTCATAATTAACCTCACAACTTACAATGCACAGTTCAGAAAGTGCTGATCTAAACCAAAAAGCTTGGTACTTTATGCTATTTAGTTTTGTTACTTAACAAATTATAGGATTCTGAGCTGACGTATATTTTGTGCTTAATTATATTTTAGATACATACATAAATGGATGATAAATACAAAGAAGACTTCAAAAAGTTCATGGAAAATGTAATGAAAGTATGAGTTTGTTTTAATACCAAAATTTTGAAAACTATGCAGAGTTTTTCATCATATGCATTTTCCATGAACTTTCACATTGCCAACAACATGTTTAATGAAGTACTCAGCACTTTAGTGGAGTTGGATTATAGAGTATTAAGCCAAGATTCACTAATAAGAGAAAGATTGGGTTTCTACAGCCTCAAAAAATTACTATTGTTGAGGAAAGATAAAGAATTGATATTAATTTGGAACCTTATTGCACTTTCCACATTGCTGTTTTAGTATCAATAAATGCTAGGGAGCTAGGTATTCATTCATATACTTAAACTACATTTATTGAATGAAGACTATGTGTTGATCACAGTTGCACAGGCACCACAAATAAGACGGTTCCTATCACTGATCCTACATCTATTAGAAGAGCAACAAACATTATTAAATGGTCAATTACATTATGCTGTGTTCTATGTTAAGGGAAGAATAGGGTGACATAGGAGACTATGAGAGGCAAACTAAATCCTGATGGGGGTGGCCATGTATAACTTCTTGAGGAAGGTGACACTAAAATTGTGACCTAAAAGGTAAATGAATGGAACTTGTGGGGAGGGATTCAGGCAACAGTAATATCAAATGCAGAGCCCAGAGGCATTTTAGAACATGTTACTTTCAAGGAACAAAAAGAAGTTCAATAGAGCTGGAGTAATAAGTCAGGAGTGGGTATTAAGTCAGGAGTGACTAGAGAAGTTAAACCATAAAGGACTTTTCTTATATGTCAAGCTAAGAAACTTGAGTATAATGTATGCAACTGAAGAGTGTTACTTAGGGATATATATGATCATATTTACATATTGAAAACATCACTATCAAGACAAGCAGATGGCGTAATGTTTATGATGCTGGACTCTCACATAGTTGACTGCAGTTTGTGTTCTGGACCAACAGCTTAAAATTCACGCTAGGTGTGCATGCATGCCCAAAATCCCAAGAGGAGAACGGAGGAGAAGGGATTGTGTTGTGTTTATCTCCCCGGGCGGGTGATTTCCTGCTTTCTCTCTCTCTCTCTCTCTGTCTGTCTTTCTAGTGAGTGCATGTGTACCTATAGCAAAAATCTCTCTCAAAAAATAAAAGAAAAAAAAGAAAACATCACTATGGATGTTGGAAGCACTGAAAGAGCTTGGATTAGAGAAGCTAAAACCAGTTAAGAGGCAAGTAACTCAGATGATAATGAGAAACATTTGTGATTTTTCATAGTTTTTTTCCCTAGCTTTTATCTGTACAAATGTGTCCAGATTTTTTTTTTTTGCTCCTGCAAAATGATCTGTTTTTATATCTTCCTCATATAGCCTATCACTCGTCAACTGGCACTCCAATTCTGTGCTTAATGAAATAAAATAAGTGGCAGTTCATTGTTCACTCAATGTTTTCTATTAAACTTCTTCCAAAACCTGGCATATTTTCTTTGCACACACATTTTCTGGCATATTTTCTTTGGTTTATGTTCCTTCTTTCCTTGCACCAGCAATCTTTATTACACCTAAATATCCTGAAATGTTTTGTAGATTGGGTTCTACCAAAAGTAAACTAGAGACGAATATTCAGAAAATGTATTATGCAGTACTCTTAGAATCAGTAACTGTTCAGGAGAAGAGAAAAGAAGAAGAAAATACAAAGGGAAAGAAAACAAGTGTAAGCAGAGAGAAAAGTTGAGCTATGTATAGAACACCTTCAACAAAGGCCTCAGCCAACCCCATGGTGAGCTCTGAAATTGGAATATCTCTTTAGAATCGTTTCACATCGTAGTGAGCAGTCAGGGCTTCATAATTCACACTTGACCAGTCCTGGGATATAGGCTGCCCCTGAGAAGGGGTTATAAATTTGGGAAGGGCAGTTCTCATCAGCTAATGGCAATGTTTGGAGAAGGCTGACAGGAGAGTGCAGTCAGCTAGAAGTCTACCCAGATTCTGGGAGAATGAGCACTTCAGTCCTTAAGGGGAATCTAGAGAGTGCATCACAACATCTACTGTGATTATTTCTTGGAATAATTATTCTATGAGATGTTAATCAGTGTTTTAAGAAAAAAAATGACTTCTGTGGTCAAATAAATTTAATGAATGCTAGGCTAAACGGATTTCTTTATCGGAAGAATTATCATAAATTTAAATATGCTGGTTTGCATGGTGACTATCCAAGGAAGGATAAAATACGTAAAAGTCAGTAACCACAAGTAACCAGAGAACACAGTTTTTGAGGACTATCCTATAAGGACAGTGCCACTGAACATCAGTTTGTAAAATGCTGTTCCAGAAGCAAAGAAGACAGAATACACACTGTGGTCAAGGGGACTTGGAGCTCTAGTATTTCAGGTTTTGTCTCAATGGTCTAACATAGCAAATCGCTCACTTTGGTTCAACTATTAGCAAGGTCTATTACCCATGATTACATGGTAATCAACTATTAAATCTGATCCATAACTAAATGAAATATGACTTATCTCTTAAGAAAAACATAGCTTTCAATGTAGAGAAAATGTTTGCTTTATCATTGGCTGTATTCCTTTCATTGTTATGATTTTATAAGTTCTAAGTTCTTTTGTTTTGGAAATTGACACTGGTGACAAAAATGCAACATAGTTTTCAAGACAACTTGTCCTGTAATGCTATTGCTGTCTGACACTTCTTGAAAAGGATACAGAGTAAATTGGAACTTTTTTTGGCCCAACTGCATGTCAGCTTTTGCATCTCTGTGATTATTGACTCAATTGTTAAATCTATTTTCTCAATGCCTCTTCTTGAAATAGTTCTCATCTCAGGATGTGTGCTTATCTGACTCCTATATAAATCAATTCAGATTAAGTAGGACTCAGACAAAAGGCAGTTTCAGGAAGAAAAAAAGAAACTCTCCACTGAAATACGCTTTCAGTACTCAAGAAAGTTCATGGACAGAAAGATATAATACTTTAAGAAAATTCATGGTAAATTACAGATCAATGTTAACTTTGGAAATGGCGAAGAAGATCTCAAATGCCCACTGTGGTCTCAAACTTCTTTTTTCTAAGTATTCTCACATTAAGCTTTATTAAAGTTAGTAGGAAATAACATTTGGCTCTTTTAGATGATAGCATGAAGGAGGGATGGTGAAAAAGAGAAAGAGAGAGAGAAAGAGAATGCTCAACAGGGACAGGGCCTCAACACATTGATATCTCTTTTCCCTAGACCTCTGGCAGCTCAGGATCTTGGGCAACCTTATGTCCTAAAGGATGTTTTCAAATTGATCCAGAAATCTGAACACAATTGACACTGCATCACCCAGGTTGGGCCACCAAATGGTGCTGGATATGAATTGTTAGTATCAAACAAATGTATGTGTCTAGAGGGAGAGAAAGACAAAAAGAGGGACAGAGAGAGAGAGGTAGAGAGAGATGGGGACAGGGAGAGGATGAACCTTGGTTAGAGGTAACCTATTATTACTATAGGAGTTATCAGTGGCATAAATCTTAGCTGAAGAAATCATTTTATATTTTGAAATTTGACCACACTACCTTAAGGTCTTAATTTGCTAGTTTTGGGTTTGTCAAAGGTTAGTTGAACTTTTCTGTCAATTTTGGCAGTAGGATTTTCTTTAATTTATTATCATTATTATTATTATCAAAAGTAGCATCAGTATGTCTTTCTGCCCAAGTTTTCATTTTTTAAAAAATGGTTCCCTAAAGATTCTTCTTTTTTTTTTTTTTGAGAGGTTTTTGCTATAGGGTGTGTGTGCTTGCCAGAAAGAGAGAGACAGAGAGACAGAAAACAAGAAATCACCCCCCAGGGGAGAGGGCCACGCTGCATTCCCTTCTCCTCTTGGGATCTTGGGCACGCACACACATGCGCCCGGCGTGAATCCAAGCCACCTGGTCCAGGACTCAAACCGCGGTCAACTACATGGGAGTCCAGTGACATAGCCATTACGCTAACTGCTGGTCCCCCTAAAGATTCTTTTTCAGGGTATATTTTATTATTACAGGAACTGACTGGAGAAAAGAGCTTAATTGATTAGGACTCAGCTAAATTGAAATGCACATGAAGTTACACACTCAGAAGTATACTGGCTCTCGATACCCATGACAAGATAAACTACATTTTAGGGAAGTACAAAATGATTTTTTAAAATAAATGAATTATTCAAGTTCTATTAGGACATGCTTCCCAGCAGTTTGGCAACTTACTCTTTTATAGTCAAAAATGACTTTTGATTGATGAGGCACTATCTCATGGTCCTATTTCCCCCATCTTTTTTATAGTAGTCACTGAGTGGTCCAGCACATTTATGAGAAACAGAAATAGTGAAAAGGCTAGGGATGTGAAAAATCCAGGGACAGTAGCATCGATAAAGTCACAAGCTGGCTGGCAGAAAGGAAATGTGGCTTTAGCCTTTCTTTATTATTATTTCATTTTATTGTATACTTTATTAAAAAAAAACAGAAGTGCACACACACATACCCTCCCCACCCCTGGAATCATTAGGGAGGGTGTTCACATCTTTCTTAATGTAGGTCTGTCATTTCTAGAGTAGGCCATTATTATTTGCTTTTACATATACCCTTAAATATTTTTCCCCTCAAGTATTTATATCCCAACTACAAAAATGGAGATGTAAAAGGTGTACAAAGATGAGATTTTCCTGCTCTTGTTATAGTACAAACACTTCAGGTGACTGTAGAACCAAGAGAGCAACAGGGAACAATAAACTCGAACTAATTAAGGAATGTAATGCCTGTTACCTGTTAATAACAGATGGCACTTCCTTGACAATTGGTTTGTAAGGACATGGGTGCATGAAAATGAAACACATTTCCAGAAGCCGCATGTCTCCTATATCGCTCAATAACTAAAGTACAGGAGAATCCAGGATTTAGATTCTGCCCACTTTTGAGGTATTACATGCATAAGGAAAAGACTGGTGATGTCCAAGTAGCATGCAATGAAAGTATTTTTAAACCAATGTGGTTAATTGTTGAGATTTTTCAAAATCAAAATATTTATTAACACAATTTTAAACTAAAGTCAAAACTAATAATCTGTGGTAATGATTTAACTGTGAGTGACGCTGGTTTTCTTTCACATTCATTCTCTTCCTTCAAAGTAAAGCAGATCAGTTGTTCTTGAACAAGTCAATGCAGCTCTGCAAGAGGGAGGCATCGTTCCTGGCATACTTTATTTCTAGTTCAGACATTTCGATTAGATTCTTTCTAAATGCTGCCACTCTCTTTCGTTTGAAATTTATCAATTCTTCTTTTGCAGATTCAGAAAGCTGTTTGAATTTCTGGCGGCACTCATGCTGATGTGCCTCAGCCAACTTGACATCTTTGCTTTTTAACAGGGACTTATCCGGAGCTTCGTTTGAGTTGTCCTAGTCAATGAGGGCTTTGGTGCATAGGTGTAAGAGATCCTTAGCAGCCTCTATGTTTAGCGTGTAGTACTGGAGGAGCTCTCAGCTTCAAATCTTCATCTGATGAGACTTTCTACTTTCTTAAGTTTTTCAAACAGTTCAGTAACCTTCAATAGGTACTTTTGGATGACTGTAGGCTTGTCTTCTTTTCTTTTTAAGAAAAGATTTAATTTAATTTATTTTTTATTTTTAAACTGTATTATTATTGTTATTATTATTATTTATACATTCAATTGCTATACTTCATTTAGATTGTAAAGAGATTTTACCCAGCATAATACACATCTCAGTTCAGTTGAGAATACTATGCATATCCTCATCAACAGATAACAATTTCTGTGTCCCATAAATATCTGTTTTTTTCACCTAATTTCCTTTCCTGCACTCTTCCACTCCCACACTCTCCTTATACTTTGTCTCTAGTGTCCATAACAATTTGTAATGCTCTTATGTCCTCCAGTCTTTCAGTCCCTACCATAGAGTGCGGACAGTCTGTGTTAAGTGGAGACATACAATGTCTCTCTTTCATAGCCTGACTTGCTTCACTCAGCAAAAAACCTTCCTTATTCATCCACTTTCTATCAAATTCCAGGTTCTTGTTGTTTTTTTATGGCTGAATAATATTCCATGGAGTATATGTGCCACATTTTTTCCATCCATTCATCTGTTTGTGGACATCTGGGTTAGTTCCATGTCTTAGCAATCATGAAAAATGCTATAATAAATATAACTGTGCAAATGCTTTTCCAACAGAGCGTTCTCCTGTCCTTTGGGTAGATACCCAGGAGTGGAATTGCTGAATTGCATGGTAGTTGTATTTGAAGGTCTTTGAGGAACCTCCATATTGTTCTCCACAGTGGCTGGACCAATTTACATTCCCACCAACAATGTAGGAGTGTTCCCCTTTCACCACATACTCACCAACACTTATCATGTTTTTTTTTTTTTTTTTTTTTTTTTTTTTTTTCAGTCTTTGCCATTCTGACTGGGGTTAGGTGGTATCTCATTGTATTTTTGATCTACATCTTCCGTACTATGAGGAATGTTGAGCATTTTTTCATATACTTTTTTGATATTTGTATGTCTTCCTTAGAGAGTTGTTTATTCAGCTCATTTTTTCATCTTTTAATTGGGTTAATCATTTTCTTCCAGGTAAGCTGCTTGAGTTCTCTGTGTTTTCTAAAGCCAAGCTGTATGGGTAGGCTGCAGTGTGGATATAGTCATCAGTCAGCAATGTTTTTTATGAGATCTGGTCATTCTGTAAGTTTTTGCACAGGAATCCTTGATCCTATTATAACAGTTAATAAGAAAGTTCTTCTCTTGCTCAAAGAAATCATCTACATCCTTAACTCCAGGAAAAAGGACTTCATCAGCACTTTTTATCATACTTTTGAAAAAGTCTTCAAATATCTCTTTGGTATTTTTCTGCTTCACACTTAGATCCTGATCATATTCCTGGAAAACATGAAAGTTGTGACCTTTACTGAGAACAGGGTGAGAGGAAAGCCACTGAAGAAAGATTTCATGAGAGGACAGTCTTCTTAAAGACAGCAAGAGAGACAAGAAGCCATTTTAAAGCTGAGGTGTGTCCTGGTGTGTTCAGGAAAGCTATGCTCTAAACCCATCCCCTAGACTCCCGAAATATTCAGACAAGAAGCCATTTTAAAGCTGAGGTATGTCCTGGTGTGTTCAGGAAAGCTATGCTCTAAACCCATCTCCTGGACTCCCAAAATACTCAGACAAAGTAGGGCAACCTCCACCTTCTCTCTGTCTCTGGCTATCTGTCTGTCTCACACACACTCTCTCTCTCTCTTTAAATTTAAATTAAAAAAAAATTCAAGTACCTCTCCTCACCTTGGGCCTTTTTTTTCGCTTGTCAATTTCAGAAGCCATTTTAAAACTGAGGTATGTCCTGGTGTGTTCAGGAAAGCTATGCTCTAAACCATCTCCTTGACTCCTGAAATATTAGACAAGGTAAGGCAACCTCCATCTTCTCTCTGTCTCTGGCTGTCTGTCTGTCTCACACTCTCTCTCTCTTTACATTTAAATTTTTTAAAAAAATTTTCAAGCACCTTTCCTCACTTTCAGCCTTTTCTTTCACTTGTTAATTTCAGAAACTATTTTAAAGCTGAGGTGTGTCCTGGTGTGTACTTTTCTACTTTTTTTTTTTCCTTTTTGCTTATATTTTGTAATCTTACTTTCTTACTCTAAGCTTCACTCTCCACACACTTAATGTTTAGATAGGCCGAGGTGCGTGGTAGCCAAGAATTGAAATACTTGTAGAGTCATTGAAATCTTCAACACTTATTGACCCTCCTGCTTTAATGAAGAAATTTCTTTTTATAAATCTGAACTCCTAATTTTACTATTGATACCACATTGTGAAGAACTGTGGAGGAGAGATTTTGTCACAGAACTATCAGAAACAACTGCAGAGGTACAAGAAACATGAGAAACCAAGAAAGTATCTCTCCCCTAAGGGAAAAGAACAACCCCTCATCATCCATAGACAGCACAGTAGAACTTGTGGAACTGTCTGATAGAGAATTCAGAATATTCATAGGGACAAAACTAAATGAGATGCAAGAGCTGAGAGATAATGAACTCCAGAAGATGCAGGAGAAAAGAGACAATGAGTTCCAGGAGGTGTTAAAGTTCTTTCGTGATCTGAAAGAGGAAATACATACCATAAAAAAGAATCAAATGGAGCTATTAGAGATGAAAGCTGCCATTCAGGAAATCAAAACCTCCCTTGAAAGTATTAAAAACAGATTAGTCCATGCAGAAAATCGAATCTCGGATGTTGAAGGCAAAACCTCTTATCTAGAAAAAACAACCAAAAAAACTGAGAAAATATCCTGAAAAAAAATGTGAATACTATGCGAGAAATACTAGACAGCATTAAGTACCCAAACATTTGGATAATCAGTATCCCAGAAGGTGAGGAAACTAATAAGGGCATTGATAATCTACTCCATGAAATCTTGGAAGAAAACGTTCCAAATCTAGAGAGGCATTCAACTATCCAGACCCAAGAAATACAAAGGAACACTAATAGAATCAACCCAAGAAGATCTTCAAGGCACATCATAGCCAGACTGGTCAAATGCACAGACAAAGACAAGATACTAAAATTGGCAAGAGAGAAACGTCAGGTTACTTATAAAGGTTATCCAATCAGGCTAACCTCAGACCTCTCATCAGAAACAATGTGAGCAAGGAAAGAATGGGAACAAATATTCAAAGTGTTAAGTGAAAAACAGTTTCAACCAAGAATACTATACCTGACAAGATTATCTTTCATATGGAAAGAAAGGATGAAAATATTCTCAGATAAACAAGACCTGAAAGAATTTGCCAGTAGCAGACCCACTCTTCAAGAAGTTCTGAAAAGGAGTGCTTGACCAGGAAAACTAAAAATACATACAGAAATAAGAGAACAAAAAGCAACCAAGAAAATGACCAATTTAATGCTAGGGACAAGAAATATCAATAACAACATTGAATGTTAACTCCCAGGATTTAAACGGAAAGATTGGTCCACAGTAACTCTGCATATTCAACTGAAGAGAGTCTGAACATAAGACTGAACTGGTGAAATAGAATTTATGACTTTTGAGAAAAACATTACTGATTTCTTTTTTTTTATTATTATGCTTTCTTTTCCCAATTTAAGCATTTTACTTTCTTTTGAGTTGTTGATAGGTTCAGCAATTTATTAAAATATTTTTCTTGTTTGTTTCTTTAAATGGAAACATAAACTCTTCTTCCTTCCTGAAAAAAAAAGAAAAAAGAAAAAAAAAGATAGTGAGATCATCAGCTTCCAGTTTCTGCTTCATCTTGGCAAATTCTTCTTTGGTCATAGACTCTTCACCCTCTCCCATTTTCTGCATCTTCTCTCAAGGACCAGTGAAGTCAGGCTTAGTAGGAGTAAGTGGAATAATAAACCCAGCATAGTTGGCTGTTTCAGTAACAGTGTCATGTAGCCACAGAAATCTTCATGTTGCCTTGTAACAGAGAACTCTGGGTTCTCTGTTAGAGGCAGTGTGGTCTTCGTGTGCACTGTGAGTTTCACCTTATCCCTCTCACTGAGTGCATCAGGTATGTCAGTTTGAAGCAAGGGGTCAACATTCAGGTCCACAGATACAGATCTCACCTTGCTGTGGTCCTCCTCTTGCTGCTGCAGCAACTGGAGAACCGTGGCCATGGCGATGTGAGCCTCCAGCAGGGGCCGCCTGGCTGTGCAGGGGCTTTAGCTTGATCCCTGCTTCTTTTTCCAAAGAAATGAAATGCTGTAGATGTTGTTCATACCAAAATATCATCGCTTTCCTTTTTCTTCCACTCTCATTCAAGAAAGAAATTGGTTCAGCTAGTTTTCTTGCATTGCAGGAATTCTTAATGTTTATTTGTTTTAGCTTTATTAGAATTTCTCCCTTTACATGATGTATTAATATGGCCCATAGAAACCTGGGCAATAGGACATCAAAATATTCATTGTGTGAAAGATGTTCATTAAAATTTAGAAGCAGGGAAGAAAATTCCCAACACTAGTATAGTGGCTCTTAGCAGAAAAGCAGGTGAATTCTGACTTGCAAATAACCAACTTACAAAGACACGCACAACAAAAATTCTGAGCCTTAACCCTTCTCCTCTAGACTGGAGACCTGATGTTACTTATTCATCAGGAGACATTGTAAAGAATCTTAGAACTTTTAGAAATTATTCAAGTTCCGTTGTGGAAGAAAGGAAAAAGCTGTGAATAAAAGGAACAGTTTAGGGAAACAGACTCCAGGACAAGTTAAATCCTAATACTCCCTTCTCATCGTGTGTGTGTGTGTGTGTGTGTGTGTGTGTGTGTATGTGTGTTCTTGTCACTCTGTCCTTTTCCTTTACCTATTTCTGACTAATCTTTCTGTTTCCTTCCCTCTTAAATATTGGAGAACTGAAATCCTAATCTACGCTATCTTTGAGAGATATCCATTTGAGCCATCCATTCAAATGGCTTCAACTATTGGTTTCATGCAATTGATTACCAAATCTTGATCTCTATTTTTGATCATTCTCACCCACATGAGAGTCATTAATCTAAATAACTAATTAATGTTTCTATTTCTCATTTTTTGGAGAGATTTTTGCTATAAATAGGGCATGCACATTCATTAGAGAAACAAAGAGACATACCCCCCTGGGGGAATGACCACATCTCAATCCCTTCTCCTCCATTCTCTCCTTGGGATATTGGGCATGTATGCACACGTCCCCGCATCAGTTTCAAGCTGCTGGGTCCAGGGTTCAAATCACAGTCCACCATGTGGGAGTCCAGTACCTTAACCACTATGCCATTTGCTTATCCCCTATTCTCAGTTTTAATGTCAAGCTCACAGATTCACAAAGAATATCATTAGAGAAGAATGATGAATAAATGGAAGGACAACTGATAAGATCTTTCAAATAAAGGGAACCCTGAGAGTTAAAATATGTAATTCCTGGTTTAAATAGCAAGCTGTGTTATTATTCATGTGCTTATATTTCACTGGACTCAGTTTTTTTTTTTTTTTTTATAAAGTTCAACTTTCTTCTATTTGCTCTGAAAAAAAAAAATCTATTCACATGTTGAAAGCCCCAAAGGTGATTTCTTATGATAGGTGAGGCAGTGCAACCACTGCATGATCTTCTTTACATTTTCCTCAACCTCTCTGCTCCGCATGGAAGACAACTTTTCTTATCTATTTTTTTAAAGAAAAAAATATTTTTTATTTTATACATTTAATCATGATATATAACTTAGCTTATAAAGTGAATTTACCCAAAATAAATATACCTCACACCAGCCCAGTTGGAGACTTGTCTTATCTTAAAGATTTATGCAGCGTGGGCCCACTTAATATGAATTAAAAAAATTTGCTATAGGGCATGTGTGCTTGCCAGAGACAGAGAGAGAAAAAGAAAGAAAGAGAGGGAGGGAGAGAGGGAGGGAAAGTGAGAAATCACCCCCCAAAAGGGATGCCCAGGCCACAATCACTTCTCCTCTTCCTTTATTCTCCTCTTGGCATTTTGGGCACACTGGTACATGTGCCTGGTGTAATTTTCAAGCTATTGGATCCAGAACTCAAACCACTGAGTTGGCCATGTAGAATCCAGCACCTTAACCAGTATATCATCTTCTGGCCCTCAAATGTGGATCTTTTCAATAAATACTATAAATGTGTTTATTTTTTCCCATATGGTTTTCTTTTTTTTGGAGAGGTTTTTGCTATAGGGCGTGTGCGCTCGCCAGACAGACAGAGAGAGACAGAGAGATAGAAAGCGAGAAATCACCCCCCAGGGGGGATGGCCACGCCGCAATCCCTTCTCCTCCATTCTCCTCTCGGGATCTTGGGCACGCACGCACACGCGCCCGGCGTGAGTTTAAGCTGCCGGGTCCGAGACTCGAACCGCGGTCGACTACGTGGGAGTCCGGCGACATAGCCATTACGCTAACTGCTGGTTCCCCCCATATGGTTTTCTTAATAATCTTTTCTTTCCTCTAGCTTACTTTATTGTAAGAATAAAGTATATAATATGTATAATACACAAAATATGTATTAATCAACTGTTTATTGTTATCAGTAAGACTTCCAGTCAACAGTCAGTGATTATAGTTAAATTCTTGGAAAGTCATAGTTATACACAGATTTTAGACTGCATGAGGAATTGGCACTCCTAACCAAGGGTCAATTTTGTGTGTGTGTGTGTGTGTGTGTGTGTGTGTGAGCATGAAATTCTCATTAGGAGAAATAAGTAAACACAACCAAGAAGCATTTTATGCTATGTATTTCCACTAACAAGCAGATAAAATCCTTTCTGCTACAAGAAAGCTGGCCTCCTTATGATATGTAAAATTATGAGACAGCAAAAGATGACCACTGTATGTTGCTATTAAATAAGGAAAAACATGAGCCAGCCCATGGCCTGGAGGTTACATTAGCTGGCTCCCACATGGCTGTCTGCACTGTTGAGTCATGAACCTCAAGGCTTGAAAAACACACCAGGAGCATGTGCACATGTGCTCAAAATCCTGAAAGAAAGGAGAGATGGAAAAGAAGGGATTGTAGCATGATCATTCCCCATTGTGTGTGGGAGGGTGTTTTCTCATTTTCCCTCTTTCCCTCTCTAGTGAGACCATGTACCCTCTTGCCAATAAATAAATAAATATGGTCAAACATCCGGAACTTATGCTGCTAAATGGTTATACAGGTAATCTCAGTATGATAAGGTAATGGGAGGTTGTTTTTATTCCCCCTGCCCTTTTTTTCTTTGACAAGCATTTATTCACTGGATAACAAAAGTAATTAGTTTAAAATACAATTTAAAGAGTTTATGGCAATGACCTTTCCATGTTGGAATATCCTATTGGTCAGAATCTATGAGATCCTGATACGAAAGTCACTTACCATTCACCCCCATCAAATGTCTGTGTAACAGTTTTGCACTTAGCCTCCTTTGAACCCTACTAGCTATTGTAGAAAGTGTGAAAAATTCTGTCTAGGTACCCCAGTGTCCAAGGCCAGAATATACTTTTACTATCTTTTTTCTTTAAAGAATTATTTTATTTAACTTTATTTATTTACACATTTAAATTTGATTAGAGAAGAGAGAGAGGGAGAGAGAGAGAGAGAGAGAGAGAGAGAGAGAGAGAGAGAGAGAGAGAAAGAGAAAGAGAAAGCCACCAGGTCTGGGACTCAAACCGTGGTTGGCCCTGTGGGAGTCTAGTGCCCATAACCACCATGCCACCTGCCAGCCCCAAACTTAAGTATCTTGATAGCAGATAGTTTTACAACAATCTTTGTTTTTCTCATGATTATTTTGCATTCAGATTTTTCTATTTGTTTTTAATCTATTTTAGTAGCTTAAATTTTGTTAATATAAACGATCAATTCTAACATGATTTTAAAATTCATTTGCATAGTTCATTGGAGTCTCATCATACTGAAGAGAGATTGATTCCTATGGTAAAATGACAACACTTAAGGTAAAATTATACTTAACAAAATTTATTCTTTAAAATCCATTAACTTGCTTTGGCCTAGGCCCCTAAAATTTCAGATTCTAGGAATCAATCTATTTTGTTTCTCTTTGCATTTTAGCTGTGACTTTCCGTTTCTTGGGGCTATAAAGGCCAAATTCAAGTATGGTCTGGCAAGGAGAAGTTGGGGATTTGAATTCCTGTGTTTAAATTTTTCTATGACAAGATCTCACTTTCTAGGATAAATTTCCATTACTAAAATTTGGGGGCCCAAGAATATGTGCAGTTTAAATTCTGATATGTAATGTCTGTCTTCCAAGAACTAATTTAAAAATCCCAATAAAACGTGTCAAAGTAAATTAAAATGGAAACTAGGACTGAAGAATCTCTGAGCAGACAGTCAATTAAATCTCATAAATTACCTTAATCTTGCTAGATTTGCAAATATAAGTAAAACTTAACTTGAGTGATTTCTTCTAAATGCCTATATATATATTTTTAAATGAAGGCTAGCTCTATAGTCTAGTGGTTAAGGAAACTGGATACCACATGGCCAGCTATGGTTCAAATCCCAGCCCTGGTGGCTTAAAAAATATGCTGGCTGCCTGCCTGTATGTGTGCCCCAAATCCTGATGTGAATGAAATGGAGATGGGGAGCCAGCAGATAGTGTAGCAATCACATCACTGGACTCCCATATGGCTGACCACGGTTTAAGTCTTAGACCTATTGGCTAGAAACTCATGCTGGGTACATGTGAGTATGTGCCCAAGATCCCAGAAAGAGAATGGGGAAAAAGGGATTGTAGCATGGCCATCCCCTCTGGAGGATGATTTCTTACTTTCCGTCTCACTACCTCTGTTTCTCTCTCTCCCCTGTGATTGCACATGCCCTCAGGTAAAAATATCTACAGATAAAACAAAACAAAACAAAACAGAAAAGCCAGAAATAGAGGAGTAGAGATTACAACATAATCATGCATCTTTAAAGGGTGTTTTCTCCCTTTTTCTCTGTGTCTCTCTCTTGTGAATACATGCACCCTCTGGAAATTTTAAAAAAACGAAACTTCACCTCAACCAATCAAACGTCTCCAAGTAACTTATTGTATAACTAAGTAGTTTCCTTTAGGATAGACTAAATAGGGAAACTATAAAACTGTACAACCAAATATTGCCTTTGGTTTACTTCCTTGTTCATCTTTAAAAAAAAAAAACCACTTTCTAAAGATAACATATGAATAGCCAAAAGGCATATGAAAAAATGCTCAACATCCCTCATTGTACAGGAAATACAGATCAAAACAACAATGATATGCCACCTAACCCCAGTCAGAATGACTAAGATTTAAAAAAAAAAAAAAAAAAGAAAAGTGCTGGCAGGAGTGTGGTGAAAGGGGAACTCTCTTACACTGCTGGTGGAATGTAAATTGGTCCAGCCACTGTGGAGAACAATTTGGAGATTCCTCAAAAATCTACAAATAGAGCTACCATATGATCCAGAAATCCCACTCCTTCGTAAAAGTGCTTGCACACTGATGTTTATTGTGACATTATTCACAATTATTCACAATTGCTAAGACATGGAACTAACCCAAATGCCCACAAACAGATGAATGGTTTGAAAAAGTGTGGCACATAAACTCTATGGAATACTATTCAGCCATAAAAAAACAACAAAACCCTGGCTTTTGACAGGAAGTGGATGAATATGGAAGATTTACTGCTGAGTGAAGCAAGCCAGGCTATGAATGAGAGACATTGCATGTCCCCACTTAATATATACTGGGTGTCCACACTCTATGACTGAAACTGATTGACTAAAGGAAATAGAAACACAGTATACAGATGTAAATACCAGATATAGTGTGTGTGAAAGAGGAGGGTCTGAGGAAGGACATTTAGAAGAAAAATAGAGAGGCAAAGAATTAATAGGACAAAGAAATGTGGTATTATCTGTTGAAGATATTTTATAGTTTTATCAATTGGACTAGGGAGAAATGTTCACATGTTGAAATACTCATTTTAGCTAGATAATGTGATTGAATGTATAAAAGAAAATGAAATAAAAAAGTAAATGAAGAGGGTCACATTTAGCTGCGAGCTGCTGCAGGGACGTCTTTAGGAGTCAGCGCCATGGCAGAAGACATCAAGACTAAATTCAAGAACTACAAGACTGCCCCTTTCGACAGCCATTTCCCCAACCAGAACCAGACCAGGAACTGCTGGCAGAACTACCTGGACTTCCACTGCTGCGAGAAGGCAATGACTGCTAAAGGGGGTGACGTCTCTGTGCGAATGGTACCGGCGGTTGTGCAAGTCCCTCTGCCCCATATCCTGGGTTTCAACCTGGGATGACCGCCGGGCAGAAGGCACATTTCCTGGGAAGATCTGAACTGGCTTCACCCACCTCTCCTCTGCCCTCCGTCCTTGTTTCAGGTGGCAAAATGGGACCTGGGTACATGGTTATCCACCCATGTACCACCCTGGGACCTTGAATCATGACTTAACTAATAATAAAAGTTCATTGGGAAAAAAAAGTAAATGAAAAAATAAAATAAACATAAAAAAGTCTTTTTTTGTTCTCTTACTGTTTCTGAACCATTTTTAGTTTAGAGCTGCCTGATTAATAAATCACAGTTTAAAAACATTTTCTAAAATTTCCTTGTGACTCAGTTTACCTCTTAACAGATTGTATGACTACTCCTGTTCCATCTTTACCAGCACTATATTTTACCAAACATATTAATCTTTGTAAATGTGATAAATAAAATTATTTGTTTAAATTTGCCTTTGTTTATACGAGGTACATGTGTGTATATACCAAAATTCCCAATGAGATGGAGAAATAGAGAAGGGATTTCAACACGACCATACTATGTGTGAGTACATTCTTCTACTCTCTTTGGCTCTGTCTCTCTTTAATAACTGCACATGCTCCCTGGTAAATAAATAATAAATAAATTTGCCTTTCTTTGATTGTGATTAAGACTTAATATCATTTAATATAGTTATAAACCTCAAGAGGGTTTTTGGCTAAGAGCATGTCATATCCTCATACCCTAGGGAAGTTGGCAATAGTTATTTAATCTTTCCATGCCTCAGTTTCCTTAGTTCTACAACCGGCATAGTTACAGTAAGTTCGTGGGTACTTTGAAATGAAAGGAATTAATAAAGATGAAATTTTCAGAAGATCCCTGATGACATGAATGTTGTTTGAAATTGTCTATTATTTTAAAGAATTATTTTATTTTAACTTTATTTATTATTATTATCATTATTATTTTCCAGTTTGATCAGAGAGAGACAGAGAGAGAAAGAGAGAGGAAGTGAGAAAGCAAGCCACCAGGTCCGAGACTTGAACCATGGTCGGCCATGTGAGAGTCCAGCGCCTTTAACCACCATGCCACTTGCCGGCCCCAAAATTGTCTATTTTTTTAAAAATAAAACTCCTCTTCACATCTTTTGCCTTTAAAAAAAAAATTTTTTTTTTTGGAGAGGTTTTTTTTTTTTTTTTTTTTTTCTTTTCTGCTATAGGGCGCATGCGCTCACCAGACAGAGACAGAAAGCGAGAAATCACTCCTAAGGGGGGGATTGCCATGCCGCAATCCCTTCTCCTCTATTCTCCTCTCGGGATCTTGGGCACGCATGCACACGTGAGTTTAAGCCACCGGGTCCAGGACTTGAACCGTGGTCGACTACATGGGAGTTCAGCGACATAGCCATTACGCTAACTGCTGGTCCCTTTCTCTCAATTAATCTAGCCAAAGCACTGTATTTTTATTTTATTAGAATTTTCACTGAACTATTGATTGTAATACTTATTGTTTATTGGTTGTTCTCTAAATTGTATTTTTTATTTAATCTTACCTTTTTTTCTTTTGCTTTTCTTGGAACTGTTTAGACATTTGTTGCCTTTTTAAGTTAGAATCTAAATAATATGCTTTCATTCTTCATATTTAATGAGAACAGCATTTTCATACTTTTGATACGATGTTGGTATCAGAATTACCAAATTTCAAAATCATGGGTAAGGTATTGTAGTATATTTTGTTTTCCTCTTTGAGCAATAAGTTTTTTAGGAGTACATTTATTGTTTTTTATAATTCAATTTTCTTGAATTTGTCCTTATTTCTAATTTTATTGCATTATGGTATAAACATGTGATATGTATACTTTGTGCTTTGAGAAAATTATCATAGTCTAATCAATCAGAAGAAAGTTTCACTTTTATTATTTAAGTTATAATGTTCATTATGTAACTAATAAGTCACCTTATTAATTTTTAAATTTATATTGTAAATTTATCATTATTATTATTATTATTTTAAGTTTTTACATAGGGTGTGTATGTGTGTGTGTGCCAGAGAAAGAGACAGAGAAAGGGAAAGTGAGAAATCACTCCCCCACCCTGGGAAGAATGGCCATACCAGTCCTTTCTCCTCCACTTTCTTGGAATTTTGTGCATGCTCGCACACATGCATGGAATGATTTTCAAGCCACTAGGTCTGGGACTTGAACCATGGTTGGGTATGTGGGACTTCAGCACCTTAACCACTACACCACCTGCTGGCCCATTTTTTTTTTTTTATTTCTCATGCATTAGATGGAAATGATATAAAAATCCAATTCTACCATTTACCAATTGTGACATTACACAAGTTACATAACCCCCTTTGCATAGCATCATTAAATTGTGCCCAGCTCATGTTATGTTTGAAGGTTGAATGTTATATGATTTAAGGTACATATATGTTTTTGCATAATGTTTAAAAATTGTAAGTGCTTTTACTTAAAAATTTACTCTTCTTTTTGTCTCTGTCTTATTTTTTTTTACCCTGATATGAAGATCTTTGTTCTTTAATAGATTAATTGATACCTTTCAGTGTTGTTGTCATTTTAATTTTTTCTGAAGCCCATTTTCTCTTTTCATTATTTGATATATTTTACCATATAGAGCATCTTGTCTAAGATCACACACCAAATGGTAGAGTATGGATTTGAATCCAGGTTTTTCTAAGTAGAAATCTCACACTTTTTCCTAAAT
>JAKSZU010000009.1:35922414-36009914 GCA_026018925.1 Tupaia tana | reverse complement strand
CTGAAAGTGAAAAACAGAATGGTTGTATGGATACTCAAAGTATGGTTTCTACTGAACTTACATCACTTTTGCACCATTGTGAAATTGAAAAATCACAAGTCAGAGACTGTATTACTTGTCAATAAAAATAAGACTTCAATAGGTCAGAAACAAATGATTTATAACAAAAGTAGAACCTAAAGAAATCCTGGGGACTGTATAGCATTGCAAAATATTATTCCACTGCTCTGGAGCTCAATTTCCTCATTTCCTCATCAAAGTTGTCAGATAAAAAGGAACTTCCAGTAAAATTTGCCTTTTTGAATGAACAACACACAATTTTGTAGCATAAATTTACTCCAAGTATTGCATAAGCTATGTCTATACAACATAAATTATTCACTTTCTATCTGAAATAAAATTTAACTGGGAGTCCTCATTTTTATTTGCTAAATCTAATAACCTTAGGATAAAATATTAAGTTTAGAAGGGATTAACCCAAGTAATTTCTGAGAGCCCTTCCAGCTGGAAACATCTGTATTTCTGTTGTAGGACCAATCTGGCAAGCTATATGCATGCATATGTGGAACAAATTTAAGTATTTGCTCGTAAAACAGTATTCTCAAACTTTACCGTCCCTATGAATAACTTGGAGAACTTTTTAAATTTTTGAGTCCATGCTATACCGTATGAAATTCTGATTCACGAGTTCTAGTGCAAGACCAAGGAATCTGTACCCTTCACAAGCAATGTGGGGGGGCCAGCAGGTGGTGTGCTGGTTAGGATGCTGGACTCCCACATGACTGATTGTGGTTCGAGGCCTGGACCTGATGGCTTCAAAATTTATGCCAGATGCATGTGCATGCATGCTGAAAATCCCAGGAGGAGAATGGAAGAGAAGGGATTGCAGCATAGCCATCCCCACTAGGGGGTGATTTCTCACTTTCCCTCTCATGCTCCTGTCTCTCTCCATCATGTGCCCTAAGAAAAACCTTAAACAAATAAATAAACCATGTAATTTACATAATTCTGATGCAGGGATTCAAGGACCCCACATTGAAAAACACTGATTTTTCTCTTACGCGTGCATAAATCATGACTATCTGGGTCACAAAATTGTCCCACCCATGTTCCATTTATGACCATACTAAAAACGAAACACTGTTCTTCTAACCACACAAAGCACCCATTCTGGACTACTCTGCTAACGCTTCTTTGACTAACACATATTTAATGCTAAATTGTCCATGAAATTGTTTTTCATTAATTTTTGTGAAAATAGAGGAATTCAACTTAATTCTATTCATATGTAAGTGAAATAATTACAGAAAAAATATAATGCAGAACTTGAATATTAAGCACTGGACTAGCCCCATAGGCTAGTGGTTAAGAGACCTGGATCCCAGAATTCAAATACTCATCTTGGTGGGTTGAAAATATGCCTGGTATGTGTCTTTGCATGCCCAAAATCTTGACAGGATGGAGAAATGGAGAAGGGATTAAAGTGTGACCTTTCCCTTTATAGGATGCTTATTTTTTCTCTTTCTCTCTTGTACTTGCACCCTTTAGCAATAAAAAACAGAGAGAAAAAAAATCACAAAGGTCAAAGGACACTATGAAATCCCTGCACTAAATTCTTCACTAAGGATTCAATATTCTGCAATAGCCCTTTTTTGCCCGATATTTTTTATGCCAGAGCAAGCATGAACATGATAGATGATGACAGAGACAGAGATAGATAGAGAGCTTAGATTGGGAAAAAAAAAAACACCCCTCAACAGGGTCTGGTCACAGCATAATTCTTTGACCTCCAATCGCTCATCCCTTCAGGATGCTGAACCTATATACCTGTCCAAAGTGTTTTTCAAGACACCAGGACTTGGACTCAGACACTGATTGGTGATGTGGGATCCAGCTTCCTCTGCATAGCATTTAACTGCTGTGCTACAGGGCTGTCTCCCCTCCCCCCAAAATTTAATAGATACTTCCCCCAGAGAAGAGTGTGTCCAGAAGTTAATGTTTAAATAACACCCTTACCTGAAGTTGTTCCTGTAAGCATAGCTAGCTTAACTTCATTTGTTCATGAGACTATCAGATTGACCAGTTTTGGGGGTCCAGGAACTAGCTTTCAGTTGATCTGATAATCAAGGGTTTAAACCTCTGTGAATGCAAATATTGCATATGCACACATCCATACATTCAGAGATAGGTAAGAGGAAAAACAGTGCCTTAATAGTTTGTAACATTGAGGCAAAAACATGTTTTTGTATGTAATTATACCACTATAACCAATATTTTTTTCTTCTAGAGAGAATTTTATTTTGCTATAGGGAGCGTGCACTTGCCGGAGAGACAGAGAGACAGAAAGTGAGAAATCACCCCCAGGAGGGATGGCCATGCTGCAATCCCTTCTCCTTCATTTTTTTTCCCAGGACTATGGACATGCACACACCACACCTGGCATGCGTTTCAAGCTGCAGGGTCCAGGACTCAAGCCACAGTCAACTATGTGGGAGTCCAGTGACATAATCATTACACTATGTATTGGCCCTCTATAACCAATATTTAAAATGTTCTGTTCTTCGTTAACTGTAGGAGATCCGCATTTTAAAAATTCTTGTAAAAATTTATTTATCATCATCATCATATTATTATTATTATTAAATTTGAACAGAGGAAGAGAGGGGAAAAGTGAGAAAGCAAGCTGTCAGGTCTGGGACTCAAACTGTGGTCAGCCCTGTGGGAGTCCAGCGCCTTAACCACCACGCCACCTACTGGCCCGAGATTTGTATTGCAGTATTATCAAAAGGAACACTAAGATCAGTTGATTACAAAATTGTATGGCAGCATTTCTTGAGTAACTCTTGTTTCTATCATATGAGAATGAAGGTAGTATATTTAACATTTAACTTTAACTCTGGAGCCAAAATTCATGAGCTTACATCCCAAATATACAACCTACTAGCTGTATGACCCTGGAAACATAAACAGGAGTTAGAACCTTCCTCAATGATTGTACTGACAATTTATAAGTAATGTCATAAGAAGCAATAGTAATAGGGCCTTGTATTTAATAAATATATTTAAGTGTAAGAGCAGGTAGAGTTGTTATCATATGCTCCTGGCGCATGGCCTTTCCATACATTCTCCTGGCTGGTGGCAGCCTTCACTACAATTTTGTGCAGAGCTCATTCTAGGGGATCAAACAATCTCTGCTACAGCATGTTGAATACTCAAGGTACAAACTATGTGAGGTGAAACTACAAAACAGTCAGATTACTTCTTCTCATTGATTATAGAATTAGTTTCCTGGCCTTATCAGTAACTGTGTTCATTAAAGACAACAGCATAACACCGAAGTACATGATCTCACAATGCTAAATTTGGCACAGGTTTGAAAGGTAGATCCATATCCTTCCCAGAGTCATTTTTAAGTCTGCAGAAACTTTGCTGGAGTCCCAACCTCTCGAGACAATTTTATTTTTGTCCTCCAGTCTAAGCTTGTGTGTTCACTCCTGTTTGCTTATATCTTCATTTCTCAGGTTTCCTGACTTTCATTGTTGCCAAGAATTTTAGAGAATCTGGTTTCTGTTTCAATTCAGCTTCCTGAGCTTTAAGTTCGAACAGGTTCTGGGTCCAGCAGTTAGCATAATGGCTATATCGCTGAACTCCCATGTAGTTGATCATGGTTCGAGTCCTGGACCCGGTGGCTTGAACTCACACCAGGTGCGTGTGCGTGTGTGTCCAAGATCCCAAGAGGAGAATGGAGTAAAAGGGATTGTGGCATGACCATCCCTCCTGGGGGGTGAATTCTCACTTTCTATCTCTCTGTCTCTGTCTTTCTAGTGAGCGCACATGCCCTATAGCAAAAATCTCTAAAAATCAAAAAACAAAACAAAACAAAACAGGTTCTCATGCAGCCCCTTGCCTATTCTGCTCTTCCATCAATTCTAATTCAAATGGTATGACAAATATTTTGAAAGAATTCTCTTTTAGGCTCTGCTCAAGGTTCTACAAGCACATCTACTTTCAGGCAGTTTCTCTGACTATGAAAGTTTCCTGAGCTGTTCTATTCATAAATGTGTCCCCAAAATGAATGACAGTGCCTGGCACAAAATGGACAATATTTGCTGAATAAATAAATAGAAAATAATGATTTAACTCCATCAATATATATATTACACCTTTTTTTAATTTATCTTCTTCCCTTCTTTGTTGCTTAATTTTGTCCTTTTTTAGTTTTTTAAGTGAACTTCACTTAATTCCTAGTAGTTTGGCTGATGCTATCTTCAACTCCATTCTTAGCTACTGGGTGTTATTAGAAAAACCATGCACAGAGGTCCTAGTTCTCATCTATACCTCCAAAACATGGTTTGTCATGTAGGCAATTAACATACTAGAAAAATAGTATACTAAATCTTAATTCCATATCAAATCCTTTATTTCTAACCAGACTCAAATCAATTATGACCCTCAGGAAAAACATATTTATTATAGAGGGCAATTCCATGATAAACAATTCCTACTTTGTGTGGAGTTCATATCTGCCTATGACCCCATAATGAAAAAAAAATTATATGAGATTAATACTTAATGAATAATCCCATGTAATAATGGGAAATGCCAATGCAAAGCGTATAGAGGATGAACAAAGTTAAATTTAAGACAAGTTTGGTGACATTTAAGAAAAAGAAGAAGCAAAACATTTAAGAAACACAAAATGGAAAATTTTATCTGTTGATAATATGTATCTTTTATTGAGCCAATATGCAGTGCATTCTGCTTGGGAAAATTAATTTTGTATGCTGTCATGCTATACAGTGATTGGAAACAAAAAAATGATTTTTATTTATTTATTTATTTTTTATTATCAAGCACATGTGCTCAGCAGAAAGAGACAGAGCGAGGGAAAGTGAGAAATCAAGCCCCTCAGGGAGTATTGCCATCCCGCAATACCTTCTCCTCCATTCTCCTCTGGGGATTTTGGACATGCACACACACACACATGTCTAGCATGATTTTCAAGCCCCAGGTCTGGGGCTCGAACAGCAGTCAGCCATGTGGTAATCCAACATGTGAACCAAAACGGCACTTGCTGGCCTCACACTAGATGACATTTAATAAGAAATTAGCAGTTTACTCAGGCAGTACATATTTGTATATGCTACTACTTGGCAGGCCAAAGCCACATGAGAGGCCTTGAACTGATTCTCAGCCTACCTTAAAAGTCAGGTGCAGTGGCACATACCTATAGTTCCAGCTACTTGTGAGGCTGAGGTAGGACGATCATGACACGGCAAGATCCTGTCTATAAAGAAAAAAAGAAAAACAGTAACTGGAACTGGCCGAGTAGTTAGGTGTTTCATTAGTTGGTGGAGAGCCTTAATTTGTGTTTTCAGGGAAAAGAATACTTAATTAGCATTACATGGAATAAAGAGATTAATCCTATCCAATATTGAATCTCTGAAGTCCTGTGGGAGATGACCTTCAATGGATATGGGAAGCACATGACACAGACCCAAGTTGACCTGCCAGAATAACTTGCAGTGGACTTCTGAAGAATTCTTTTTTTTGGAGAGGTTTTTGCTATAGGGCGCGTGTGCTCGCCAGACAGACAGAGAGAGACATAGAGACAGAAAGCAGGAAATCACCACCCAGGGGGGATGGCCACACCGCAATCCCTTCTCCTCCATTCTCCTCCCAGGATCTTGGGCACGCACGCACACGCGCCCGGCGTGAGCTTAAGCCACCGGGTCCGGGTCGCGAACTGCGGTCGACTACGTGGGAGTCCAGTGACATAGCCATTACGCTAACTGCTGGTCCCAACTTCTGAAGAATTCTCAGCTTAGATGGCAGGTTTGGCCTAAGGAGAGATTTCCATTGACTATTCATGAGATAGAGTTGACCGGATTTACTTATTCATCTAACATTTTCCCATGGGTTACCTACACTGCCAAGCCTCTCTTTTTTCTTTCAAGAAGTTTCTGCTTTTTTATCATCTAAATAGTTTAAAACATCTTCTGTAACTTTGATGAAGCATTACATTCCTTTTTTAGAAAGCGAAAATTGCTGTTCTCAAATGGAAACAAATTTTACATCAAAGAGCTTGAATTCAATGCAGAGGGGAAAAAAGCCAAATATGTAAAGCATTCTAGCAGCTGGTGCTGATATTGGCAAAGATTGCCTCAAAACGTGCAAAGTGAAGAGATATGAGGTGGTTTTTAAATAATTCCAGAAGTTTTCACACCTTCAGTGTAACTATCTGAACAGTAAACTAAAATATAAGTTAACCTGAATGACATGAAAAGATGACTCAAGCCTCCCCTTAACTTCATACAGAGAAAGACAGACCTAATCTGTGACCACTCATAGGTTTAGAAAAATCCAGTTAATTAATTACATTTTTTTCTTTCTTTCATTCTTTGTCTTTAGCAACAGGAAGCTAAACCTAAGGTCAGTGTAACTATTTCTGGCTTTTTCCAAAGGACAGAGAAAATTGCTCCTCAAATATTTAATGAAAGAGAGAGAAAGGAGGATGTTGTCCCAGACTAATATAACTATCGCATTAGGTTACTAATTGACATAAAGCTGTCTGGATACCCAGAGCTAGACAAACTCTTAGTTTGTTATTTGTCAGCAAATACTAGTTTAGTTTGAAGAAACCATTTTGTCAAAAGGATGAATAGAAAATGAAACAGGCATTTAAAATGTCACTTGAAAAACTGAGTAAATTCTTGCTAAAGAAGAAAAACAGAATAGAGTTGTAGCTATTTAGCAGCAAAGTCTGACTTGATAATTAAAAAAATAGACCCTGTGGCAGTGTTATCTCAGTGGGCAATCACATTCTCAAACCATTCAATTTCACATTTCCCATGACATGCTCTACTAATAATGTGCCTATGTGTGAGCATAGAAGAAGAGAGCTTAAGAGGGCATGGGGGACCAGCAGTTAGCGTTAATGGCTATGTTGTTGGACTCCCATATAGTCGACCGCGGTTCGAGTCTCAGACCCGGTGGCTTAAATTCATGTCGGGAGCGTGTGCGCGCGTGCCCAAGATCCCGAGAGGAGAATGGAGGAGAAGGGATTGCGGCGTGACCATCCCCCCTGGGGGGTGATTTCTTGCTTTCTGTCTCTATGTCTCTCTCTGTCTGTCTGGCGAGTGCACGCGCCCTATAGCAAAAACCTCTCTCTAAAAAAAAAAAAAAAAAAAAGGAGGGCATAGGAATGGGGAACAGTGAGGGGGGTGTAAGAGGGGAAGAGACTGGAGAGAAGAAGGAAGAGAGGCTGGTGGAGAGAGAGAGAGAGATTGATTTCATTTATTCATAAGGACCTCAGTTTCAGTACGACAGAGAAAACCAGTTTAAATGCTTTCGTGTAGCTCAAGCTTCTGTCATGGCTATTTGTTTGTATTTGGGTCTAACTGATAGATATGTCAGGCTTCCAGGTCCCTCCTGACAGGTTTGGTATGGGGAAGGGAGGCCTGGAAGGATTCACCCTTCTCCCAAATTGGGTTGGCTAGCCAGGTCTTTTCATCAAGTTGGTGGCAGTCCCCAGGATTGCAGTCTACTGAATTAACTATTATGCAAACAGGATCACTGGCCACACATTAATTTGACCCCAAACTCTTTTCTTTTTTCCCAAGTAAATGAGTGCCACAAAATGACTGAAACCTGAGCATGGATGAGATTCCCATAGCTGAGCTGGAACAGGGACCAGACTGTAACTCTTCATTTTTCATAGGGAAATAATGAGATCTTGTTGATAAGAATGAAAAAGCACTTTTTCCAGTGATGTAACAGCCAATGTAGTTGAGAAAAGATAGAAATGTAAGGAAATGAGACTACCAGCACAAAATCTGAGTAAGAATTCAAATTAATGTTGAAAGAATCGAAGAAACAGCAGAAACCTGTGTGACATACCACGTCTATGACAGAGTTCCAACAGTCTTTTGTGTGAGAAGACTATTTGGAAGAATAATTGCCCTGTCAAGCCAGCTTTTCAGAAGTCTAAACCAAAATTTTTCTGGAGTGTGAATACAGTTTTCTATTTCCTTTATGACAAGATATATTTGACAGATGGGCTAACTCCATATAAGACATTTCATTTGGGCATTTTATTTAGTTAATTTTTTTGTTCCCTTACTAAGACAGTACACAGATTAGGCAAATACAAATAATTGTGACCTCAAATCCTATTTATTTAAAAATATGATCCATGTGATTTCTTTCAGGTTTCATAATTTAGTGGAAAGGAGATAAACTGAGTTTTTAATGGTAGTTCTTAAAGAAATGTCTTAAATATAACAATTATATCTTTTGGAAAAACACTTAATCCATGAGCTCTTCAGTCCAACCACCCAAAAGAAACGTGCCAAGCACATAAACTTGAGTTTATTTCATTTGATATGCCCTTCTCAAAGTCTATCTCACTTAGAAGTCGCCAAGGTGAAGTTTTTTGATTTCCTATGACTATGAGAACCTAGGTTGTTCTTTATCTCTGGAAATATCTTGTAAACATTCATTTTATAAGGCTATGTCTATACAGTGCTATAAAAAAAAAGGCAGTTAATACCAAATGAAGATGCCTTCACATTCATATATTCTATGTACCTGCTCAAACAAACAAGTTGTACTAAATGATAAATGCTAACAGTTAACAAGTTTGGCTTATCCATTTCCCCCCACCTCACGTACTGCATCTTGAAAATTCTAAGTAGTGAGTTGACAATGAGATACAGGATGATTGATTTGCTTGTGCACAAAACGATCAACCATCAGAGATAAAAATTCATCACCACAAAACATGCAGATGTTATACAGTGAGGACATTTTTAAAAGGAATAAAGAGAGGAAATGTTTATCATGGATCATCGATAGAGAAACATGTTTTATGCTATGGTTTAAGAGCATCAGTTCATTTAAATTCAAGTCAATCGACTCTTTTAAATATGTTTGTATAATTCCTAGAAATTTAAAGACCTAAGACTGGCCACTAGGGAAAAGCCATTATTGCTTCTTCAAAACTGTAGAAAGAAATCTGGCCTCTGTGAACAAATTTGAAATAGCTTTGAAATTGATGTGTTCAGTCATTAAGCACAAATACTTGATAAACTCCTTTGATCTCATAGATTGTAAATCCCTGCAACACTGCAAGAAATCATTTATGAAATTAAGCTATTGATTGTACTAATCTATACAGTGATTACTAGAGGGAGCCTAATGAGTAGGTGTTGTCTATACAGTGTGCTTAAGGGGCCTCATTACAGGGCTATAGTCAAAAAACGTATCTCCTTGGATCTGACCATTCTGGTCTGCCCAAGTTTCTTATTAAAATAGCAATAGCTGGGAACCAGCAGTTAGTGTAATGGCTATGTCAGTCGATTGCCATGTAGTCGACCACGGTTTGAGTCCCGAATCCAGTGGCTTAAAACTCACGCTGGGCGCGTGTGCTTGTGTGCCTAAGATCCCGAGAGGAGAATGGAGGAGAAGGGATTGCGGTGTGACCATCCCCCCTGGGGGGTGATTTCTTGCTTTCTGTCTCTCTGTCTGTCTGGCAAGCGCACGTGCCCTATAGTGAAAACCTCTTCAAAAAAAAAAAAAAATAGCAATAGTTGGGGCTGTCAGGTGGCATGGTGGTTAAGGGTGCTGGACTCCCATATGGCTGACCACAGTTCGAGTCCTGGATGTGGTGGCTTGCTTTCTCACTTTTACTCTCTCTCTCACTCTGTCCCTCTCTAGTTAAATTAAAATAAACAAAGTTAATAAAATAATCATTTTTGAAAATAGCAATAGTCTTACATAGGAACACACTCACACTCTAATGTAGTTTTTGTTCATTAATGCATTCACTCTTTTAACAAACATATTGAGTTTCTACTATACACAATGTACTTTGAAAGGATTCAAAAAGCAAGTATAATCTGAGGCCAGGTGGCTGTACAGTGGTAATACAACAGGACTCGCATAGGAAGGATCCTGAGTTCACATTGCAGGACCTCTTTGAGCATACCAGGTACAAACCCACGATCTAGGCTGGTTGGGACTAGTAGTAGTAGATCACAGTGTGAAAACCTTGTTGAGGGTGTCTGACTCTCGCTCTCTCAGAAAAATAAATGACTATACTAAAAAAGGGAATACAATCTGATTCTTACTCTCAAATATCTTATCATCTTAGGGGAGAAAATATGATATACACACATAAATATGAAATAAATAGAATGGAAAGGGATTAGCTAGCAACTAAGAGGATGAATGAGCACCACCTGGTAAGAGAACAGGGTTAAAAGGAGGCAAAATGGACATCCAAAATGGACTAATAGGAAGCTGATAATCGAGGGCACCAAACATATCTTAATTTTGTGCATCATAATTATACCCTTTATTTTTGCCTCCCTTGAGTTAGCCAGTATGATATGGGAAGATAAAAGAGCAGTTAAACTTTAAGCATAACCAGCTACTCCTAAGCAAGAATGTGGAAATAGGGGAAAGAAAGAGACTCACTATCTGGTTCAGCTGAGAACAACATACACCTCAAGACACTAAATTATAAACATTCAAATAAGCAGCTCAGGCCTAGAACTCTTACTCTAATCTGTGCTTATTCCTTAATAGTCTAAAAAAAGGAAATGAAAAGTAAGTCGATATAACAATGTATATAACCTGTAAGAGATGTAAAAGAGACCTAGGTGCAAATGATGACTTAGGGATTCAGTTTGGAATTGAAATATACTAGGACCCACAGTTTTCCATTTTTTCTTGACTAGACTTTCAATATTGTGTATGTTTGTTATTCAAGGTTCTTCTTTCATAAAACTCTAGTATCTGAAAAATTTGGCTAAAGGATGAAATTTAGGAATCCTCAACATTGATATCACAACCCAATAACACTCCAAAAAATAACCTTACAATAATACCAGGATAATAATAGTCTCCAAGATCCTTATGCAGATAAATGATGATGATGAATTCCAGAAAAGGCTTCCTGACAAACACTGACTAAATAAAATGTAGTATATTCAAAATTATCTCCTGCAGCTTTAAGATTTACATAATTCTTAGATGTTGTAATACAGTCTATATTTGGAAGTTTCCTACAAGCACAAATATTTCAGTGAATAGGTCCCCAGGTGAATTCAGAATAGCATTACACCGTCTCTTGTATAACACACACACACACACACACACACACACACACACATTGTAGCCAATGTGTCTGAAAAGATTTTAGATAATAATAATATATTATTATAATTTTCCCAGGCAATTTTTCATTTATTTTACTCTGGGGAATTAAAGATTTTTCTCAAGGTATTTGACCCTTGGTCTTTTTTTTTTCTCCTGAAACTTTTTTTTTTTTTTTTGGAGAGGTTTTTCACTATAGGGCGCGTGCGCTCGCCAGACAGACAGAGAGAGACATAGAGACAGAAAGCGAGAAATCACCCCCCAGGGGGGATGGTCACGCCGCAATCCCTTCTCCTCCATTCTCCTCTCGGGATCTTGGGCACGCACGCACACGCGCCCGGCGTGAGTTGTAAGCCACCGGGTCCGAGACGCGAACCGCGGTCGACTACGTGGGAGTCCAGCGACATAGCCATTACGCTAACTGCTGGTTCCCCTGAAACTTTTTAAAATTAATTTATTTACATTCATCCCCTAATCATCGTCACAGCATACAAAAAGTGGTTTCCCAGGCCTAGAACTGGGCAAGGCCCCTTGCCCCAGCTCCAGCCCTGGCAACCCCAAGCCCAGAGACTTTCTATCTCTGTCAGCCAGGACCGCCCCCAGCTCTATTTGACATGTTGCTAATTGAAATAGCTATATTTGTTCATCCACAGTGATGGGCAGTATTCTAAGAACTGAGGATATAAACAAGACAATGTCCCTTTCTTCAGGAAACCCATAATATTTGTATAAGGTGTTGGGGAGAGAAGCTATTTAACAAGGGATTATAAAGTTAATTGCAACTGAGATGAAAGGTGTGAAAAGTATATAAGACTATTAATATATATATAACAGAGAGACCAGACCTAGTCTAAGAGCACAGGGAGCATTTTCCTGATGAATCCACATTAATTAATTAATTAGCTAGACTAATTAGAAAAAATATATATAAAAGCCTTCAGAATACTGCATTAAAGGGAATAAACATAGCTTGATATGGAAGGAGAAGAAAGGGTAAACAGGTGGGTAGAATACATACAGAGAAGAAAGGTTGAGAAAGCTAAAAATATGCACATTTTTGTAAAATACAGTGAGGATTCTGTGTGTATCATATAAGCAATTCATTTCTCCATTTATTCAAGAAATATTCATGAAGCACTTATATGCTATCCATTCTTCTAGATACTAGAGGTAATTGCTCTAATGGAACTTATAATGGGTCAGAGACTGACAGTAAAAATAAGTAAAATATTGGATTGTTGGAAAAGTTTTGATGCATTTTTTTCTTATTTTTGCATAGACAAACATAGAAAAAGTACATCATGACTTTTCCAACAACCCAATATGTAGCGTATCAGATGATAATAAGTGCTATGGAGCAAAATAAATCAAAGACTGCCCATAGGAAATGCACTTTAAAGGTGCTACAATTTTACATAGCTTGGGCACAGAAGGCCATGTTGAAAAGATGACAGAGATATAGGAGGAAGCCATGATGATCAGTTACCTATTACCATGTAACAGATTACCACAAACTTAGTGACTTAAAACAATAAACATTATCTTATAGTTCTTAATGGATTAGGAGTCAGCTGTGACCTAGGTGGGTTCTCTGCTCAGGGTTTTGAGAAGCTGTGCTCAAGTTGTTGCCTGAGGTTACAGCTTCCTTTGAGGTTTATGAGTTTCTTCCAATCTCATGACATTGTTGGTAGAACTCATTTCCTTGGGGTTGTAGAACTCATGGCAGCTTCCTTCTTTTTTAAAAAAAAAAAAAACAAACAAGAAACCCAAATTATTTTTATTTTATTATTATTATTTTTTATTTCTTTTAAATATTCAATCACTATACATCAGTTAGGTTGTAAAGCGAATTCTCTCAACATGAATACACTTCACATCAGTCCAGCTGAGGATACTATACATGTTATCATCAACAGACAAAAATCCATTTCTGTGTCCCATAAATGTCTGGCCTATTTTTCTCCTTAATACCTTTACTTTTCAAGCCCAGCAGGAAAGTTAAAGTTTTGGCTGCTTATATCTGTGACCTTTAGAACCTTTTGTAAAAAGCTCACCTGATGATGTCATACTTAATCACACTTTTGATGAACTTGAGCGTGAGTAGGAAATTTAATATAATTTGCAAAATCCTTTCACTTTTGTCATATAACATAATGTAATCAAGGAGTGGCATTTCACTATCTTTACCATATTTGGTTAGAGGCACACCATGGGTTCTACTTGTACTGAAGATGTGGGTATTATATAGGGTTTGACTCATTTAGGTATGTCTGTACAAGGAAGCATGAGTTAAGTTCTGGACAGAATTTGTAAAGCACTCTGAGAACATGAGTCTAATGTGAGTAGAGGGAGTGAAGGAAGACAATAGACAGATGTACTCAGATCAGGAAACAGATCCTAGAGTCTAATAGCTTCTTATTATGGCCTTAAGCTCTGAATGAGATGGGAACCCATTAAAGTGGAGGAACATGATTTGAACTTCCCTTCAAAAGAGCATTCTGACTGCTGTGTTGAGAATATAATGAAGAAAATATAAATTCATGAAAGGATTTGAAGTATAGGAGTGACAAGGTTTGAAAAGATGTTGAAATTAATGACTCTTTATTTTTCAGGGAAAAAAAGTGGTCCATTAGTATAAAAAGACTTTTTTATATGATTAGAAACTTTGAAAAATTTTGGGTACATAAGGGACAGGATACTTTAAGACAAAGTATAACTATGGAGGTATCCTTTGGGGAATACCTAGTCAGTTAAAAGTTTTCTGCAATCAGGGCCAGCTGCAGTGACGGAGCAATAATGCAATACTCTGTGATGCCAAGGCCATGGGAAGGTTCTGAGTTTGAGTCCTGGGACCTCCCTGTACATGCCTGGTATGCATCGTGCATATGAACTTGGCTAACTGAGATTGGTATTGGATTGCAACATGAAGATCTTATTGAGGATGTTGCCTCTCCCTCTTGCCAAAGAAATAAACTTTAGAGACTAGCAGATGGCATAATGGTTATGTCACTGGACTCCCATATAGTCGATCATGGTTCAAGTCCCTGACCCAGTGGCTCAAAAGTCATGCCAGGTGCATGTGCTTGAGTGCTCAAGATCCCAAAAGGAGAAAGGAGAAAGGATTACAGTGTGGCCTTCCCCCTAAGGGGTGATTTCTCACTTTCTGTCTCTCTGTTTGTCTCTGTGTCTCCAGCAAGGACATAAGCCCTGTAGCAAATATCTCTCTTAAAAAATAAATAAAAATAAATAAACTTTTAAAAGTTTTATGTAATTAGAAAGTGAATTGGATAATACTACATGTTCTTAAGATTTAGGTTATTGGGAACCAGCAGTTAGCGTAATGGCTATGTCGCTGGACTCCCATGTAGTTGACCGCGGTTCGCGTCCTGGACCCAGTGGCTTAAAACTCACGCCGGGCGCATGTGCATGCATGCCCAAGATCCCAAGAGGAGAATGGAGGAGAAGGGATTGCGGTGTGGCCATCCCCCCTGGGGGATGATTTCTCGCTTTCTGTCTCTATGTCTCTCTCTCTCTGTCTGGAGAGCGCATGCACCCTAAAGCGAAAACCTCTCCAAAAAAGAAAAAAAGTTTAGGTTATTGAATTATTGACATAGTTGCATAGTTGTACCTATGAAATCATGAAATTTTAGCCTTGGAAGGAATTTTAAAAGCCATCCAGGGAAAGGGCAGAGTGGCACCAACAAGATGGAAGACTATAATGCTTCAGGCCCCTATTTCCCTAGGGAAACATTAAACAAACAATGATAAGTTGGATAGAAGCATTTTATAGGAGTTCTGGAAATCAATTAAAGATCTACGATAACCAACTGAACACCTAATTAAAAAAAAAGTCCCATTCAAAATGGTAGGAAATTTTGTGGCATTTTTCACTCACCCTTACCCCACCTCCTTCTCTGAGAACTAGTCTCCAGTTCCTGTCTGTGCACTGTAGAGAGCAGAGTACGCAGAATTTGCAACAGTCTAATCTCTCTGTGGGCTGCTGAAGGAAGGGTTTAGTATCTGTATATCACCTAATTCAACTAAGGGAAGACCTGAAAAGCAGTAGGCATAGCTTGTGAAAATTATAAAAGAACTATAAACAAACAGATTCCTGAGGCAAGAGATTACTGATGAAGGAATTTAATGAAACAGCTAAGGTGTAGAGAAGAAGTAATGGTGAGACTATTAGGAAAATTTAAGACATTTAAAACAAACCATATAAATGGGGAAACTGGAAAAATACATAGAGACTCCCAGAAGAAAATATATGCCCAGAAAGACCTGAGAGTACCTTAAATCTTAAGATTTGATTGATGAGTAAAAGTCGTCCTCATCTTGGATCAATTCGCAAAACAGGGAGAGGTAGTTTTCTTTTTTTTTTTTTTTTTTTTTTCAAATGTACAGTTTTAAAGAAAAGATCACAAAGCATATAAAAAAATAGGAAAACATGGTCCATTTGGAGGAATAACGTAATCTCCAAAATTTTCCCTGAAGATATAGGCCCCAGGTTTATTAGACAAAAACTAAAACAATTCATAAATATGCTCAAAGAGCTGAGGAAAATATGCACAAACAACTAAAGGAAATTAGGATACTTACATAAAAACAAAATAATAATGTCAATAAAGAGATAAGAAATATTAATAAAAACAAATTTTGGAACTGAAAAATACAATATCTTAAATGAAAAATTCACTAGAGCGTTCAAATAGTGGACTCAGGCAGAAGAAAGAGTCAGTGAACTTGAAGAGAGGTCATTTGAAATTATTGAGTTTGAAGAACAAAAAGAATACAAAATGAAGAAAAGTTAACAGGGCTGAAGGGAAACATAGGATACTATCAAGAAGACTACAATAAGCATATTGGAAGTCTCATTAAGAAAAGAGAAACAAGAGGACAGAGATTATTTGAAAAAAAAGGGACAAAAAATTTCCATATTTTAAGAAATTGATATACAAATCCAAGAAGCTTAAGTAGAATAAAAACAATAATGGCAACATTCTGTTCACAAAAACCAAAAAGTAGAAGCAACTAGTGTTTGTCAACAGATGAATTGATAAACAAAAGTTGCTACTGTATATGCATACAATGGAATATTATTTAGGTTTTAAAAGGGAAGAAATTATGATACATACTACAATATGGACAGATCTTGAAAATGTTATGCTAAGTGAAATAAGCCAGTTGCAAAAGGATAAACACTAAATGATTCAATTTATATGATGTATCTAGAATAGTCAAATGCAGAGACATAAAGTAGAACAGTGGTTTCCAGAAACTGGGATAAGGGAGGAATGGGGGGACAGTTTCAGTTAGGATAGATGAAAAAAATTATTGAGGTGAATGAAGATGATTGTAGCACAATAATGTGATGTACTTGATGTCAATTAAATTAAACTGTATAATTAAAAATTTCAAGAATCCTAATATTTATGTTACACATATTTTACCACAATAAAAATTCAGGGGCTAGCAGGTGGTATGATGGTTAAGGTGGTAGACTCCCACATAACTGACCATGTTTGGAATCCTGGACCTGGCAGCTTGAAAATCACACATGCTGCATGTGCATGCATGGCCAAAATCCTTAGAGTAGAAGGGACTGCAGAAGAGTGCAGAAGAACTCCCCCGTCCCTGGGGGTGATTTTCATTTTCCCTCTTTCTGTCTCTGGCGAGTGCACATGCCCTGGGGAAAAATCTAAAAATAAATAATCATCTAAGCCAACCTGATAAGTTCAACTGAAAATTTTAAAAGTATATTTGACAAATTATTTTTTCAGCCTTGCCTGTATACTTCCCACTTCACCAAGTATGTATAAGATCTACTCGGTAACTATTTGTTTAGTTAATTAATTTTGGTCTTCCAGATACTTAATGCTCTTTTTACTGCTTTATACAACTGCTATATTTATTTTTGTTTATGATCTTTTACTTTGATTGTCTGTTGATAATAATGTGTATGATGTATCTTTGATTCTACTGGTGTACAGTGTGTTTATGCTGAAAAAGTCCATTTTGTAAGCTGTTGTGATGTTCAGTGATTGAATGTATAAAATAAATTTACAATAAAGAAATTATGTAATTATACAGCGATTAGAAACTGAATGTTTGTTTGTAAATATGTTTATGGTGGAAGAGTAGGTAATCCTATAAACCTGAATCAAAATCTTTTATATTGCTTACAGAAGTACATTGGAGTAGGTGAATTATAAAGAATAGAGTTTTATTAGACTCATGATTCTGGTGGCTACAAAGTACAAAGTAGTAAGGCTGGCATCAAGCCAGCTACATCACAAAGTAGCCAACAGAAACAGGAAGGTTGGTGAACACATGTAGAGAGGTAGGCCTGAGGGCAGCTGTCTTCCTTTTATAACAATTCACTTTAAAGAACTAACTCCTTTTTTTCAGGAGAGCTAGAACTCACTAGGTCTTGCAAGGCATCATGAAAGTGATGTCTTTATGTTCCAGTCACCACTCACTAGGCCCCATCTCTTAAAGGTCTCTCTACCTCCCAACAAGATAGAGTGTTTCTATTTTTTTTTAATCCATTCAGCCAGTCTATGTCTCTTGATTGGCGAATTTAATCCATTAACATTCAATGTTATTATCGATATTACCGGACTTGTCCCAATGTTTAAGTTGGCCATTGTTCTTGGTTGCCTTTTATTCCTTTATTTCTGGCTGTTCATTCTTTAGTTTTTCTGGAACAGGACTCTTCAGGGTTTCGTGAAGAGCTGGTCTGGTGTTGGCAAATTCTTTCAGGTTTTGTTCGAGAAGATTTTAATCTTTTTTTTCCATATGAAGTATAATCTTGCATGATATAATAAGTTTGGTTGGAATTGTTTCTCTCTTAACACTTTCAATATGTCTTCTCATTCTTTCCTTGCTTGTATTGTTTCCCTTGAGAGGTCCAGTGTTAGCCTGATGGGATGACCTTTGTCAGTCATTTGTCGTTTCTCTCTTGCCAGTTTTAGTATCTTGTCTTTATCTGTGGTCTTGGCCCATCTGGCTAAGGTGTGCCTTGGGGAAGATCTTCTTGGGTTGATTCTATTTGGGGTCCTTTGTATTTATTGGGTCTGGATGTTTGAGTGCCTCTCTACACTTGGGAAATTTTCTTCCAGGATTTCATAGAATAGGTTTTCCATGCCCTTATTGGTTTCTTCACCAATTATTCAGCTGTTTGGGCATCTAATGGAATCTAGTATTTCTCACATATTATCCTTGTGTTCTTTTATTTTCTCTATCTTTTTGGTTGTTTTTTTCTAGGTCAGAGGTTTTATCTTTTATGTCAGAGATTTGATCTTCAACATGGTCTAATTGAATTTTAATACTTTCTAGAGAGTTTTTGATTTCCTGTATTTCAGACTTCATCTCTAATAGCTCCATCTGATTCTTTCTCAGAGTGTCCATTTCTTATTTCATATTGTGGAAGGACTTCCTTATCTCCTGTAGTATATTGTCTCTTTCCTGTTCCAACTTATAGAATTTGGTCATCATGAATGTTCTAAATTCATTCTATGACATTTAGTAACTTCCTCTGAATTTTTCGAGAGATAAAGGGGAGTTACTGTGTTCTTTTGATGGAGACATATTTCCTGGTTTATACAGACCTGAAGTTCTTCTACTTCTAGCCATTTGGAGATATATTCACTTTTTAATACCTTTTAGGAGAATGTTTCTTTGACTAGGAGCAACTGTTTTCCCCTTTTACTGTGGAATGATACACGCCGAAGTCTCTCTTCTGTTGTGTTTAGCAATGTGGTCTCAGGAGCTGTATTTTATTCAGGTGTCTGAAGAGCAGTATCTCTTTTTTCTCAAGTGGTTCAGTAAAAGAAGATCCTAGAGAACCTTACAATACTAGTGTATTTCAGAACTGTGTTCCTAGACCTGTCTATTACCTGGGAGGGTGGAGGATGAGGAGGAGAGGACAATATAAGAGGGAAGAAAGTATGAATGAGAATAAATTAAAAGTCGCACATGTCACACATGATTTCACCATGGGGCTGGAGATGGAACTGGGGTGCTGCTGGTGAGCGAGCAGAGGTCGGTCTGTGGGGCAAGAAGGAGTAGGAAGTTAAGAAAAGAAAGAAGAAGAGCAAAGAAAACTGCTTACCTTTCTGAAGGAGAGTGCTATGAGATGGGGGGAGCTAACTGGAGCTGGGGCTGGGGCCAGTGGTGGCCCCGCCTCAGAGTCCCTTGCAGGCCATGGGGCTGGAGATGGAACTCTATATTAATGTTTTTAAAAGAAAATCCTGGGACCACATGCATCATAATCACATGACATGATTATTGAAATGAAGATTCCCACTTGCCACACCAAGTAAGAACCTTTAGGAATGGAGTCTAACAAACTGTACTTCTAAATGTAGGGATTCATACACATTAAATGAATTAACTGTGATATAAATGTTAATGCTCTACTGTTTGGAATAGATATAATCATGTTTGAATCTCATTTCTATCACTTAATCACTTTTAGTGATCTCAACCCTACTCAAGTCTCATCAATTCCCAACTCTTACCTCTCTTACACATTTGCTCGCATCCTCCCCGGCCCAGTTCATCTCTTATATAAATTTCTCATAGTTCAAAGCAGCAAAATGTGCAGTTAAAGGTAGGCCTATCCTCTGCCCAGGTATATTCTACCTAAATCACATCATTGAGTGCTACCTGCCCCTTCCTCATTGCACATGTGCAACTGTATAATGAACAGTCATTTTTATTAATTAATTAATTTATTTATTTATTTTGGAGAGGTTTTTGCTACAGGGCGCGTGTGCTCGCCAGACAGACAGAGAGAGACATAGAGACAGAAAGCGAGAAATCACCCCCCAGGGGGGATGGTCACGCCACAATCCCTTCTCCTCCATTCTCCTCTCGGGATCTTGGGCACGCACGCACACACACACCCGGCGTGAGTTTTAAGCCACCGGGTCTGGGCGCGAACTGCAGTCAACTACGTGGGAGTCCAGCAACATAGCCATTACGCTAACTGCTGGTTCCCATGAATAGTCATTTTTTACATGCATAAAATGGCTACCAAACCTCCTCCTCCTCCCTAGAATGTAAATTATATTGTTAGATTTCATTACTCCAATCAATCAGAGGGGAGTAATTATTTTTATTTCTTGATCCATATTTCAAACCTTGTAACAACCTCAACCCTACTGCACAATCTCCGGTACAAAATCTCAGAATTAAATATTTCAAATCCATCTAAACTATCCCATCCAAAATATCCAACATTCTTTAGTATACTCATGACCACTCTACTCCTACCCTCTCATCTCTCCTCACTCCCAGCCCAGCCCTTCATTCTAGTCTATCACAGCACTGGAGATCATAGCTTCATGTCTGGGGGACAGGATCCATAAGTTTCATATTGTAGAAGAGGCTATGTCCAAACTGAGTCCTGAAGAGTGGACTATGCTGTGAGTTGTACAGTGAAAAGTACAATGCTGAGACTTTTATGAATATTATCTTAGTATTTCTCAAGTGGGGTAGTTTTTAAATATGCAGATTTCCTAGCTCAACTCTAGCCCTAATTAAAAAGAGAATGGGGTCTGAGAACAGGGTCCAGGAATCTAAACTGAAGACATATTCAGGTATTTTAGATGTACCTTGGAAGTCTGTATTATATACTATAATGTTAGTCTTCCAAATCAAAATCATAAAATTTTACATGCTCCTCAGACATATGATTCATAATTTCAGTTATAGTGGAAACATACTGATTAGCTCCTATAATGTCTAAGAAAAAATGACTAATGTTTTCTTTCTTTTTTTCCCTTTTTTATTGGGGGGGGGGGAGACATTACTAAGAAACACAACTTGATATGTAGTTGGGACTTAAAAATGTTTGGAAGACAGCCACAAAAGGAGATGTAAATAAATAGTCTTTCAAAGTAACACAATGGGATGGTGGAAACATCAGAAAGACTAGTTTTGAGTGGAGAATTTAGTACAACTTAATTTAATGCTCAGGCTTTAATCTGAACATGAATATCTACATTGCATTTTCCCAATTTGTTTTAGAAGGATCTGTAGCAAAATGACATTAAATAGAAATTCACTATATTTACATAGAATTTGAGATAAATGAAAATTAATTGCCCTTTCAGCCAATTCATAGTGGACTCATAAAAATGCTTTTTTATTCTGTAAGGCCTCTCAATATTCAAACTCCTCCAGCACACCATCTGTTCAGTCTTTCAGTGCATCTGCATGTTCTATATCAGTGACAGAGATCAGAGAGCTGTACAGATTTAGAATATTTTTAAAATATTGAAACATTGAAGTATTTGAAAAGTATACTACTACTGAAAGTCTCGTGATGCTTGTTCTCTAAAATGTGGACATTTTAGTCAATGAAATAAAGTAATATTTATGCAGCCACTGCAGGCTCTATGATGTTGAAATTGTTGCTGTTAGTTTTCTTCATCAGACTTTCTAGTTGAAATTACTGCTATACCTTATAGACAGAAGTGTGTTTCTCATCCAAGTTTATAATCTATTAATCAAAAAATCTCAAATATGGTTTCATTACATGCTTCTAGCTATAGTTGACTCCTTTTCTAATTTTTAGATGGCAATGGAATTCATTTGTTAAATTTTATGGTTTTAATTTTATATGTTTAAGACAATATTTGGAATCTCTTTTCCTTAGTAAAAAGAAAGTATATTTGTTCTATAAATTAAAAGTTCTTTCCCCAGTTTCAAAATAATCTGAATCAGAGAAGTTTGGATTCTTAAGATAATCCATTTTCACAAATTATCTTTTGAAAATATTTTAGTTTATATTATTTTTTCTTATTTTGTACATTCAGTCATATATATCTTTACAACACTGAAAATGGATTTTCCCAGCATGAATACCTGTTAGGCCAAAGAAATTACCATTGTCATCATCAGACAACTTTCCATTCTTTTGTCTGTTTAATTTTTTTCCCTTGATTACCCTGCCCCCATTTCCCACCCTCCTCCTATGCTGTCTCTTGTATTCATATCTGCTTTCCATGCTTTTTTGCTTTCTGTTTCTGCCACAGAGTGCAGACATTCAGTATGTATTAAGTGGGGACAAAAATGCCTCTCTTTCATAGTCTGACTTGTTTTACTTAGCATTAAATCTTCCGTATTTGTCCACTTTCTATCAAATGTCAGGGCCTCATTGTTTTTTATGGCTGAGTAGTATTCCATAGTGTATATGTGCTACATTATTTTCAATCCATTCATCTGTTCTTGGACATTTGGGCTGATTCTATATCTTAGCAATTGTGAATAATGCTGCAATAAACATGGGTATGCAAGTGTTTTTCTGACTGAGTGTATTCCTATCCTCTGGGTAGATACTCTGGAGTAGAATTGACAAACTGTCTTATTAAATTAAGGATTACAAAATTCATTCCAAACTGTTTTATTAAATTAAGGATTGTAAAATGTTAAATTCACATGACACTTTTTCTATAGTATGACAGCTACAAAATAATTTAATGACTAATCCATTAAAATGTAATTTGTTGTTTATTGTTCATTATTTCAGAGTTGACTTGTTATCTATTTATTAATTTACTGATCTTCGATACTAAAGCAATGATAACATTGTGTCACTTTTTTTTTTCTCCTTGTGACATCAAAAGATGGCCTGCAGAAATAATATTCTGGGTTATAAAAGACAACTTTAAAAACAAAAAAATACAACTTGAGGCACTGTGTTTAATACAATATAAAGGGATAAACTTAAAAATTTCCCTGCTGCTGCTGCTGCTAATAATTGTTGACCTAATTTATCAGTTAGTGAAATGAGCTATATGTCAACCTTCTTGAATCAATGTGATGAATAAAATCTGTATGTTTTAGAGAATACCTTCTTATAGGAAGGTCAGCAAATTCTTAAGGGAAATGTTTGATAGATGCTATTAAATTTACAAGACCTGGATGTATTGCTTATTGACATGTTCTTAAACTAAATGACTTTTACTTGTGCTTGAAGGTCAAATGGACTACCTTTGCTAAAGCATCAATGACAAGCTCATTCTTGATGAAATGCTGAGTTCTTGGTCAGGTAATGAAGAATGTTTCATGAGCCCAAAATAGGTCTGAAGGCAAAGAAAGTAGAGAAAATACATGAGTTGTTAGGAAACTAGAGGGAAAAGCAGTTTCTATATACAGTTGTTTTTCGTGTGGACAATAAAACAGAAAATGCCTCTCGTGGCCTCCTAACGAGGGTACATATGAGAAACTCCAGCTTTCCTAATTTGCATATTCAGACATTATGGCTTTAGTACAGAATATCACAGTGTTGAAACATCACCCTGGTAGCTGAATGCTTTCAAAACGCCCTTGGCTCCCAAACAGCTAAAAAGGCATTGGTGAGCAGATGGCCATTGTGTGATGAAAAGACTAATTGTATTTGCCTTCTCTAATGGAGAAGGAGCCAGGACAGTCAGACAGGTCAAGGCATGTGGGCAGTACTAACATATTGTGTCTGAAGAGAAAACTTGGAAAGCTCAGTTGGATAGCTAATGAGACAACTTACAGGCCCCCAGGCTGAGTCTGTGTCTGCAAAATGATGAAGGAAAGGAAAAGATTGAAGCACTAGCCTACGAAATGCAAGCTCACAAGTGTTCTGAATATTATTATAGAGCACTGGATTATTGAAACCAGACAGAACTGTGCTTTTGGATCCCAGCAATAGCATCTAAAAACTGGATGACATTAGAAATTCACCTCTCTAAGCCTTAGTCTTCTAAACTAAGATAATGATAATAACCATAACACAGGTTGCTGCAGGGATTATGTAAATAATGTACATACAAATAGTACTTAGCATAATATTTGATTTATAATAAGAGCTTAATAAATATTAGCAGTTAGTGTTTAGCAATTACCTAAACAATGAAGGCAGAAAGTCTTTTGGAGGCCGTCTTATGTCGGGTTCTCTAGAAACAGAGCTTTGAGAGAGAGATTATTTGGAACTAATGGGAATGGCAATTTCAGGGCCACCTCCTGCCATGTTTTAATAGAATCAAAAGTGATCCTGACAGCTAATTGTGCACATTTCTTCTTACTCTGTTTAGGGATGTAATTTTGTAACTTGAAATCAGCCAGAGTGAGAGTATAAAGGGTCTTCAATAAGTTTGTGGAAAATGCGGATCATGAGAAAATGATGTGTTAGTTTCAAAAATCTTTTGTACCAAAATAAACTCATACTGAATTGTTTTAATGTGTATGAACAAAATCTAGTTTGAAGCACTAAGAAGGATAAAAATATCAATTTGAGGGACAAGCAGTTAGTGTAATGGCTATGTCGCTGGACTCCCATGTAGTCGACTGCAGTTCGAGTCCCATACCCGGTGGCTTCAACTCACGCCGGGCGTGTGTGTGCGTGCCCAAGATCCCGAGAGGAGAATGGAGGAGAAGGGATTGCGGCATGGCCATCCCCCCCGGGAGGTGATTTCTCACTTTCTATCTCTCTATCTCTCTGTCTGGCAAGCGCACGCCCCCTATAGCAAAAACCTCTCTAAAAACAAAAAGAATCAATTTGAAAAGAGTGTTATCAGAGCAACATGAATTCTGCTAAAAATAAAGGGAGAATATCAAATTTAGGGCACAGTTTGGGTAAAAGAATGGTGAAATCATTGATACTTTGCAAAAAGTTTATGGGGACAATGTCCCCAAGAAAGCACCAGTTTACAAATGAATACTCATTCTAAGAAGAGATGAGATGATACTGAAGATGATGCCTATAGTGGCAGACCATTCACATCAATTTGCAAGGGAAATAATAAATCTTGTTCATGTCCTTATTGAAAAGGATCAACAGTTAAAAGCAGAAATAAGAGCCAATATCAGACATCTCAACTGGCTCAGTTTACACAATTCTGATTGAAAAATTTAAGCTAACCAAACTTTCTTCTTGATGGGTGCCAAAACTGTTACACCCACATCAGCTCTAGACAAGGTCAGAGCTTTCACTGGAAATTTTAAACAAATGAGATCAAGATCTTGAAATGTTTCTTCAAATTTTTAAATAGGAGATGACACATGGTTTTTTCAGTATGGTCCTGAAGACAAAGCACAATCAAAGCAATGGCTACTAAGAATTGGAAGTGGTCTAGTCAAAGGAAAAACAGACCTGTCAAAAGCAAAATCATGACAATTTTTGGGGATGCTCAAGGCATTTTACTTGTTGACTTTCTGGGGTCAAAGAATGGTAGCATATGCTTATTATGAGAATGTTTTGAGAAAACTAGCTGAATCCTTAGCTTCGTAAAAATGCCTGGGAAAGCTTCACCAGAGGGTCTTCCACCATGACAGTGCTCCTACTCATTCCCTTCAACAAACTAGGACAATTTTGTAAGGCTTTTGATGGGAAATCAGGCATCCATCTTAAAGTCCTGATTTGGCTACTTCTGACTTCTTTTTTGTTTCTGAAACTTAAAAAAAAATCACTTTAAAGAAGACCCATTTTTTGTCAGTTAATAATGTCAAAAAGATCATGTTGACATGGTTAAATTCCCAGGACCCTGATTCTTTAGCGATGGACTTCATGACTAGTATCATCACTTACAAAAGTGTCTTGGACTTCATGGAGCATATCTCAAGAAATAAAGTTCATGCCTTTATTATTACTTTATTACTATTCCACTTTTCATGAACTATTTGAAGTCCCCACATATTTACATCATAGAAATTGGCCTTTCTCACCCTAGCCTCTCTATCCAGTGATTAAACACTTACCAGCACTCTTAATTGTAACTAAGTAACAGAAAGATATTCTGACACCTGATCCCTACATATGATTTCTAAGTTAAGATAAAGACCAAACTGGATAAGGTTCAAAATATCCGGAATAAGGGATATCATGACATTCTTAGCACACATGGATATTCTATGTACCTAATTTCATCAATGTCACCTTTTTCCTGTTTTCTTTATTCACTATTTCCTAATTCTCTGCTTCTCTCTAGCAATGGACTTAACTGCTACAATAACATGACTCTTAACAGTAATATACTGGGAAGATTCAGCAGGACTGAGGCAGGGTTGAGTCACTTTAGAAGATGAAGTCACTCAGAGGAGCAGTATAATAATTTACATTGCAGGTGATTGCCCCAAAAGGATGCTATAAACTGACCTAAATAGACAGTTCAAAGTTCATGGTCCTACTTCTCAAACCAAGTCATCAAATTCACTAGATATGCAGTCAAACCACGCTTATGATCTATACAAATCAGTCTAACTCACTGTCTTGTGGATGGCAACTTTATAGAACACTTGCGAACTAGAACAGACTGAGAATGGAGTAAAACTTAGCCCCAAGGATTCCTTTTGTGGCCAGACACAGTAATTTAAAACAAAAAGTTCTGTCTCCCAAATCCCCAACAATCACCTCACTCTTTGGGCGGAGGTTGGGGGGAGACCAAAATTATTGAACTTATTTACCAAATTGACTAAATCTTCTCAGGGAGTCGAGAGGCATTTAGAACAAAACATTCAACTGTATCTCTGAAGGTGCTGCCCCATCCCCACTGTATACTAAGCACTGAAATAAGAAACTGCTGCTCAGCCTCATCAAAACAGCACATGCTATTGATGGATTGCACTGTCAGGTATCCTAAATGTAATATAAAATGTTATAAGAAGTAGCTTCTTTCAGGGTTCCCCTGAAACTCTTGGAGTAATATGTTACAGGTCCACCAGTAATCTGACACTCAGATGGGCCTTAGGTTTATCCATGACATTAGATAAAATGGCAACATTGTAACCACTTAAGAAAATAAATACTGAATGCAAAATGGTAATTATGGAAGAGTTATGTATTTTTAGGAGATTTTTGCTATGGGGTGTGTGTGCTCGCCAGTGCCAGCAACCAAAAGTAAGGAATCAACCCCCCCAGAGGAGATGGCCATGCTGCAATCCCTTCTCCTCTACTCTCTTCCTAGGCATGCATGCACACACACCTGGTGTGTTTCAAGCCTCCGGGTCCAAGACTCAAACTGTGGTCAGTCACGTGGGAGTACATCACCTTAACTATTATTCCACCTGCTGTCCCCAAGAGTTACATTTTTAAAAACTCATTGGTTAACTATATTTTTAATTATACAGCCAACATATGCCCGTATTTTAAAAAAAATCAAGTCATAGAAAATGTTATATAATCTTCACCATTCTGACTGGGGTTAGGTGGTATCTCATTGTGGTTTTGATCTGCATCTCCCTTACAATGACGGATGTTGAGCATTTTTTCATATGCTTTTTGGCTGTTCATATGTCTTCCTTAGAGAGTTGTTTATTCAGCTCATTTTCCCATCTTTTAATTGTGTTCATCATTTTCTTCCAGATAAGCTGCTTGAGTTATCTCTGTATTCTGGTTATCAGTCCCTTATCTGAGGTACAGTCAGCAAAAATTCTCTCCCATTCACACTAATTACGGTGTCCTTTGCTGTGCAGAAACTTCTTAATATGATGTAACCCTACCTGTCTATTTTGGGGATTATTGCCTGTACTTTGGGGGTCTTGCTTAAGAAGTCTTTGCCTACCCTAATGTCTCCCAAAGTTTCCCCAGAGTTTTCCTCCAGTAGTTTTATAGATTGAGGTCTTAAGTTTAGATCTTTGATCCACTTTGAGTTGACTTTTGTTAATGGTGACAGATAGGGGTTCAGGTAAAGATTAAAAAAAAATGATAAGTGCTGGTGGGTTTGTGGTGATGGGGAACACTCCTACATTGTTGGTGGGAATGTAAATTGGTCCAGCCACTGTGGAGAACAATATGGAGGTTCCTCAAAGACTGTTAAATAGAACTACCATATCATCCATCAATTCTACTCCTGGGTATCTACCCAAATGACAGGAGGCTGCTCAGTTGGAAAAGTGCTTGCACAACTATATTTATTGCAGCATTATTCACGATTGCTAAGACCTGGAACCAACCCAAATGTCCACAAATGGATGAATGGATTGAAAAAGTGTGGCACATATACTCCATGGAATATTATTCAGCCATAAAAAAACAACAAAGCCCTGGAATTTGATAGAAAGTGGACGGATATGGAAGATTTGTTGCTGAATGAAGCAAGTCAATCTATAAAAGAGAGACTTTGTATGTCCCCCCTTAACATATACAGATTGTATGCATTCTATGGCAGAGATTGAAAGACTGGAGCACATAAAAGCATTAAAAATTGCTGTGGACACTAGAGACGAAGTGGAAAAAGAGTGTGTGGGGTGGAGGAAGAGTGCAGGAAAGGAAATTGGGGGAAAAATAAGAGATAAGATATTTGCGGGACAAAGATATGGTTTGTTATCTGTTGATGAGGATGTGTATAGTATTCTCAACTGGACTGAGATGTGTATCATACTGCGTAAAATCTCTTTACAATCTAAATGATGTATTGCAATTGAATGTATAAATAATAACAATAATAAAATAAAATAAAAATGAAAAAAAAGAAATGTTCTGATATTCCTGAATTATTCTTATGGCTAGCCATTTTCAATTCTTTAGAACTCAGTTTCTATGTGACCATGTCAGAGGGGCCTTCCTTTTCTAAAGTACACTTTTCTGTTTCTAATGTTCATCCTTTTGTTTCCTTTTTTTCTTTGTGTTACTTATTATACATTACAATTTGTAATTATTTTATTTGTCTAATGTATCTCATAAAATCTAAAATGACATTGGTTGTTACTAACACTGTCATTCTATGAATCATAAGAAATGAAATAGCTTGTAATTAAATTGATACAGTGCTTTCTTATTATATGACTTTACAATGCCCTCAGCATAATATAAACATCATGGGGGTAGTGCCCATGCCTGGGTTTATTACTGTTGGAATTTTAGTGCTCATCACATTGCAGAATCAATAAAGTGCTTGCAGAATGAAAGGATCATACTGCTCCTTCTGTACCATATCAGTGCACAAAGAACTATTATTTTTCTTTTTAACAGTTGTATAGTATTTTATTATATTTAATTACTCCTTTTGGATGAATATTAAGCCTCTTTCCGAATTTTCTTGTTATTAAGGAATGTTCAATAGGCATCTATTTATAAACTACTTTGAGTACTTGTGTAACAGTATCTTTTCTTTTCTTTTTTTTTTTTTTGGAGAGGTTTTTGCTATAGGGCACGTGCGCTCGCCAGACAGACAGAGAGAGACAGAGAGATAGAAAGTGAGAAATCACCCCCCAGGGGGGATGGTCACGCCGCAATCCCTTCTCCTCTATTCTCCTCTCGGGATCTTGGGCACGCACGCACACGTGCCCGGCGTGAGTTTAAGCCACCAGGTCTGGGACTCGAACCACGGTCAACTACGTGGGAGTCCAGCGACATAGCCATTACGCTAACTGCTGGTCCCATGTAACAGTATCTTTAAGATGCATTTAGAAGAAGAATTTTGGTGGATCAGTGGGTGGTGTAGTGGTTGAGACACTGGACTCCCGCATAGCTGACCATGGATCGAGTCCTAGGCCCAGAAGCTTGAAATTCATGCCAGGCACATATACATGCATGCCCGAAATCCCAGGAGGAGAATTTGCAGCCTGGCCATCCTCCTTGAGAGATGATTTCTCTCATCCTCTCTCTTTGTCTCCCTCAGTCTCTTTGCTGAATGCACACATCCAATAGCAAAAATCTTTCTCTCAAAATAAAAAAAAAAGAAAGAAAGAAAAGAAGAGGAATTTTGGGGTCCAAAAGTATATGCATTTTAATTTGAATATATATTGCTAAATACAGAATTTTGTTTCTTTTTTTTTTTTTTTGACCATACAATGTAAACGAGATGTTATAGTAAGAATTACGCTTTGAGCAGGCTATCTGGAAAAAAATCCTTTCACCTTTGTAATGATGCTACCTAAATATGTGTTCCCAAGTAGCAACTTCTATGCTAAATTTCTTAGAGTCATGCTCCCAGATGTTCTATGTTCCACCAACTTCTTTGATTTAGAAGAGACTAGATAACACCCATTCTTTCAATCTATCCTGCATGCCATCATAAGATTAATCTACACCAAACACTCTTTTAATCATGGTAACTTCTTATTGAAAAAAAAATGCATTGGTCTGTGTTTATGTACAATTTTTAATTTTCTTCTTTATGCTTTTCCGTGTTTTTAAAATGTTCTAAAATATTCATTTATTGTTTTCATAACTGAAAAAATCATAAATGGAAGAAAGTTGCAGATTCTGTTTCTTGAAAAGAGAAAGCCAATTAATATAACGGTATCTCTATAATCAGAAAAACACTAAACCCTATATAATTTTTAAATTCCAATAACTGCCCACTCTATCAAGTTTAAAATACTTTACCCTGGTATTTGAGGGTTCTATGATTTGCCTTCAACATACATTTCCACAGTTGTCATTGATCAATTACATTAGTAAACTCTTTGTTAAAGACAAATTAATCTGACCATTGTCCCTGGAGCATGCCTTTCACTGTGGCTTTTTGTCTAACATGCTTGATCACTGAAAATTTCTACTATTCTTTACTGAAAATCTTAAAAGTTCTTCAAAGTGGCCAGAGGATGGTGTAGCAGTTACGTCTCTGGACTCCCACATAAATGACAGTGGTTCAAGTCCCAGGCCCAGCAACTTGAAAATCATGCTGGGTGTGTGTGTGCATACCCAAGATCCTGGGAGGAGAATGAATGAGAAGGGACTGCTGCATGGCCATCTCCCCTGGAGGTTGATTTCTTACTTTCCTTCCCTCTGTCTGTCTGTCTCTCCCCCCCCCACAAGTGCAAATGCCCTAAAGCAAAAACCTCTTTAAAAGTCCCTCAAAACCCAAATCAAATCTTACTACTTTGAGACATTTATTTTTTATGCATTTATTCTGAAAGATTTTTATTTCATCATATGAAATAATATTAAGTTGACAACTATTTTATGCTAATGAATTATTAGTTAGTTTTTCATATATTTAAGTATTATCCAAATAATTATTAAACTCTAGAGCTCCATTGTTCAATAGTCACATGTGATTATTTGGATTTTAATTAAATCAAATTTATAACACCATATAGCTGCCTTAATTTCTAGTATAATTTAAATTAGTCAATTATTAGCTGATTGCTAAGCTAACCAAGCAGAAACTTCAGTGGCCACACACAGAAAAGGTAACAAACTTTGTAGAATTAATTCAGAAATATAAACAAAAACAAAGGGCACCAACAACAAACCCTGGGGTAGAGGGAATCTGATTTTCAGAGATGCCACATTATATTATTTAAAGTGTACAAATTAAACCCAAAATGTATGAGACAGAAAAATAAGAAAGTATTGCCCCCACACAGGATATAGATCAATCAATAAAAATGGTTTCTCAGGAAGCCCACACATCAGTCTTACTAGACAAAGACTTTAAATTAGCTCTTTTAAATATGGTCAAGGAATAAAAGGAAATCATGTCTGAAGAACTAAATGAAAGTATGAAAACAATGTCTCACAGCAGAGAGAATATCAATAAAGAGATTTTAAAAAGGAACCAGCAGATGGTATAATGATTACATCACTAGATTCCAACATAGCCACTGCTCAAGGCCTTGACCCAGCAGCTTAAAACTCACACCAGGCATGTGTGCATGCATGCCCAAAATCCCGAAGGGAGAATGGAGGAGAGGAAATTGCAGTGTGGTCATTTCCCCTTGGGGATGATTTCTCACTTTCTGTCTCTCTGTCTCTCTCTGTCTTTCCAGTGAGTGCATGCACCTGACAGCAGAAATCTCTCTCAAGAAAAGAGAGATTTAAAAAGTGCTGTAAGAGAGGGACCAGCAGTTACCATAATGGCTATGTTGCTGGACTCCCATGTAGCTGACCGCGGTTTGAGTCCCGGACCCAGTGGCTTAAACTCACGCCGGGCACATGTGTGTGCGTGCCCAAGATCCCGAGAGGAGAATGGAGGAGAAGGGATTGCGGTGCGGCCATCCCCCCTGGGGGGGGTGATTTCTCACTTTATGTCTCTCTGTCTTTCTGGAGAGCGCGTGCGCCGTGTAGCGAAAACCTCTCCCCCCAAAAAAAAGTTGATTGAGATTATGCAGTATGAGGAATAGACCGTAAAAAGAATGAAGAAGAATTAATAGAACCTCAGTGGCCTGTGAAACAACTTTAAGGTACTTGATACACATAGCAGTAGTTCTAGACGAAGAGAGAAATAATATTTAAAGAAATAATGACTGACAAAATACTCTAAATTTGATGAAAAAAAATGTTAACCTACACATCTGTGAAGTTCAATGAACTCCAAATAATTTAAATGAAATACAATTAAAAATAAATTCTCAGTTGCACTGGCCACATTTCAAGTGCTCAGTAGGGACATCATGGCTAATGGTTACCATACTGAACACTGTAGATATAAAAATTTCAGTAATTACTGAAAGTTCTTTTGCATAGCACTGATTAGGAGTCTAAGACAATGCCTTAGACATTGATGTTTGGTCTTCTCTAATTCCAAGTTTCTGAATTCCTCCAATTCTCTTATTTAAAGAGAATTGGACACACACATACTTAGGAACACAGTCTTGTTTCTAGGACAAATCATACCCCAGTAAATGAGATGGTGTTTTAGGAGCTCTAACAAATGCCATGAGACTCAGTCCCTGTTGAGTTACTATTGAGTTACAACTGAGTTACTGTTGTTCATAACCCTACCCTTGCTTTGTGCCCTAGTTTGGAGATTTCAGCTTGTTTGTAGGATAAAGTGGCCACTTTCAGTTCTTGTTCTTATTGTTGGATTTCTATTTGCATTTTATTGCTATACAGTAGTATAGGTCCCTGTCTTCTAACTGCCTAGGACTATAGTTCTCTTAAGATTGAAACCCTTCTATGGCCTTGTCAATTTTCTTCCCGGGGACTAAAAGCTTTCAAAACCAAAGCTCAAAATTGGAGCTACTACTTCCTGTTCACAACGTTATTAAACATTACTAAAAGGAGAATATTCTAAGTTCAGACACATTATAGCTGCTTTATTTTCCAATATAATTCTGACTCACTGATTATATTAATTCCATTTTAGAAATAAGGAATTTGAAGTGCAGTGGGAGTCTGTAATGTATCTATCTGGCAAATAATTGAGAGATCTGAAGGTTTGATCCTATTCATGTGGCTCCAGAATCCATCTCTCTTCTATTGTATTATATTGTCAACATTGAGGACTAACTCTTCACAGTACATTCTAAGCTAGTGACTTTGTCATGTAACAAGACATGGTCTACTATATGGTCATGTAGCAAATATCTGTTCATCTAATTCTCTGCCTCAATTGCTGCCTCTCTGTTAATCTAGGGTTGCTTATTGTGACTTTGGCCTATCTGCTTCATTGCTTATTAATAGACTCTCAAATGTTGACTGTGGTATTGAATGACTTTCCTCTGATCTGAATATCATCTTTAGTTCATTGGACTGATTTCTAGGGTCCACATTTGAGTATGCTTTACCAGAATCTACTCAAATCCAAGAGAGGCATCTAGTTCCCTGGTCCTGATGCCCCTAAGACCTTTCCATCTTAATGTCATGAAATCATGCCTGATCTAAATATGACACTGCAGGGACCAGCAGTTGGTGTAATGACTATGTCGCTGGACTCCCACATAGTCGACCACGGTTCGAGTCCAGGACCCGGTGACTTAAACTCACGTCAGGCGCGTGTGTGTGCGTGCCTAAGATCCCGAGAGGAGAATGGAAGAGAAGGAATTGCGGCATGGCCATCCTCCCTGGGGGGTGATCTCCTGCTTTCTGTCTCGCTGTCTCTGTCTGTCTGGCAAGCGCACGCACCCTATAGCAAAATAAATAAATAAATAAATAAATAAATAAATAAATAAATAAATAAAGAAGACACTGCTTGGCTCAGAACCTTGTACATAATAGGGATAGCTACACATTTCAGATCATTGTGAAAATAATGAATTCTCAATATGAAGCACTTTAAAATGTGTAGGCAATTAGTCTTAACTGCTCAAATAGTTTCAGTTGTGAATGTTCCCTATATGGTAAAACTAACACTGGAAGGAAAAAAGAAAACATCAAGATATAACTTAGAGGCCCAGCTGTACTGGCACAGTGGAAGTTCAATGCTCTGTGATGCTGGAAGCTATATGAAAGACTGGAGTTTGGTTCCAGGGTCAGCCTGTATATGTTGGGTAAGCGCACACATGCCTGTGATACTGATTGGCTGGGAAAAAGTGGGGGAAAGATTGTGGCATGAGGCACTCTTGCTCTTTCTCATGAAATGAACAAACTTTTAATAAAGTAACTAAGAGCTAGAGAGAAGGATATTCCTTGAGTCAAACTAAGTAAAAAATAAAAATAAAATCTCTATTGTTATTTTTATTGTTAGTAATGGTGCTTTTAATTAGAAAATGTGATAATAAGCTACTATTTATTTAGTGGTGAATATATGTCAAACATTATAATAAATTCTTTACACATATAATTTAATTGAAGCATAGGTTAGTAAATCCTTATATCTTTTCCTAAATGAAAGCTTAAATACCTTCACCAAGGTCAAAGAATAACTCCAGAATTTCTGTAAAGGATGCATTTGTCATGCTAAATAAAAGGAAGATCAAAAGGATTTGTTTTGAAGCTCTCCTGGCAGAGTAAATACATTATCTTAGATTATGAAGGTGGTTTCAATTAATAACTCATGGGAATTATGATAGGGTAAGGCAGAGATAAAGGTGTCGCCATTGTTAAATTAGTAAACAGTGTGCTGAGGTTTGAAAATATATTGTCAGAATTCAGAATCTGAACTATATCATTCAAATTTGCATTTCAGACAGGGACTTCAGCCCTCTATGCTAGGCACTGGGATCTGGTCAAGGGCTTATAGTTAAGGAACTTATTTCAAGAGGAATTTGATCTAGAGCTTTAGTGTTTTAATAAAGCAGTATTTGTTGTTGTTGTGGTTGCTTTTGCAAGAAGAATTAACAAAGCCCTTCAGATGTATGCTTGCAGAGATTCCAGGTTATTGTATCCAATGGTTTCTTCTGACTGCTATGAGCATTGATGGATCTTTGAGGAGGTCTTTCTTGATGCATCTATCAGTGTGACTTCTTATTTTCTGTCCCCTAAGACATTCAAGCTGACTGATAACCTCCACAATGCAGATGATTTCTGCATCTGTCAAGAAAATTCTGCAAAAGGAGAGTGAGATGGTTGCTAAGTTTCTTTCTTAATAACTGGCCAAATCACCTGTCAATAGTGTCACCTTTTAATGCAACTATTAATATGAAAAACTATGAGAATTTGGAAAAGTTTCTCAGGGAGGAACACAGTGAAGTTCCTAGCTATAGAGACTGCCTGATTTTTACCTCTCAACTTGCAGGGCCTGATGTTCTGTGAGAAGTAAAAATATTCTTAGTGAGCAAGTTATTGTGCAAGGTCTGCCCATTAGCTGATTGCTGAACAAGTGACAACACAGAATCCCTATGGATTTTGAAACTGTGCTGATTTCAGCCTGCCTTTGTGCTGTAGTACTCAACCTAAAAAAAGGCACATGATGACTCAGGTTATCTATTAATTTTTATTTTTATATTCATTGTTTATCCAAACATAGAAAAAGCAAATGTTGCAGACTCACTCCTCCTGCTTATCTGCCACTGTTGGTAAGGCCAATCAGTACTTACACAAAGGGGCTAATGCTTAAGGGGGAAGCACAGAAGATTCAGAAATAGATTGATACCTGTGAATATTCTTTATTTTTTAAGAGAGATTTTTGCTATGGGGATGTGCACTTGCTGGAGAGACAGAGACAGAAAGTGAGAAATCACTAACCCCTGGGGGGATGGCAATGCCCCAACCCCTTCTCCTTCATTCTCCTTTTCGGCGCACGCATGCACATACCCAACATGAGTTTTAAACCACCGGATCCAATCCTCAAATAGTGGTTGACCATGTGGGAGGCACCATCTGCTGGTCCTGATGTCCGTGCATTTTCTTTTTTCTTTCACAGCATACAAAATATGATTTCCCATCCAGAATACACTGTATAGTGGCTTAATCATACATATTATTATTGTCAAATTATTTTCCATTTCTTGTTTCATATCTATATATATGTAATTATATGTGTAAAGAACTTATTATAATTTGGCACATATTCACCACTAAATAAATAGTAGCTTATTATCACATTTTATAATTAAAAGCACCAACATTACTAACAAAAAAATAACAATATTTTATTTTTATTTTTTACTTAGTTTGACTCAAGAAATATCCTTCTTTCCAGCTCTTAGTTATTTTATTAAAAGTTTGTTTATATATATATATATAAATTATATAGCACACATATATACCATATATATAGCACATATGTAATATAGTATTATGTGTATATATATATATATATATATTGTGTGTGTATGTGTGTGTGTATATATATATATATATATATATATATATATATATACACACACACATACATTTTCCCCTTATTTCTCACCCTCTGCCATTTCCCACCCCCTGCCCAAACTGTCTCTGGTGTCTACAGTTGATGCCCATGAATATTCTAATACATAATTCAAAATCTCTTCTTGAAATATCTGTGGTCCTTAGTGATTCACAACAAGAGAAAGCCACTATCCTTGTTTAACTGCTGATTCTGTCAGGCAAAATCTAGATGGCCACAAATCTATAGTAGGAGAATAATTTCATTCAGAGAGGTTACTGTTTCCTGGTAGTACCTGAAGGGTATTCATTTTTGGAATAAACGCTTAGCTTTTCAGGCCATAAAAGGCCCAACTGAACAAATTTTAAGCCATGTATTGAAGGTATCATGATGACCTGAAAGATACATTCATTATCAAGCAGAGATGTCTAGATTCAGAGGAAGATAATGCAAACTGAATGAAAAATACAGAAAAGGATTTCTGTGCAAAAGAAAATGCATCAAACCCTTTCTTCCCCCAACTTTGACACTAATTTAGGCCATCTGTCTATGCGAAAAGGACTTGCAACAGTATGGGAAAGGGTTTTTCATTGTATAATGTTGTCTCTGCTTCCCTCCATTCTTCAAAGCTATGTTTTATGGGTGCTTTCACTAGGCCAATGGATTCCAGCTTCTGATTTCCACAGTTTATCTGTAATGTCAGCCACTATAGTCAGAGCGGGGCTTATAAGTAAGACAGTTTATCTGTAATGTCAGCCACTATAGTCAGAGTGGGGCTTATAAGTAAGCTACCATCCTATCTGGATTCCAGTCACAAGTCAGGGGACCCTGAATTGTTTCCTGGTCCTATTTGGCTACCAGATACATGGGTGGTTTTGTGCCTAAAGATACCTAAGTGCCTGACAGGTCCCTGGGTTTCAGCTTTTCCTGGCCGCTGCCATCCCAGTATTGACTGAGTTCATAATTTTTGCTTTGGTCCTTAAAAATGGAAGAGTTTAATTCTAGAGTCAGACTTCATAGTTCATATCATAACTCTATCAGTCTTGCTATGAGATCTTATGCAAATAACTCAATTTTCTGAATTTCAAGTTTTTAAATGATAAAATTAGGATAATAATAATACATGCCTCACAGAGTCATTGAGAAGATTAAATGAGATGACACACTTAATGTACTTAACAGAGATTCTTTACATTATCAGAACATGTCAAAAGTTACCTATTGCTACTATTGCCCTTAACCATTCAACTAAACTGTGTGATACCTTGATCCCCTCATAGGTCAGTAGTTTTCCTTGAGCTCCAACCAGTATAGTGACTGGATGGGAAGTTAAGAAGAAAAAGAAAAGGGTAGTTGATGCCCTACGTTTTCAGCTATAGTCTTTCCTATGCACAGATCACCCAGTTGGTGACTAATACCTACCTACCTATCTCCCTTACATCCTAGTCAGTTTTCTTTAGCTTTTAAAAATTTATTCATGATAGAACACATGCTCATGTAAGAGAGAGAGAGGAAGAGAGAGAGAAAGAGAGAGAGAGAGAGAGAAGCACCCTCCTCAGGGTCTGGTCATGCTATAATCCCCTTTCTCCAGTCCTCCAGCCTTTCAGATCCTGAGCACTTGGTCACATATCCAACATGTTTCAGACTGACTGGGTCGGGACTCAAACAGTGGTCACTATGTACGATCTGGCTTCTCTTGAGCAGCATATTGCAGCTGCAACACAGAGCCAACCCCAATCTGTCCTGTTTTTGATGGGCTAGATTATCTCCACCTAACTGCCACATCAAAGCCATTTTTAGCCCACACTATGAACAGGTATGCTATGCCTTTACCTACATAGCTATCTCCTTAGCTCCATCAACACTGATTTGACAGCTGTCCCCTCAGCTCTATCACCACTGGACACACACATGTTGGTCCTGCATCAAGAACCCAACCGATTCCTTTCACTATCTCTTTAACATTGCTTCAAGTAAACCTGAATCATGCCAACAAATGAGTCCAATAGCCATAACTGAGAGTTTTCCTTTTCCTGTTTTTTTTTTTTTTTTTTTTTTCTTCAAGATGATGGTATAGTGGTTAAGACAGCTGGATCCCACATGGCCAACTGCACAGTTTAAGTCCTAGACATAGTAGCTTATAAAACATGCTGGGTGTGTGTGCCCAAAATCCTGAGAGGTGAAAGAAGAAGGGACTACAGGGGAGCCATCTTCCCTGGAGGTGCTTTCTCACTTTCCTCCTCTCTCTTTCTCTCTCTCTCTCTCCCTCTCTTTCTAGTGAGCACATGTGTCTTATAGCAAAACTTTAAAAAAGAAAATAAAAGTTTATTCAATTATTTCCCCCATGAGCAAAATAGAGAAAAAGAGATACAGAGATAGACAGTGTCCTGAACAGGATCTTGACACTGATCCTTCCACCATATCAGCTACCTCTGATCATTGGCAACTGTGTGCCTGGTGCACTCGGGGACACCTCCAGACACAAACTTGGAATCTTTCCATATCAGTAAGCCTCATAGTACATGTCGTTTTACTGTTACCCCACCATCTAGCCCCATTTTTTTGTTTTCTTGAGCCACTGGATAAAAGATGAGGTTAATAATGTTGCATCAGCATTAATCCCATTTATCTTTTTTGTTTTCTTGAGCCAATAGAAAATTAATGAGGTCATTAAGTTGACCTTTCATATAGGACCCAATCTAGGTAAATAGCAGAAATATGAAGAAAAAAAAAGACCTTGCTTTTTCTCCAGCCTCAAAAATATGTTTTCTACCTTCACACTGATGCCAGAAATCCCATAGTTGAAATGTTTCTAATTTAAAAAAATGTTTCTTGGTTTTGGCAAAAGCCCATGGGAGGTCTAACATTAGGGATTGCCAGCATCTGTTTTGTTTCTCTTGACATTCACTTTCCCTATCTCCTGGGCCTATCTGTATAGTCAAGCCACTCTCTTCCTGAACCAACCCTAAAAGAGTAAATATTTATATGATCAATATCTATCTACTCTTACCCTAGTCCCACAGAGCATAAGAAATAAATGGTAGTCCTCTCTTCAACAGTATGTATTCCAAATCATCAGTCAGTCATGTCATATACATAGAAAATTAAAAAATAAACATTTATTTACTAACATTTTTTAATAGAAAGGAACTTGGAAAAGTTAAAGGAAAAGTGAAATTCTGAGTAGACTGATACCTCCAACAATGATTCACAGTAAAACCAGGGAATAAGCATGCAGATATGGATGCTTGAAGATCTATGTATACTCACACTGAAAGTGATAGATTAACAGAGGTAGCGTATATAAATGAAAGTACACACAGATGAAGCAGAAAGAGGTGAGAGGAGCTGACATAGAACATAGAACTTTATTTTATTTTATGATTTCTTATTTATAGTTAATCATTGTACATCTCTATAGCACAAAATATAGCTTTTCAAACTATGAACATAGTACATGACAACCAAATCAAGGACATTACCATATAGAACATACACATATTTAAATAATAGTTACTAAAAAAATAAAGACTTCTAAAACTCCCACTTAAAGGGGAAAATGAGATTTAATTTTGGAGGAGTCCAACCCGGTGGGGCTCCAGGACCCGTCTGAGCCCTTTGACCTTTGAGCATCGTTTCTGGTTGGTTCAGTACGTTGGCAAGGCCGCTACTGTACGCCCCCCCCCCCAACCTTGGAACAATGCTTGGGTCAATTAGCATGTTGGCAAGGCCGTTTGCTATCTGCTCCGGGAAATGTAGTAGCATTGCTGGGATGTGACCCCCCTCTGACTCCCTGATATACTACTATAAAAGAATTACATAGCTCCCTCATACATCTTTGTAGTAAGATTTCCCCAAAATTCCCCGACTGCTCCCCTTTATCCTGATCACTTACTGTTAATTACAACGCTTCATTGGGCACAATAAAGGGTGTGCTAAAGTTCTTCTTGATCTTTGGAAAGCCTTTCGAAACACATTTAATATAAACTTAAAAATAACCTCTTAGGCAGAAACTGACCCAGGACACCCCCGCCTCACTGTAGCTAATGTTCTGACAAGGTACATGATGGTGGCACCACAAGCACAATACAAAGCCTAGGTGTGCCACAAAGTTTTTCATTAACTCATTAGTCACTTCACCACCAGTTGAAAAGGTTGTATCCCCTCCCTCATCAAGTGAACACTAACTTCACCCTTTCAGGATAGGTAAATATATTAGGATTCCTTTAAATAAATTTCAGATCTCTATAGAATTATATAAATATCATTCTTTACTGAGATCCATAAGAACTAATATCTGTACTTGATATTTTCTTTTTTAGAATCACAACCAGTAACCACAAGATGGCTGCCGCCAAGTACTGGCTGATAATTAACTCTGCCTGCTGGAGCTGTTCTCCGAAACCACACTCCAGAACAGAAGTTCCCAAAAGCTTCCTTACATCAATCAAACAATTGTTGAATTGTATCGATGATTAATAGACCTGCCCTTAATCAAACCCTGAATGGTCTCTATTGTTAAAACTTTATGAATTGATAATTAGAACACGTAGCCCCTCTTCCGTTTACTTGCATGTATCACATTTTCAATAAAAAGGCACGATGATTCCTAACAGTTGTCACTCCTCAGAGAGCAATCTCTGGGGGTGTCCAGCTGAGGACATTCATGAAAGGACACCGAGACCTTAGTCTTCCTTTCCTGCACCGCCTCCAACTAGTCAACCCACCCCCACCGAGACTGGACCCCGGCAAATTTCAATATTTTAGATGTTTTGTAGGATGGACACTGCTGGCTGTGAGCACAAAGAACCCAGGCTGGATGGCTCCAGAAACCTGAACAGAAATCTAAGACTTCTGAGAAATCTAAGATTATCTAAGGCCTTGCCAATCAAGAATACCCATGACACATGATCACACTGTCTTGAACCAATCATTGAACTGATGATGTGCCTGGGACCTGTGGCAGTAATTTTTCCCTTAAAAATGTAAAAGATAAAGGGGATAAATGGTGGGGAATACCTTGGGGAAACCAGGTTGTTTCAGCATGAGCTGACCACTCTCCTTGTCTTGCACTTTGCAATAAAGCTGTTTTTTTCTTCATGAAAAAAAAGGAAAAATAAAAAAAATATATATATAAGAAAGAAAAATGAAGCCAATGAGAATAGGCAAACAGGGACTCATATGAGGGGAAAATAATAATGTTACACAGAAAAAAAATAAAACAGGAAAAGTTCATAATTTCATACTAATTTGTACAGAGAAACAACTTAAATGAATACAAAGTACCCCAAATAGAATCAACCCAAGAAGAACTCCTCCAAGACACATTATAGCCAGGCTAGCCAAGACCACAAAGACAAGATACTAAGATTGGCAAGAGAAAAACAGCAAGTTACCTACAAAGGATATCCCATCAGGCTAAGAGCAGACCTCTCATTGGAAACAATACAAGTGAGGAAAGAATGGGAAAATATATTCAAAGTGTTAAGGGAAAAGTAATTTCAACCAAGAATACTGTACCCGGCAAGATTATCCTTCATATGGGAAGAAAAGATAAGAACATTCTCAGATAAACAAAACCTGAAAGAATTTACCAGCACCAGACTAGATATCCAAGCAGTTCTCAAGGGAGTGCTATATCAGGAAAATTAAATACTGACACACAGAAATAAGAGTTCAAAAACTAAGAAAATAGCCAACTTAGTCATAGGGACAAGTCTGGAGCTGAATATTATATCCCAGAATTCAATTGAGAAGACTGAACCACAACGAAAGATAGATTAGGTACATGAGACTGAACTGGTGAAATAGTATTCTGTGACTTTTCACTAAAATATTGTTGTTTTTCTTCTAGGCTTTGTTGTCCGGTTTTAAGAGATCTTGTCCTGTCTTGAGCTGCCGATAGGTTCATGTACCTACTATTTGAACAGAATACTAACCTGTTTCCAGGCTTTAGGTTTTAAGCAAATTTTCTTACCAATTTAAAACTGCTTTTCTTGAAATTACCAGCCGAACTTGCGATTGAAAGTAATTAGATTATTTCAGAAATTGTGTGATCAATAAAATGTGGGGGGAAAAGGAAGACAACTATAGACACCGGAGATAGTGTGAGGAGAGTGTGGGAAAGGGCAGAGGGTCAGACTCAGGGGTAAATATAAATATATACATACATATATATATATATATATATCTACATATATATATATATATATATACACACACACACACACACACACATATATATATGAAACTAGAAATGGAAAATTATTGATGATAACATGCATGATTAAACCACTATGCAGTATATTCTGGATGGGAAACCACATTTTGTATGCTGTGACAACACTTAGGGGATGGATATAAATTAATTAATTTAAAAAAAGTTTCAGGAGGAAAAAAAATACCTATTTGATGAATACAGTAAGCTATATAGCCCCAGCTAGGTGCCACTTTATAGTATGTTCATTCTACTCACTGAGGTTTATGCCTAAAGTCAGACCTGTGTTCATAGAAATGTATATTTCATCTGTGCTTGCTATTCAAAATATTTAGATTAATTAAGAGCTTTAGTGAATCAATAAAATGGGGGGGAGGCATAGAAAGCAACCGTAGATACCAGAGACAATGTGGGAGGAGGGTAGAAGATGGCAGAGGGTGAGAGGGAATCAAGGATGGGAAAGAAAGCAAAATATACAAGAAACAAGAAATGGGAAATTATTGGTTGATGATAACACGTATGTTGATATGCTTGACTGAGCCAACATACAGTGTATTCTGGATGGAAAATCTCTTTTTGTATGCTGTAATGATGTACAGTGAATGAATGTAAATAAATAAATTTAAATTAAAAAGAAACAAACTAATACATTAATGATTTGGATATGTAGACATGTCAGCTTAAAAGGATGAGCTCTTTTCAGTGTTGGTAAATGCCATTTGCACTGCAACAATTAACCTAATACAGTTTGAGAGTATGTAGCCTAGATACGGGAGGCAGTTAACAGTACACCTCACTAGTTACTCACTAAAACAGGCTAATACATACCTTAATGCCAGGGGCTCTGCAGATCTTATCTGACTTGCAGGGCACAGGAAACATTCTGACCCTGGTTAGGTCATGAGATGCCTGTTCTATATAATGCTTACACATTATCCTCTTTGATGCATACTCAGACAGCCTTTCTCAGAGTGCAGAGGAACACCATAAATAAACTGGTTTGACCTATGATGCATAATAGGATCACACATGATAGTTGAGAAATGTCTACACTAAAGTCCTTATCTTTAACTGTAGACCTTCAACCACATCCTTGAAAGCTTACAAACAGTTCACTGTGCCAGGTAAATTGTATAAATAAAGAAGCTCAGCATGACTGAGCAGCACGGCTTGTCTGTGTTCAACTGAATCTCTGCTTCTGTGTCTCCTCTTTTCTCTAACTTTCTTCCTTCACAGGACCAAGGCCCGGGGGCAGACACTGACAGTATTACCATCCAGAGACATGTTACTCTTAAGCTTGTTGGCAGACGCGGACAACACATTGTTCAAGTACATGTGTCTTGGTTTCTAGGCTGATAGGCTCAGGAGGTTGTGATAAAAAGTGTTATAGAACAGATGTCTTACTCAGCCAAAGATAATAATCATGGCATTGTTCTGCAATATTTTTGAAAATGATCATACACATGATGCAAAAATTAAGTATAGAAAAGGTATGCAATGGAAAAGAGTCTTTCTTATATCTTTTTGGTCTCTGCCCAATTTGCCCTACTTCCAAACAGGTAAATAAATTCTCTTTTAAATTTCCCGTGTAGCTGTCTGGTGCTTTTTAAGGCACATAGAAATATGAATAATTATTCTTATTTTCCTCTCCTTTTAATTAAAAACAAAACAAAAAATGGCAGTATACTAAACATACTCTCCTGTACCTTTGCTTCCTCACTTAACTGTACATCTTAAAGAGCTTACTTACTAGCAAATACAGAGTTCCTGCATTCACTATTTTTACAGCTGTAAGGAGTGATGATAAATAGCATTTCAATGCTATTTAATTAACTGGTATCTTATTATGAATGAAAAAGTTTCTGGCAAATTAAATACAAATGAGGGTAACATGTACTTCCTTCTGAAGCCTATCTATTCATATCCTTTGCCTGTCTATTCATATCCTTTGCTTACTTTTCTGTTAGCTTACTTTTTTCTACTTATTTGAAGATGGTTTTCATATAGTGAGGTGATTAATTCTTTGTATATGAGTTGCTTCATATCATTTGGTTGGCACTGGGTTGTTCACTCCTTTTTTTTTTTTATTTTTTAGAGATTTTTGCTATAAGGCACATGTGCTCACCAGAAAGACAGAGACAGAAAGTGAAAAATCACTCCCCAGGGGGATGGCCTCACCAGAATCCCTTCTCCATTCTCCTCTCAGGATTTTAAACACACATGCACACATGCCTGACATGAGTTTCAAGGCACTGGGTCTGGGACTTGAACCACAGTTGACCATGTTGGAGTCTAGCCTTAACCACTACGCCACCTGCTGGTCCCAAGGGCTGTCCATTTCCTACTTCAAGATTTTTATTACCAATTCTTGCATTCAAATATACACTTAGAACATGAGAAATGGATAAGAGGGAAAACATATACAAAGCTCTGTGACATACGCTATAATAAAATTATTTTCTGTGATACAACATTCAACCCCCCCCATCTGACCCTCAGTGATAAGAGTATTTTGAATATTTTATATATGACACTGTAGACAGCAGTGCCAAATAAAGTTCAGGATAATCAGTCAAATTTGAATTTCAGATAAACAATGAATGACAACTACACAAAAAAATTATATGGGATATGTGTATATTAAAATACTATTATGTTTTTACTTGAAATTCAAACTTAACTGGCCATCCAGTATTTTCATTTACTAAATATGACAATTCTGATTATCTTTTCACATTTTTCTGAATCTAAGATTCCATGATTATGGTATCTTGATTTTGAGTTTGTGCTCAATTGGTAATTGTGGCAGGCACTGCATACAAAAGCCATCTTGAGCTATCCGCCATCTTGAGCTATCCACCCTCTTAAAAACCATTAGGCTTCACTTCCTCACTGAGCAAACCGTTTCTCAAAAATCATGTGACCAACCATTCTCCCCAGAAGTGGTTGGGTTTCTAGGCAATGGGAGAGACCCACCCACACCAATGATTGGTTCATGCTGTTCTATCTCATTTACATTTCAGGCAACCAATTGGTGCCAACCAGCTGTATATAACTCGCCATTTTTCCTCAATAAACAGAAAAAGAGAAAAAAGAAGAAGACTTGCTCAGCACCTCATAGTGTGTGTGCATGTGTTTGTCCCATCTCTCACTCCCTCCCCCAGAGAACCTGTTCAACTGTCCCCCGGGTGGGGACAGGAAATACATGTAATTTGAAATGTGATGCTAAAATCTTCAGGATGAATAAGAATGCTTTTAAGACCATCAAATTCAATCACACATTTCATGGATAAAACTTCTCTGTATGTTGTGCCCTGCAAGCAGTTCATCTTATTATTGCAGAGCCTTTCAGTAACAAGAAATTGCTACTACCTAAAAAACAGCTTATTTGATGTTTGCACTAATCATTTAGCAAACCATTTCTCAAATTAAATTATTTTTCTTGAAGTTTTCTTCCATTCATCCTAATTTTAACACCCACAAAGAACAAGTTAAATTCCTTTTCCATATGTCTACCCTTCAGTTATCTGATGACAGTGGGCCAATCTTGGTATTATTTTTACTCTGTAATAAATTATTTTCTGTTCTTTCAACTGTCTTTAATAAAATATAGTTTCAAGTCCTTTCAACACATTGGCAAATGTTGTTTTTGTACTTTCTATGTGTCAGGCACTGTGCTAGGTGAAATGACACTAATGAACAGGATAAAATCTCCCACTTCTCAGGACACTCTTGGTCTAATGGGAGAAAATGGATAAGATGGAAAATATATACAAAACTCCATAACAAGTGCTATAATAAAATTCTGAACAAGATCTTTTAAGGATGGGGAAGATGAAGAGTCTAAATCCACCTGGAAGAGAGAGGGGACAGCAGGTAGAGGGGATTAAAGATTCAGAGAATCCTTAGTGTATGATGCCTGAGAAGTGTCTTGAATGTTCTACAGGAATTTTCCATTTGAACATAGAAACAGAAAGCAGAAATTGCTAAATACAATCAGGTTTTTTATGTCATTGTGCTATGGGACCTTTCTGCTACATAAGATAAAGCTTCCTTTCTGAAGCCATAGGTTTCTATTGCACCATACTCTGCTCTAATAATTCTTTTTCTCTTTTAGGCACTCTTGATCTTGCCCCTTTCCCTCCTTTGTTGTCATTTTTGAGGCTTATTTCCTCTGTATACTGCTTTTCTCATTTTATATAGTCCCCTTTAAAAATTTCATTTACTTTTATGGTTTCCACTGTGTGTTAAATGTTGATAATTTCCAAACAAATCTCCCTCCTGGACCTCTCTCCTGGACTTCACCCGTGTATGAACTGCCTACTTGACATTTCCACATAGATGATCCACAAGTACCTCAAATTCAGTATATCCAAATGAAGTCCTCCTTCCATGTCTATTACTTGGATGGAACTAGCCCTACCTACACAATCACCTATATTAGAAACTCTGGGAAACAGTCCTGACTTCTCTCCCTTATTCTATATATACAATCACTGAGTCTTATGTATTGATCCTCCTCCATCTCTCCCTCTATTCTGTCTTAAACCACTAAGTACCGGCTTTCTTTATTTATACCTTGAACTCATATAACAACATCCTCTTGACTAGTCATTTTCATCACTTAACAATTCTATTCATAGTTACTAAAATGATCTACTAACCAGGGAGACTTTTAATATGATAGCATTAGGAGATCCACTGATCTACTCACTAGTGAAACTGGTGAAAACTAAAAAAAAACAAATGAAAATATTTAAAGCCTCTTGAAATAGTCATAAAAGTAAACAGCAAATGAGGGTGGGGAACCTATTTAAAAATACTTATGAAAATTCAGTAAGAAAAGCAACAGACTCTTACATTCGAGCCAAGATCACTCCTCTCCCAGCAAGAGCTCCACTCAGACCACTTCAGCCAACTATTGCTTAGATTAGGGCTTCTTCTTAGAAAGAACAGAATTTAGCATTTCTAATCATATCCCCAGCTACCTGATGGTGAGAGTAAGTTCCAAGCAAGTCTAATTGAGAAGTTGTGTCTCCTTTCTCCCCACCCTCCACTGATGGAACAGAGGCTCTACTTTGCTTAGTACATTCTGAATACTGGCCCTGACATCTCTTGTTCTGGCTTATGATATGATAATTCCATGCCAATAGAGGCAACTTGAAGGTATGATAATTGCTGCTCATTCCCTCCACTGAGTGGTTTCAGCAACTAGAGATGTTACCAATAGAAAAATTTGTCATTATCCCATCTCCTTGCTCCAGAACCCTGACTCAGAGCTTTAGCTTCTGGGGAGTAAACAGACATAAAATAGATAACTCCTAACCTCTTTTCAAAGAAAATGACTTCATTTGCAAGAGGGAATGAAGTTCAAGCCTAAATGCACTTTAAAAATAGAGGTGATGGGACCAGCAGTTGGTGTAATGGCTATGTCACTGGACTCCTATGTAGTCGACTGCAGTTCGAGTCCCAGACTCAGTGGCTTAAACTCACGCTTGGTGCATGTGCGTGCATGCCCAGGATCCCGAGAGAAGAATGGAGGAGAGGGACTGCAGCGTGGCCAACCCCCCTGGGGGGTGATTTCTCCCTTTCTGTCTCTCTGTCTCTCTCTGTCTTTCTGGCAAGTGCACGCTCCCTATAGCAAAAACCTCTCCAAAAAATAAATTAATTAATTAAGGTGTTTGTGGTAAAAAGGCAACTAAAAGTAGATTGAAGATACAGACTTAAGTGTATGCCAGCTCATTTGAAAGAGAGAACTAAGGAATAGGACAGCTGGGTAGGTGAAAGCAGGTCTTGGGTTCAGAATAAAAATTAAGCACTTCAAAAACTATCTCTTCTAGGGAGGTAAAACTTCACTGGATTCATTTGTACAAGGAAGTATGCTCCCAAGTCATTATCGAAAACTATAGTGCAATAAACTTTCAATCAGTGGAGTTTAATAGCTGAGTTTAGTCAGGGGAAGAATAAGAGAGCCTTCCTAAACTACTGACATTGCAAAGTAACCTAAAGCTGTGCCTCTTTGGAAAACATCAGAGGCTGAACACTATGAGAGGAAAAGGAATAAATACTACTATAGTAATCTAATCCAACATCCCCCAAAAAACAAGTAAATAAAAATAACAAATATGAGGGTAGGGTAGTACATGCTCAGTTGCTAAAATATTGGGTTGTTGGAAAAGTCATGACATATTTTTGCATAGAAAAACACGTGTGACTTTTTCAACAACCTAATATATAAAATTTCTGATTTGCAACAAAATAAATGAGTAGTGCAAAGAAACAAGAATGCATACCTACACACTGGAATAAAGACAGACAACAGAAATTACATATGAGAGAGATCAGATAACATATTTACTGAAAAATATTGAAGTGGCCATTATAAATATGTTCACAGAACTAAATGAAACTATGATTAAAGATATAGAGGGAGGTGTGATGACAATGTTGCATCATATATAGAATATCAGTAGTGATAGAAATCATTTTAAAATATCAAAGGGAAATTAGGTGGTTGAAAAATACAATTTTGAAATAGAAATGTTCACTTGAGGGGGTTCAACAATAGATTTGAATGAACAGCAGAAAGAATAAGAGTTCCTAGAGATAGAGATTATGCAGACCAAATAACAAAGAAAAAAAGAAAAAAATGAAGAGAACCTCAGAGAACTGTGGAATACCATAAAGCACATAAACATATGCATAATGGGAATAGCAGAAAGAAGAGAGAGAGAAAATGGAGCACAACAAAGAGTCAAAGAAATAATTACTGAAAGCTTCCCAAATCATTATTTTAAAAAAAAGCCTATATATCAAGACAACACAATGAACTCCATGTACGATAAAAAAGATTGACAAATCATGCTAGGCATGGCCAAAATCTCAAGATGAAAATGGAGAAGATTTTGCAGTGTGGCCATCCCCCTATGGAGAGTTATTTCCTCCATCTCTGTTTGTCTGTCTCCAGTAAGTGCACATAATACATAAATCATTCTAGAATTTAGCTCAGGATCAATGTCATGCTTACTGTTTTTAGTGAAAAACAAAAAAGGTTTGGTTTACCTCTAATTTTCCATCACCTAGTTTATAATAAGAGGGATACTAAAACATTTAATTCTACTAAACATATCCATAAAAATCTCTGACTGCATACTATATGGCAGTGCTAATAAAATGTAGATAGCTACATAGCCTTCAGGGCTCTTGACAAATGTGATATCTATCAATGCCCTGAAATGTAATTTGTTTGAGTCTGGAGGCTGGAAGGTAAATTATGTGAACCATTCCTAGGATCCTCTGATCCACTATAACAACCTACAATTCCTAACAATTAAGTCTAGCATTATCAAAAAGATGTCAAATCCTTTCTTCATATCTTCCATTCAATAGCTGTTTTTATTATTTTTTAAAATTTATTTATTTCTTCCATAAGGGAAAGTGAGAGAGGAGAAACAGGAGGGAGAGAGAGTTCCTCAACAGGGTTTCCACACCATGATCCAACCTCAGCCTCAGGAGGCCAGGATCACAACCACGCATAGGTATGCCTGGCACGTTTAGGGAGGTCCTGGGACTCAACCCAGGATCTTTCCCATGCAGGTCTCATTGTATGTGTGTTACCACTCTGCCACCTGGCCCTCAAGAGCTCTGTTTTTATTATTCACTATACCACTTAATCACAGCCATGATTACATTTCTCAGCTGTCTCTCCATTATCAGACCTAGTCTTTGATCTCCAGAAATTATAGTTAAGTTCTATAATTATCAATTGAGTGGTACACTCCCTCTGCCAGCTAAGTGTTTCTGAATTTTGTATAAATTTAACTGCTGTAGTGTTGTATCTGGTATTCTAAATATAAAATTCTTGAATTAGCTGGATACACAGGCTTTTAACCAATTCTATTAGACTCAATTACAAATATCTTACATCATACATATCATAAATGAGAAAAACCTTGGTTTTTCAGTTCCATCCTCTCCCTGTCTACTTTCAAAATTACATCCCATTTCTACAAGGATCAGTGTGCTATGAGAACATTAAATTTCCTTCTTTCTGAAGGTTAAAGTCAAGGAGTACGTCTGTAGTCTCTTTGTTATGTCCTTACATTCAGAATATCAGACAATCTGTGATATTTTTAACTTTGTAATTCATTCTTTTTTATGTTTCTTCATACAAGCACCACTCAGACAAATAATACTTGAAGATAAATCATATTGATATAAAGCATGCATTTTCATATCAGAAAACTACTTCTACTGGCTAAAAAACAGTTTGCACAGGACATTTAAAGGCCCTCAAAGCTGGTTGTTTCCATAAGTTTAATTTTTATTTTGAAAATAAACATGTATCTGTGTTTCTGTATCAGCTCCTTGCAATTTTATCCTTTCTTCCCAGTAAGTTTTATTGTGATTAATTGACTGAAACATAAGTCAAAATTTGTCTAGAAAAAAAAATGCTCAATACAAAACAGTGTGTTTGAGTTATTAAATCACAGATCAATGTCTTATGCATTGCATCTTCAAAGGTCATATTTTTAACTCTATCTTTACATAAAAAATACAGTGAATAGTTCAATATAGATTACAGGAAGTTCATTGCTGTTACAATCTAAATTTGTGTTGTGGTATATTTGTGTCTGTGAATGATTAGACTGAAAAAACTCCCATGTCTGGTAGCTCATAGTTCCTACAGTAAGACCTTGCTGCTTTGTCCTGTCTTGGTTATTCTAGTCTTACAATGAAATACTGAAGGCTTGGTTTAATGTCTGATTCTAGTGTTGGCTCTACCAAGGCTAATCTTGGATTAATCTCTCTAAGCCTGCATTTTCAAAATACAAAACATTGGCATAAAACCCCTACCCAGTTTTCCTCGACAAGGAAAAGTATAGACAAGACCACCTTTTACATTTTTTTTTTTTGTTAAGAGTTTTTTGCCTTAGGGTGTGTGTGCTCTTGAAGAGAGAGAGAGACAGAGATATTGAGAGGGAAAGTGAAAAATCATCCCCTGGAGGGGGATGGGATGGCCATGCCACAATCCCTTCTCCTCCATTCTCCTTCTGGGATCCTGGGCATGCACACACGTGTGCCTGGCATGATTTTCAAGCCACCGGGCCTGGGACTCAAACCACAATCAACCGTGTGGAAGTCCAGCAATGTAAACACTACTCCATCTGCTGGCCCCAGCCAAGAACATTTTTTTTTGGAGAGGTTTTTGCTATAGGGTACGTGTGCTCACCAGACAGACAGAGAGAGACATAGAGACAGAAAGCGAGAAATCACCCCCCAGGGGGGATGGCCATGCCGCAATCCCTTCTCCTCCATTCTCCTCTTGGGATCCTGGGCACACACGCACAGGGGCCTGGCATGAATGTTAAGCCACCGGGTCTGGGACGTGAACCACGGTCAACTATGTGGGAGTCCAGCAACATAGCCATTACACTAACTGCTGGTCCCCCAAGAGCTTCTTAAACCAACAATAAAATCAATGATAGAAAGCTGCCCAGTGCTTACGGGAGGCTATAGACAAAAGGTATCAGCCATCATCCCCTATAAGCTATACTTATGGGTCAGGACTACTTACAGGAGTAAAAGGTTTTCCTCTTGATAGAAGATTGGGTTAACTGAGAGTAGAAATCCAGGCAACATCTGTTGACATGTTTTTGGAGGGAGACCAGCAAGGCACAATCTTCAATGTAGGTTTATAACTGTGAAGGAATTCTCTCCATTGGATTGAGATTCCCTCAGATATAATGTGGACAACATATTCCACTGTGATTTCCCATGGTATTTCTACCACAGATTATACTAGAGCAAAAAAAGTTCTGCAAAATATATCATTGTTATTGTTATATTGATTACAATTGAAGATAATCATTTACGTCCCTCAAAGTTCCAGACTGAAATTTCCTGTAGATAGAGTATCAGCTGAACTGTTAAAGTGTTTTCAGACCTTAGTCCAGTATAAGTTATCTGGGAAACTCGTGAAAATATAAAGCCCTGGTTCCTACCTAAAGAAATTTTGTTACAGAAGGTTTGGTATGGGGAGGACCTTAGGAATCTGCATTTTTTTTGAGAGAGAGATTTTTGCTATAGGGTACATGCAATCACCAGACAGACAGACAGAGACAGAGAGACAGAAAGCGAGAAATCATGCCCCTAGGGGAGATAGCCATGCTGCAATCTCTTCTCCTCCATTCTCCTCTTGGGATCTTGGGCACGCACACACAGGCACCCGACATAAGTTTTAAGCTGCTGGGTCTGGGACTTGAACCACGTTGATTACATGGGAGTCCAGCAATGGAACCATTACACCATCTGCTGGTCCCAGATTCTGCATTTTTACCAGTTCTTCTGCCAAGTCTGTTGAAAAGTGACCCATGGATCTCTTTCCTGGCTGGAACCATGGAGGGTATTCAAGAGAAGAAAAATAAGTTTCCTGCTGAGGCAGAAACCAAGAAAAAGGCCCCTGCTGTGGCAGAAGTCACCAAGAAAAAGGTTCCTACTGTGCTAGAAACCCTTAAGAAAAAGCGAAGGAATTTTGCAGAGCTGGAGATCAAGTGCCGGAGAAATAAGTTTGCTCAAAAGATGCTTCAAAAGGCAAGGAGGAAGCTTATCTATGAAAAAGCTAAGCACTATCATAAGGAATATAGACAGATGTACAGAACTGAGATTTGCATGGCCAGGATGGCAAGAAAAGCTGGCAACTTCTATGTACCTGCTGAACCTGAATTGGCATTTGTCAATCAGATCAGAGGTATCAATGGAGTGAGCCCAAAGGTTTGAAAGATGTTGCAGCTGCTTCATCTTTGCCAGATCTTCAATGGCACTCTTGTGAAACTCAACAAGGCCTCAATTAACATGCTGAGAATTGTGAAACCATATATTGCATGGGAGTACCAGAACCTGAAGTCAGCAAACTACAAACGTGATTATGGAAAAATCAATAAGAAGAGAATTGCTTTGACAGATAACTCTTTGATTGCGCAATCTCTCGTTAAATTCAGCATCATCTGCATGGAGGATCTGATTCATGAAATCTATACTGTTGGAAAATGGTTCAAAGAAGCAAATAACTTCCTACGGCCCTGCAAATTATCTTCTCCACGAGGTGGAATGAAGAAAAAGACCACTCATTTTGTAGAAGGTGGAGATGCTGGCAACAGGGAAGACCAGATCAACAGACTTATTAGAAGGATGAACTAAGGTATCCACCATGATTATTTTTGTAATCTGCTCAGTGAAAAAACAGTATCTGTTTTCAGACTTAAAAAAAGAAAAAAGAAAGAAAGAAAAAAAAAAAGAAAAGTGACCCATGGATTACATTTTGAGAAACAATGACATTTGTGTCAAGACATGCCTTGACATTCCTTAGCTATCTCAAAGTTCTAGAATGTCTGAAATTTTACAATTGGTATAATGAATATTCCCTCTATAGTCACACAATTTTGGGGGAAAATATTTCAGAATCTCCTGGAGTATTCTGCAAATGGTCTCTCTCCCTAAGACCTTATTTCATTTTCCTTCATTGGGTATCACTACCACTAATTGAGCTGATTTGTGTGTGTGTGTGTGTGTGTGTGTGTGTGTGTGTGTGTGTGTTTGAGAGGTTTTTGCTATAGGGCACGTGAACTTGCCAGAAAGACAGAGAGAGACAGTGAGACAGAAAGCGAGAAATCTCCTCCCCCCGGGGGGATGGCCACACCGCAATCCCTTCTCCTCCATTCTCCTCTTGGGATCTTAGGCACGCATGCACACGCGCCCAGTGTGAGTTTAAGCCACCGGGTCCAGAACTCGAACCATGGTCAACTACATGGGAGTCCAGTGACATAGACATTACGCTAACTGTTGGTCCTGTGAACTGTTATGTATGCATATATGCTATATCCTCAGCTGTGTTAGAGAGGAAATTGTTATTTTAAATAATAATACCTAATAATTATTGAGCACTGCTTTCAAACATTGTAATAAACATTTAACATCACATGGGATATAAACTACCATTATCTCTACTTGACACATATGTAAACTTAGGGCTTAAAATGTTAAGGACTTGGGACCAGCAGATGGCATAATGGTGACATTGCTGGACTGCCACATAGTTGAGCATGGTTCGAGTCCCATACCTGATGGCTTGAAACTCAGGCCAGGAGCATGTGTATGTGTGCCCAAAATCCCAAGAGTAGAATGGAGGAGAAGGGGTTGTGGTGTGGCCATCCCCCTAGGGAGTGACTTCTCACTTTTGTGTCTCTGGTGAGTGAACACACGCTATAGTAAAAGTCTCTTAAAAAATAAAAAGGTTAAGGACTTCTACAAGGTACACATTTATTAGTGATGTAACAGGGATTAGAACCCACAACTCTGCAACACCAAGTTCTGTGCTCTTAACCACATTGCCAAGTTCTGTGCTCTTAACCACATTGCAGAGTGGTTTGAAGATATATTCCAATGGATAAGGAATTCTTTTACAAGCATCTCATATAAAGGGCAATGAACCCTGAGATTAGCACAATGCATCACTGACACCTCAGGGACCTGAGAGAGCAAGCAAGTTGGCCCTGCTAGGTTATTATCTTTTGTAAATAGTCTTTTCTGCTTGTCTGGACAGGTGAACAAGTGAAGGGCAAAATTTGATAGGGAGGAAACAAATATGCTAATTTAACTTCTATGAAGTTTACATAAAAATTAGTTTCAGCTTCAACACCATGGTTGTGGGTACCTGAGAATTTATCAGACATACTCCACTGTCTTAAACTGCTATGAAAAAAGTGAAATGCAAATTTGAACGAAACATCCCTTTGTAGGGCCCTCCTTGGAAAGAAAATTGAGCATGAAGTTGCCTCCTGTGCTTACTTGTATGGTAAATGACTAATAATAGTAATTTTGGGGGCAACTATTGAAGGACAGTGGTTTGCAAGCCTCCTAGCTGTATGACAAACATGTACCTGCAGCTCCATTACAGTGAAAAAGTACTACTAATAAAAATTCATTTAAATAGAATGAAGCTATTCTCATCAATGCAGTCTTCTCCAATAACTGAAAGTTGATCAGAAGATTTGTCTGGCTTCAGTTTTTATTATAGCACTAATTTACTATGAATTGCATTTCCTTGCTAAGGATGATACAGTAAACATAAAAATCTTTCTCTTCTGAGTAAGAGTATTTTAGGGCATGCATATACAAATGGTCAATGTTTGTAAATGTTCCACTGGAAAATACCAAAGCAATGAAGGAATTGGGGTAGTACCAGGGAATGACATCCAACTTTCCAGATAGGGCCCACTTAAGAGGGATTTTCAGTCTGAATTCTCCACAATCCAGGGTTTATTCATCTCTCAAAGTTGCAATATTAAGCCTATATCATAGATACTGATTTATAAAACTAAAACCAAAATCAATTATTATTTTAAGACAAAACTGTCATTGTGACCAGCAGATGGTGTAGCAGTTACGTTGCTGGACTCCCACATGGCCAACTGCCATGGGAGTCCTGGACCCTGTGGCTTCCAACTCAATTCAGGCACATGTGCATGTGTACCCAAGATCCCAGGAGGAGAAGAGAGGAGAAGCGATTGGAGCATGGCCATTCCCCCTAAGGGGTGATGTCTTGCTTTCTGTCTCTCTGGCAAGTGTACACACCCTAAAGCAAAAATTTCTAAAAACAAAACTGTCTCAGAAACCAGAATTTTTTCCTTGATGTGACCACTGCTATCAAATCCTAGCTAACTAGATGTGTGCCTTTAGCAATGTCACATAGCCTCTTAAAACCTCAGTTTCTTCATATTTAAATTGGGGGCAATAATGATAATGACCTTTCCATGTGGTTCTTGAGAGAACTAAAGGAAATTTTACCTGCAAAGTGGTTAGTACAATGCCTGGCACATAGTAAGTCCTTAATCAATCCTATCTACTGTTACTATTATTACAATAAAAACATTGCTGGGTGAGGCTTTGTGTTTGAGATAAGATCTGATGCTCTGATGACCCTGGCTCACCTTTCAGTGAAGACTCAACAGAAGCAAAAGTTGGTAACCACTCTGAAACTATAATCAACAGCTTGCCTATTGCCACATTCTTGGAGACATTTTTGCTAATTACAAATACTATCATTTTAAAAATGGAAACCCTAATCACCACTAGATACTTCCACCGCTGTCATTGTGGAAGAACAAACCCAGTGTCCTGATGGGCAATAAAGAGACTTGTCATTTTCCTATGCCTCTACACTGGCTATCTAAGGTTTACAGTATGACATATGCTTGTGTATTGGCAATGATTCTAAAGCGATCTCCCTGCGTTTATTGATAAGTAATTCTAGCAAAGCCAAACTAAATAAAAAATACCCAAATCTTATGCATAGGTTATTAAAAATGTAGGACTAGAAAAAGGAAAATTTATTATAAGTTTTAAAATATCAACATATTTCTAAAAATTATCTGATATATTAAATAGAGGAAATTATATTAATTAATTAATTAATTTGTAGAGAGAGAGAGAGATTTTGCTATAGGGCATGTGCACTCGCCAGAGAGAGAGAGAGTAAAAGTGAGAAATCATCCCCCAGGGGTATGGCCACGCTGCAATCCCTTCTTCTTCATTCTCCCCTGGGATTTGTGGCATGCACATACATACACCCAGTGTGAATTTCAAGCAGCTGGGTTTGGGACTCAAACTTCAGTTGGTCATGTGGGAGTCCAAGTCCCCCAACCACCATGCCACCTGCTGACCCCAAGGGAATTTATTTTAAATTACTTCTTTTTCTCAATTGCACAAAAGCACATGGTTCCTATGAGGCAGAAATGAAAGAAAATTAGAAAATTAATATGCTTCTATATGACCTTAATCAAGAAAAAGAAAAACAAGTGGATAAAAGTAAAACTTACAGAGGTTTCTATGTTTTGAATGTATTCCTTAAATTTATGTGTTGGAGACTTCCCATCATAGCAGTGTTGAGAAGTGTGTGTGTGTGTGTGTGTGTGTGTGTGTGTGTGTGTGTGAATATTTAGTTCAGGAGGGCTGAACCCTCATGTATACACTAATGCCATTATATAGGGCTTGCAAGTGGGTTCACTCTTTCTTGTGCTTCTGCCACCTACTATGTGAGGCTACAGGAAGAAGACTCACAGCAGCTGCTGGTGTTTTGATCTTCAACTTAACCACTATGCCATCTGCTGGCCCCAGCCCAATTTTTGATAGCTAAAAGTCTTTGCAAATATATGCACATGTACACTATATATAAAGCAAAATTTAATACTTAAAATAATAAAAAAGCAGGATAAAAATGTATATAGCTCAGCATAAAAATGATCTTTGTAAGTATACAATTACTGAAAGAAGCCATAAAGGGAATGATTCATGTAATTGAGTATTTAGAAATAGAAACTTTCTGAGCCAGGTGGTATTACAGTGGTAATGCAACTGAACCAACATGAGAAAGGTCCTGGGTTCATATCTGGAACCTCCTTAAACTTATCAGGGGTGGGCACATGTGTCTGTGATCTATGCCTGCTGAGACTTGGGGTGGATCATGGTGTGAAAACCCTTTTGGGAATGTCTCTCTCCCTATGTCTCTATATATTTTTCTGTCTCTCCCACATGGAAGAAATAAACCTTACAAAAATGATAAACTTAATGATATACAGTGATTGAATGTAAAAAATAAAACATAAATAAATAAAAAATAAAAATGACAGACTTTAGAGACCAGCAGATGGTGCAATGGTTAAGTCACTGATTCCCATGTAGTTGAGCACAGTTTGAGTCCCAGCCCTGGTGGCTTAAAACTCACGCCAGGTGCATGTGCATACATGCCCAAAATCTGGAGAAGAGAATGGAGGAGAAGGGATTGTGGCATGGCCATTCCCTTTGGAGGATGATTTCTTACTTTCTGTCTCTCTCTGAGTCTCTGGTAAGTGCACACATCCTATAGCAAAAATGTCTCTCTTTAAAAATTTTCATGTATTAACTTCCCATAGATTGAAAGGCAAATGAGAGCCAGGATATATACGTGACAAAGAAAGGGTTAACACTTTTTTTATATAAAAGAATTTCTTTCAAATAACACATTAGTAATAGACACCCCTAAAGAAATTTGGACAAATAGAACATTCACAAAATTAATACTACACATGCATAAACATGTAAAAATGTTCCATCTTCCTTATCTATAATATATAAAATAATTCAAAATATCTTGTTTAGCCAATAAAACTTGCAAACATATAAAAGAGGGTTGACATATAGTATTGATGTGAGGACAAAATAGACTTTTTCCTGCTGGTAGAAGTAGAAACAATTTAAATCTTTCTGGAGGGCAATTTGTTATTAATAAAAAGTCATATAATCTGTCTAATCTCTAACCTTAAACCTCTACTTCTGAGAATTTATCCTTTTAGTCAGTCTGGCAATATTTATCAAAAGCCTTAACAGCATAACATAAACTTTATACTTCTATAAATATACATTAAGATTTATGGCAATTGTGTTAATCAAAGATTTTAAATGTGAAAACCTGGAAGTTAGCCAGTTGTCCAACAAGAAAGAATTGATTATATAAATTATACTTCCATATTATGGGCTCGTACTAAACCTTTAAAACTCCTGTTCTTAAAAGACAGTAAAAGATTTTGGGGAAAAGTTTTTTTGTATAATGTAAAGTAAAAATACTACAAATAGGGGCCCATCTGTGGCATGGTGGTTAAGGCAACTAGATCCCATATGGCCAACTGTGCAGTTCAAGTTCCAGACCCAAGGCTTGAAAAACATCCCAGACAATGTGTGCATGTGTGCCCAAAATCCCTAGAGGAGAATGGAGGAGAAGGGATTGAGGCTTGGCCATCCTTCTTGGGGAGGGGGGGTGCTTTCTCACTTTTCTTCTCCCCCTCTCTCTCTCTGTGAGTGCACACACCCTATGGAATATTATTTTAAAAATACGATTTATTTATATAGTATTGTTCCAATTTTCTGACACTTGTGTACACATTAAATATGTGTTTCTGTATATCTGGAAACATTTCTATATCTAGTTATATAGCTCTAAAAGCAGAAACTGAGAGATTAGAAGGTACAAAAGCAGGGAGGCCAATTGTAGATACTAGAAGGGGGTGGGTAATAGGAGGGCAGGATCAGGTGAAAAAACAAACAAAACATTTAATAGACACAAGAATGAAAAGCTATATGTTAATGATAATGCATAGGATAATGTCTTTGACTTGGTTAATATGCACTGTATTCATTCTGGGAAAAACCATGTTGTACACTGTAAAGATGTACAGTGATTAAATGTATACTGAAATTTCTTAATTAAAAAAAGCATATAATGAAGAGGGAATACATCAAAATATTAGTAATGTTCATTTCTGGTTGGTTAGTACTATAACTTCTTTTTACTTCATTCCTCATGCTTTTCACATATTACATTTTAAAAATGTGCAAACAATTGAACCATAGAATGTTTACCAAAATAATTTGCATAGCAAACGTGGACTTTGAACAAGAAGAGTTATTTATGGGATTCAAATTACTGTGATTTTCTTGGACAGTTGCTTCTGCGATTTTTTGGTTCCTATGCCAATATTGCTAATGAACCCTCTTTACGACCAACTTATTTTTTTCTTGAGCTATATGAATGTATTGAGTTTATATTCAGTTATTTCTGGTCTTAAAGAAGTTCTGTGTTAAGGACATGGAGAGATGAGGGTGCATGTTCTATAAACACCCTAACAGTACCTGGAACTGGGGACAGAAAAGGTACAGGAAATTTAGCTGCCTGTAGATAAACTCCAACTTCAGCCTGGTATAAATTTCAATATTAATAATCCCCCTTTTACTTGATTTCTTCTTATAGTATGAAAATCTTATTTAAAAGCTCAATTATATGAGTGAAATACGTTAACTGTATTCCAGTAAAGCAAAGCTCTTTTTCAGCTGTTCCCATTTCTTCAGCTCTTCTCTTAGTAGTTTCTGTATTCAATGCTAAAATGCAGGCATTGACTCTGCTAATTAAACTTGGACTTAATGACCCACTCCTACTGCTTCTTTCACATCTGTGAATTTACTATTATCTGTTACTGCTCTGTATCTGCTAAGGTTCATATCATGTTCCCTGCTTGACTTCCTGAGCACTGAAAATTCTGGTCCCTTTGTTAAAAGCAGAAGATAAAGTCCCAACCATGTATGCCCTACATTTGTATATATGAAAACTATAATTGCATTTTTTTTCTAGCCAAAAGGTTTCTCTTCACCTAACAACCTCTCTAGATTTTTTCTTCTCCTTGAATGAAGTGACTTGAAACTCTCTCCCTCCCACCTGATCAATAGCTTAGCTGGATGCTATATAAAGTTTGCATTCAATTGTTTCCATAGCAACCATCGCACACAGGATTAGATATAAAACTACTTTTCTGGTATAACTGATTTCTGATAAAAGGCTTAAAGTTGCCAAACAGCTTTCTAGAACAAAACTTTTGAGAACACAGTTAAACAGAATTTAGTAATGTTGTAAAACAAGTAAAGAGAAAAGTTCGCCACTTGCTGTGGAAATACAAATAACCCTAAGGGTGCTTGCATTTTAATACCAAAGCCTTTTAATCTTTGAATGAGTCCACAGCTACCAGATGGACTTGCTCCCTACTTTAGAGAGAAGATTGAGGCCATTCAACATGAACTCCTGAAAATTGCCTTGCCTCCATTTTATATTTTTTTATCTACCGATCTTTTCCTCTTCCTTCCTATCTTAAGAGAAGCATCCTTCCTACATTCCAACACTAACCTTTCTGCTGCGTTCTTATTCTCATCTCTTCCTGTCTTCCTGGAACCTCATTTCATCAATCATCTACATCTTCAGTATTTCCCCTTCCACTGATTCCCTCCTGTTAGGCAGGAGACCCCTGCAAATCTTCCTCCATTCTGTAAAACTTTTATCTCTGCTTCTTTTCCAACTTATAGTCCCATCTTTCTACTTGCTTCAACTTTTCATTTGGAATCTGCATTTGCTGTCTTCATTTTTTCATCTCATATTCACTCTTTAATAACTTCGTATTTCGTTTCTAGCCTGTGGCCTCTGGACCTCCAAAACCAAGAACTGAGTAAATCTTTATTCATTATAAATTATCTAGTTCATGATATTCATTTACTAAACAACAGAGAACGAAATCAATCATCTACACTCACCTCATCCACGGAAACTACTTCTCTTCCTTACTTTCCTTTTCTAAGTTAGTGCCCTTATCATCCTCTCAGACACGCAGGCTAAAAATCCTTGCATTAACTTCAACTTTCCCCTACCTATTACCCTCTCATATCCAGTCAATATTCAAGCATATTAATTCTACCATAGAAGCATATCTTCCCTATATCTTCTTTATATTTCCAGTGGGGTAGTTCAGGTCATTATGTCTTGGTTAGACTACTTAAAATTTATCCTAACATTGTGTTTCCTGATTCTCTTCTTCCTACACCATGGTCTACAAATTTCATTTATAGTCATTGTCCTAAAGAAAATAAATTAATCATTCATTCATTTGTTCAGAAGTATTTATTGATTACCTATTATATCTAGTGTTATCAAACTACACAATTCCAGGAGACAATATTTGCAATGTAGCACATGTGAATGGTATCTGCTGGAATTATGCAGATTATAAACTGTGTGGCTATAGGCAACAGCCCTAATTATGTTCAAGGCACTAATCTAGCCACTAGGGACACAGAAGTGAACAGAAGAAAACTTCCTGTGCATATGGAGTTCTCAATCCAGTGGTGGAAGACAATAAATAAGTAAAACCAGACCCAATCATGTCAATTCTAGCTCAAAAGCCTTCAGTATTTTCTCATTAAAAGTAGAAAAAAATGAAACCTATTTCTGATATTGTAACTTTCCAGTGGCTAGCTACTTTCCTTACCTTCTCCCTGGAGATACCTACAGTCTAGTGATACCAGACCACTTCAATTCATTCTTCAAAACATGCCTTGCACTACACTGCTATATTATGTTTGTCCTTCCACCTCAAATATACTTCTATTACAATTCTATCTGTTCAAATTGTTGCCATTTAAAACATGTCTCAAATGTCACACTTTCCAAAAATCCTCCAAAATCTTCATAATTAATATCTTTTATCCCTCCAATGAGCAGGTTCATTGTCTAAAAAAGAAAGAAAATAATGGGCCCTAGAATCAGATAGACCCAAGTTTGAATTCTAATTGTTCAAATAAGAGTTGAGACCTTGAGAAAATTGTTAAATTCTTAAGAGACTGTTTCTTGATCTGTAGAATGGTGATTATAATACATACCTTGAAGAATTGTTATAAAACATAAGTGGAGTGTCTACCAAGTACTAAGTACTTGGCACACAGTAGGCACTTCATACAGGCTGTTTATCTCGGATTTAAATTATTCCCTCTGCCACTATATAACTAAATATATAACCCTGAGTAAGATTCTTAGCCTTCCTTAAGCAGTTTTCTTATGTGTAGAGTAGAAAAACCATATTTAACTCTCATGATTATTTTAAGAATAAATTAACACTCAGAGTGTGTTAAGAATAAGTACAGTGCCAAGTATAAAGCTTGGCACAAAGGAGGAACTTTAAAAGAAGTGAGTTTCTGCTTACCATATTCTGGCCTAAATCATAGTGGTATGTATATGTGTGCACATGGACATGTGTCATATTCTGTTTTTCCCAGTAGATTATGAACTCCTCAAGCCAGGTACTTTGTTTCCACTCAGCTTTCTACTGCCCCCACCACTTTTCACAGTGTGTCCCTTGAACTTGGCTGGCATTGAACTCTTATTTGCTGTATTCCCCTTCCTGTCCTTGACTCTTCCTTTCCTTCTTTCCTCTTCTGATATTACATAAAAGATCATAAGTATTTATATTGGGACCAGCAGTTAGCACAATGGCTATGTCCCTGGACTCCCACGTAGTCAATCGTGGTTCGAGTCCCGGACCCAGTGGCTTAAACTCACGCCGGGTGCTTGTGCGTGCATGCCCAAGATCCCGAGAGGAGAATGGAGGAGAAGAGATTGTGGCGTGGCCATCCCCTCTGGGGGGTGATTTCTTGCTTTCTATCTCTCTGTCTCTGTCTGGCGAGCGCACGCACCCTATAGCAAAAACCTCTCCAAAAAAAAAAAGAAAAAAAAAAGATCGTAAGTATTTATCTTATGGTACTCATCACAATCTTCCTTCCTCACTGTGTCCTTCTCTTGTCATATCTGCCACCATAAGCTTTTTATGCCACAATGCTGACACATAGGTTATCGGATGCTTGAGTGACAGCATAGTCTTATTCATCTCTGTGTCACCTCTTAGAAAAGGCTCGGTCTGGACTTTTATGTAGTAGAAGCTAAACACCTTGGTTAATTTAAATTAAATCCTCATTACCTGCACCATAAAAGTCTCTAATGGGAGATTTTGCTGAGGTTAATCATGAGAAGTCCAAGCTTATCAGACATAAGAAGAAGTATATTTGGATGGCACAGATCAATTGTGTGGGCCCAAATATCCTGAGTATCTGTGTGATGAGTGATGCATCTCTTAAATGTCTTACACAGTTCAGCTACAGAAATGAATGTGTAAGACAATTTTCATAAGCAAGGCGAGGCTGATTCTTTTTGATTTTGTCCATTAGATCTGCAGTTTGATAAAGTGTTAGACTGCTTACTGTAACATTACGAAGATATTTGAGAACAAATTCATTTAACCAAGATATCAACTTTAAGAAAAGAAATCACAGTTAGATTCTGATTATACTACAGTTCTGTACTTTTCCCCCCAGGATCTTTGATCACAGTGTTTTATATTAAATTCACATCAGAAAGTCACAAAGGTGACAGCTTCTCATTTGGGTTTAACACCTAATATATAGTCATAAACTGCTGTGCTAAGTCAGTCCTCACAGATCCATTTAAAGTGCTAGCTCTGTACTGACAGATGTGCTGACTTCTAGTAAAAACTGCCCGATGTATTTTGCTTCATATTACTTGGTTTTGTGCTGGATGATGAAAGTTCACTACTAATGATTTTGCTTTTGTCAGCAATCAAGTTGTTCTTTACATCCATTTTATCCTCTCCTAATAAAAATCCAGGAGTTATTGTGACAAAAACAAAAATGGTCACCCTAAGGATCAACAATAAAATAGAGTATGAGGAAGCAGAAAGTGGCCCTGGGAGCCCCACACCAAATTTTTTGACTCGTCTTTGTTTTATTGGATCTGTGCAAAGGGTGGAAAGTCCAAACCCCAAACAATGAGAGAGTTGTTGTATAAACTGTAATATGTGCATAAAGCAGTATGAATACACTTAAAATGACATATCTTCGGGAAAAAAATTACCCAAAACACATTATCTTGAAAAGAAAGAATTAAGGGGCCAATAAGTGATCTGGTGGTTAAGGTGCTGGACTCCCACATGGCAGACTATGGTTCAAGTCCTGGACCTGGTGGCTTGCCTTCTCACTTTCCCCTTCTCTCTCTCTCTCTAATCAAATTAAAAAAAACAAATATAATTAAATTAATTATTTTAAAAAGGAAGAATTAAAACAGAATATAAATACATGTAATAAAAATTCACCTCCTGAATGTTCTATTTTTATTATTTTCCTGTGGGGCAAGATGGATTTTTCTCCTTCCCATTGTCTTGAAGATTATGAAAGCTGGAGGCTAAGAAAAGAAAATTTTGTAGCATAACTTGAGGCTGCGAAGAAGGCAGACACTGTTTATTTACATAGTAAAGATGTAGGAAATAATGCTAGAAGGAAAGCTATTCTTCCAAGAATATAAAGGCTGGGTTTTGCTTTTCAAAAATACACCTGAAGCATAGACTCCATGAGAGTTTATTTTTGTTCCTTCAAGATTCAAAGTCCCCAGTTTTCTATTCAGTAGCTGAACTGGACAAAACACACAAATGGACAGATGGTTTTTACCCTATGGCCAGATATAAAGGGGCAGAACTTCAATTTTAAATAACCAAAAAATTTTGAATGTCAAAAGAGAACAGGTGTAACTATGTACTAGCTATATAATTCATACCATACTTTAGAGTTAAGGTCCCACATCCACCATGGGACAAGGTGAAGAGAGTGAGAAAGTTGCATCAGAACCTTCATCACTTTGCGAACTCTGTGAGATAGATTAAACCATTTAAACGTGAGATAAAAAGTTCTTCAGGATCTGAGACCAGCAGATTGCCAACAGTCATGTTGCTGGACTCCCACATGGTTGATTGTGGTTAAAGTCCTGGACCTGGCAGCTTAAATTCACACCCGGTACTTGTGCGAGCATACCCAAGACCCCAAGAAGAGAATGGAGGAGAAGGAATTGCAGCATGGCCATCCCCTCTGGGGGGTGATTTCTCCCTTTCTGTCTCTCTGTCTCTCTCTGTCTTTCTGGTAAGCACACATGCCCTAATAGCAAAGATCTCTCTAGAAAAAAAAAGAAAAAGTTCTTCAGGATCCAATGCATTTTCTATTTTTTGCCAACTATTTTAGCATACACTGTACCCATCTCCCACTCCTTCATAAAGGACATAGGACCAGAGTTAATTACATTTATAATTATTTCTTCCTAGCATTAAATATTTCTATAAATGACCTCATGATATTCTACTTGATGGACTAATTTATGTATTACTGGGCTGCAAGGATGTAGGATTTGATAGCAGAATTTTTACTTGCAGGGACAGAACATAGGGGGATATCAGCCACCTCTATAAGGTTATGTTTAAAACTATGAAACACTATGTGTCCCAGGTTAATATTCAGGGAGTGACACACATAGTAACACCTACCATTTATAACTGAGCACAGGTAAACCTCAGGCCTACTCTATGATTATTGTGTCTTCATTTAGAAATGAGTAAGTGAAGTTTCCCTCCCAAAATAGCATACAGAGAGCTAGAAGTCAATAGCCTCTCTTTTTCCAAAAGCAGTGCTCTTTCCACTAGGCTTAGGTGCCAGGTAAAAAGAATGAAGATACCTGTGAAGAGAAGCAAGAAAACTGAATCCTGCTATCTAAAGGCACTAGGGAAACATAAGCAGTTAGAGATTAGGAGAGACTCGAAATGAGGGAATGGAAGGAGGAGTCAAGTAATAATCTCTCATTCATCAATTAATTTTGACATAACACACCTCCATATTAATTCTGTGGGTCAAAATAAAATTTACGCCTTCTGTTTTACAAAATGCCTTTAAACTTTGGGGCCCATTGCAGGGAAACTACCCAGAAATGGTTTACATGACACTTTTTCACAGTTGCCTTTTCAGCTTTGTCAAAAGAAATTAATTCCACTTATTCAAGGGTTAGGTCAAAGCAGTATTTTGTGGAAGCAGATCTTATTACTTTTTTTTTTCGCCTCACAGAAGGAAGAAACTGAAAATAAAACCTACAAATAAGGTTTTTAATCACACTGTTAGAAAGACTACACTGTTATCAAATTAGTTTAAAACCTAGGCTGTGAATTTGGCTATTATTTGTAATACAGTGTCTTGAGCTTTGTTGGACTCATTTTCATCTACTGAAAGTCAAAGCGAAGCAAACTTTTAAAGAATATCTTTATCGTGGGCCAGCTCTATGGCCTGCTGATTAAGGCAGTTTTATTCCATATGGCCAACCACAAGGTCCAAGTCTAAGACCCAAAGGCTTGAGAAACATACCAGGCATATGTGCATGCATGCATTCCCAAAGTTCTGAAAGGAAGGAGAAATGGAGAAGGGACTATAAGTGATCATTCCCCATGGGAGGTGCTTTCTCTTCTCCCTCTCTCTGTCTCTCTCTGCTGAGCACAGGCACCCTCTTAAAAAAAAGCTTCATCGATATATAATTTACATACCAACTAATTCACTCATTTAAGATGTATAGTTTTCAATTTAATAGTTTTTAATATAATCATAGCTGTGCATCCATCACCAAAATAAATTTTAGAACATTTTCAATACCTGCCCCCCAAAACAAAAAACCTTACATTTCTTAGCTATCATCCTCTAACCTGTTTGAAAGTAGGATGAGTGAGACTAAAAACAAGAACAAGGTCACATCAATAAAGTACTGCACAGGGGTTTATTATAGGGTAAACTCACATGCCAGAAAATGTTGAGTGGATGGTGACTCCAAGGCACTCACAGCTTCAACCTTACACTTGCTACACTTTATACACCTTCCTTCCACTGCTTCCCCCAAACCACTCCGGACCTTTAAAAGCTTTCAAAGGGGCTACACCTGGGGTGAAAATGTGTTTGCACCAGGCTCCAGAAATCAATCTATCTCAAGAATGGTCAGCTTGGTTGGAGAGGCAAAGCAGATTGTTATCTTAAGTGGCCATGCATGGCCAGGAGAAATGGAGGCCCTAAGATGACATCAGTCTTTAAAAATAGGGCTAGTCAGTCACATTCATATGCACCCTACAACACCAGCCTTAGGAAATCATGAATAAGTTCTGTCTCTGGAATATAACTTGTTACTAAATGTTTCCTGATTTTGAAGAGATCAGTATTATTCTTAAAGCCATCTGAAGAGAATATCTGAAATAGTCAACATTTGCCAAAAAAGGGAAAAAGAGCAGCACCATATTTTCTAATGTTAAGCCTGCTGTCACTACTTAGCTGGCAACCATTCTCTCTTCACTTTGGCTTTGAAAAATTTAAACACACTCCATTGTGCTGAGTGAAACAAGCCAGGCTATGAAAGAAAGATACTGTATGCATCCACTTAATATATACCGACTATCTGTACTCTATGGTAGAGATTGAAATATTGGAGGGCATAGAAGCAGTGAAAGTAGTTATGGACGCTGAAGACAATGTGGAATGGGGGGGAGAAGGGAAGAGTATAGAGAAGGATAACAAGAGAACAAATAGAGAGGCATGATAGTAGTGGGACACAGAAATGGTTTATTACGTGTTGATGATGATGTGTATAGTATTCTCAACTGGACTAATCTGAGAAGTATTTTGTGTTAGGTAAATTCTCTTTACAAACCAAATGATGTATAGTGATCAAATGTTTAAAAAAATAATGAGAATAATAATAATCTGAAAAAAATGAAAAGCTATTTGCTGATGATGCGGTGGATAGTACTGTCTTTGTCTGAACTGATATGTATGGTAATTGTGCTGTAAAGATACATGTGATTAAATGTAATATTTAAAAAATAAAATTAAAAATAGTTTAAACACACTCAGCAGACATAGTCTCTCCCTTTGTCATCAGGTAGGGTCTCCTAAACATACTTTCTTAGAATATTGACATCAGATTCTGGTAACAGTCTTCTTCAAGTAAATCTCAGTGAATGGAACAGGGGCTGCTGGAAGAGACCTGTGCTCTATACTGGCTATTATCTCCACTTTCTTCAAAGTTCTAAAAAACTTCAAAGTTCCCAATTTATTTCAAGATACAGCAGAAGAAAGATAGCATAATCCCTGATATAACACGCTTGGCAAAAATGGTGAAGCAAGTGACCTATGTCTTCAGAGATTACATGCCTTCTCTTTGGGCAGCCCCCTTCTTTTAGTTTGGAGACAGCATAATGTGGCAGAAATATCATGGTCGGGCATTGATCCATGCATAATTGTTTTGAATCCTTGATCCAATTACTAGGTGTATGTTCTTAATCTCTTTAATTCCTAGTTTCTTCTTCAATAAAAGAGTAATGCTACCATCCAACTGATAGAGTTATGATGAGAATTAAGTATAATTGTATATGTAGAAGCAGCATACAATATTTACATACCAATGCTCAGTAAATATTGGTTTGCTCTCTTCTCATTTTTTAAAGATTTCTTTAATGTATCATTATTATTATTATTCAATTGGCTATAGGACACATGTGCTTACCAGGGAGAGAAAGAGAGAGAGAAAATGAGAAAGCAAGCTGCCAGGGCCAGGACTCAAACTGCAGTCAGCCATGTCGGAGTCCAGAGCCTTAACCATCATGCCACTTGCTGGCTCCTCTTTTAATCACTTTTTTAAAACTTTATTATTTCTCAGGACCAACAGATGGTGTGATGGTTATGTAGCTGGATTCCCACATAGCCTACTGGTGTTCAAGTCTTGGACCTGGCAGCTTGTAACTCACATTGTGTGTGTGTGTGTGTGTGTGTCCAAAATCCCAAGAGGAGAATGTAGGAGGAGGGATTGTAGCATGGACATCCCCCTGGGGGGTGATTTCTTGCTTTCTGTCTGTCTCTCCATCAAGTGCATGTGCCCTAACAGCAAAAATCTCTCCCCCCAAAATATTATTTCTGGACCAGCCAGTGGCCTCTGGATCCCACATAGCTGACTGCATAGTTCAAGTCCTAGATCCGGCAGCTTAAAAAACATGCTGGGCAGGTGTGTGTGCATGCCCAAAATTCTGAAAGGAGAGAGAAATGGAGAAGAGATTGTGGTATGACCATTTCCCCACAGGAGGTATTTTCTCATTTTCCAGATCTCTGTCTCTGTCTCTCTCTGGCAGGTGCTCATGATCTCTGGAAAGTTTTTTTTTAAGTTTATTTATTTCTCCCATGAGAAAGAGACAGACAGATAATCATCCCCGACATGTGTCCTCATGCCACAATCTACTCTAAGCTTCAGTCAGCCTAGATCATGAGCACATGCACATCGGTGTATAAATGACCTGGGTTTAAATGACTCCATTCCTAATCAACTATAAATAACTTAATCTTTGGCTTCTTTTGTTTTCTCATGTCTCAGAAGATAACAGATTACAATGCTTCAAAATTTAATATGCATATAAATATTTGGGCATCTTGTTAAAATGTAAATTCTGATTTAGTAGCTGTAGCACATAGAATTCTAAGGTAGCATCCAAGATTTCTGTTCCCTAGTGTACATGGCCTGCATTGTTCTCTACCCTGAGACAAGTGGAGCCTGTATCTATGATATAATATCAGTCTCATGATTAGGTTATGTCATATGAAAAAACTGAAGGGGTTTTGTCAATGTAACATCCCAAATCAGTTGAATTTGAGCTGATAGAAAGGAGATGGTCCTGGACAAGCCTGAGCTAATTAGATAACCTCATTAAAAGAGGATCTGGAGGTCAGAGATGGAAGAAGTCAGAGACACTCTCCTTTGAGACAGGAAGAGACTGAGGTGAGGGACGTTCCAACACACACAGTATTAAAGCCTGACAGATAGGAGGTGGCCAAGAGACTGGGTCTATGGGAACCAGCAGTTAGTGTAATGGCTATGTCGCTGGACTCCCACGTAGGCGACTGCGGTTCGCGTCCTGGACCCGGTGGCTTAAAACTCACGCTGGGCACGTGTGCGTGTGTGCCCAAGATCCTGAGAGGAGAATGGAGGAGAAGGGATTGCGGCGTGACCATCCCCCCTGGGGGGTGATTTCTCGCTTTCTGTCTCTCTGTCTCTCTCTGTCTGGCGAGCGCACACGCCCTATAGCGAAATACTCTCCAAAAAAAAAAAAAAAAACAAAAAAGAGACTGGGTCTGGGTCTGAACCAGTAAAAACCAAGATGGCCTAGAACTGCTGCCTAACCTTCAAACTCATATCCTCATTCTACCACATTAGCATATTAAATGACACTTCTGCTGGTACCATGACAGTTTAAAAATTACCATGAAAAGGACCTGAAGTAGCCTAATAAGGCCAGAAAAATGGGATGGTCAGTGTTTCTAGGAAAATCACTGCCTCTTCCCCGAAAGGATCATGAATAAACCACCCCTTACTTAAGTAGGCATTAAGCCAATCAATACAAGACAGACACTCATTGAAAGTTGGGACTATCCTGCCTATAGGGTAGCCCTTCTAGCTTTCATTTTTGGGTAACAGTTCTCCCTCCTCCCCTCCAGGCTTGCAGCCAGGGAAACAGTGGGCAGCAGCAGCTCATTCCCGGCTTATTCCCTGGTCCTGCCCATCTAAAGAGAGAACAAAACTCTTCACCCATCTCCTTTCATGGAGCTGCTCCACCTATGGAGTAATCCACTCCTTAATAAGCACTTTCCTTAATAAGCCTGCTTTTGTTCTCTCTCAATGGCTCACTCTGAATTCTTTCCAGCATGAAGCCAAGAGCCCTCCTACCCTGGGTGGAGACCCCCACCCTCTGGGTCTTCTCAGTAACAATTCCAAGACTCAGGGTGAAAATGGACATGAGATTTGTGCACCTAGATGTGCTTTTATGATGATCTTTTCATACGTAAACATGAGTTTTTACTAATGCCTGACCCCCGATAATGATTTTTATTTTCTAACATTGCCTCTCATGTAACTTTTGTGGGAAATTTCCACTTAAACTTCCAGACATTTATTCCCAATTAGAGTTTCATCCCTTTAATGTTCTATTTTTGCAAAAAAATTAAATATATCCTTAATCAAATGTAATACCATGACACAGAGAGCTAATTATCATTTTATCAGTTCAGGCCAATTCTTTTTAACCACTCTAGGTATTACAAGTAATAAGATCTTAATGATTACACTTGAGAATATTAAAATAAGATCTAGAAAAAAGGAATTATTTCTTGGATTTGCTAAACACAAATTATCATTCACAAAATAAGCTTTTCAGCATACTATTCTTTATTTTTGGATTTTGCCGTATAGCATGTGTGCTCGCCAGGGAGAGATAGAGACAGAGAGATGGGAAATGAGAAATCACCACCCAGGGGGATGACCAAGCTGCAATCCCTTCTCCTCCATTCTCCTCCTGGGATCTTGGGCACTCATGCACACACACCCAGCATGATTTTCAAGCCACCAGGTCAAGAACTCAAACCACAGTAAGCCATGTAGAAGTCCAGTGCCTTAACCACTATGACACCTGCTGGCCTCCAGTATATCTTTTTAATCACTTTATTGCAGTATGATTAACATGTGAAATGTTGTATATATTGTATTTAGTGTATATGAGTCAATGAGTCTGAGAATTGTACCCCGTGGGAAAACATCACTATCATCAAGGCCATAGACATATAACAACACTTCCTAACTCCTTCACTATTTCCACACCATTTATTATTACTATTAGTATTTTTTTGTGGTAATAACATATAAAACTCTTAATACATACCTCCTCAGAAAATTTTAAATATATGATACAGTATTATTGACTATAGGCACTATGTTGTTCATAGATCTCCAGAACTTATTTTGCATAATTAAAACTTTGTACCCTTTGAACAACATCGCTCCATTTTCCTCTTTCCCAGCCCCTAGCAGTCACCATTATACGCTCTGCTTCTATGAGTTGGACTATTTTATATTCCACATATAAGTGAGATCATACAGTATTTGTTGTTTTTGTGTTTGGCATATTTTACTTAATATAAAATTCTCTGGATTCATTCATGTCATCACAATGACAGAATTTTCTCCTATTATTAAAGGTGGAATAAAATTCTATTGTGTGTATATATTGCATTTCTCTTTATCCATTCATCCATCAATGAACATTTAAGTTGGTTTTGTATTTTGGCTATTGTGAATACTGCTGCAATGAATATGGGGGTACAGATACCTCTCTAAGATGTTTCATTTCTTTTAGATATATACTCAGAAGTGTGATTGATGGACCATGTGGTAGTTTTATTTTCAATGTTTTTGAGGAACAAAACACTGTTTGCTTTTCCATCATGGTTGTACAAACATACATTCCAACCAATGATGCAGCACAGTTTCCTTTTCTCCACACCTTAGCCAACACTTTTTTTTCAAATAACAGCCATTCTAACAGGTGGGGGGATATTTAATTATGGTTTTGTTTTTATTTTTTATTAGCAGAGAAAACGTGTGCTCACCAGAGAGGGAGAGAGAAAGAGAAGGAAAACCCTTCCCTCAATGGGAAATAGTCACACTGCAGTCCTTTTTACTCTATTTCCCCAACCCATCAGGAATTAAGGCCTGCACAAAAACACATCCAGCAAGTTTTTCAAGCTAGGATTTGATCCCAAAATGGGCCTTGTGAGACTTGGACCCATGCACAATGCTTAGCCACTGCACTACAGGGCTTACATTCTCATTGCAATTTTGATTCGCATATTCCTGGCAAATAATTATGTTGAGCATTTTTCTTTCATATACACATTGGTCATTTATATATATTCTTTGAGAAATATCTATTCAGATCTTTTTCCATTTATAAAATTGGGTTACTTGTGGTTTTTCTATTGAGTTGTAGGTGACTCAAGATTTCATTACATATTAATCGCTTATCAAATATATAGTTTGCAAATATGTTCTCCCACTTTGTAGGTTGCCTTTTCATTCTGTTGATTGTTTCCTTTGTTTTGCAGAAACATTTTAGTTTCATTAAATCCTGTTTGTATACTACCACTCTTTTGGTGTCATATCCAAGAAATCATTGCATAAGCCATCATCAGGGAGGATTTTCTGTCTGTTTTTTTTTTTTTTTTTTTTTTTTCTTAACTGTCTGACAGTTTCAGGTCTTATGTTTAAGTCTTTTTTCTTTTTTTTAAAGGTTTTTGCTATATGGCGCGTGCACACGCCAGAAAGACAGAGAGAGACAGAGAGACAGAAAGTGAGAAATTACCCTTTGGGGGAGTTGGCCACACCGCAATCCCTTCCCCTCCATTTTCCTCTTGGGATCTTGGGCACGCATGCACACGCACTTGGCGTGAGTTCAAGCCACCGGGTCTGGGACTCAAACTGCGGTCGACTATATGGGAATACAACAACATAGCCATTAGGCTAACTGCTGGTCCCATGTTTAAGTCTTTAATCCACTTTGAGTCTATTTTTGTGAATAGCATAAAATAAAGATTCAATTTTATTCTTTTATAAGTGGATATACAGGTTTCCCAGCATTATTTATTGAAGACTGTTTTTTCTACACTGTTATTCTTGGTGCCCTTGTCAAAAATTAGTTGACTTTGTATGTATAGGTTAACTTCTGGGCTTTCTATTGTGTTCCATTGGTCTATACACCTGGTTTTATTCCAGTACCATATTGTTTTGATTACAGTAGTTTTGTAATAGAATTTGAAATCAGAAACATACGTCTCTAGTTTTATTCTTTTCACTCAAGATTACTTTAGCTTGGGGGAACCAGCAGTTAGCGTAATGGTTATGTTGCTGGACTCCCACGTAGTCGACCGTGGTTCACGTCCCAGACCCAGTGGCTTAAAACTCATGCTGGGCGCGTGTGCGTGCATGCCCAAGATCCTGAGAGGAGAATGGAGGAGAAGGGATTGCGGCGTGACCATTCCCCCGGGGGGTGATTTCTCGCTTTCTGTCTCTATGTCTCTCTCTCTCTGTCTGGTGAGCGCACACGCCCTATAGTGAAAACCTCTCCAAAAAAAAAAAAAAAAAGATTACTTTAGCTTGTCAAGGTCTTTTATGGTTCTATATAAATTTTAGGATTGTATTTTCTCATTCTGTAAAAAAGGCCATTGTAATTTTGATAATTTTGATAGGGAATGCATAGAATCTGTAAATCACCTTGGGTACTATGGGCATTTTGACAATATTCATTCTTCTAATACATGATCATAAGATGTCTTTCCATTTATTTGTATCTTCTTTGGCTTCTTTCATGAATGTTTTATAATTTTCAGTGTACATATCTTATGCTTCTTCCTTTTTAAAAGAATTATTTAATTAAATATTATTTTTTTAATTTGGCTAGAGAGAGAGACAGAGGAGAAAGTGAGAAAGCAATCCACCAGGTCTGGTTCTCAAACCACAGTCTAACATGTAGGAGTCTAGCGCCTTAATGACCATACCATCTGCTGGCCCCATAGCCTATGCTTCTTTGGTGAAATGTATTCCTAAGTTTTATACTCTTTGATACTATTGTAAATAGGATTGTTATCTTAGTTTCTTTGGAGGATAGTTTTTAGTTAGTGAATAGAAATACAACTAATTCGTGTAGTGTTTATTTTGCATTCTGCAACTCTACTATATTTATTAACAGATTTTTGTGGATTCTGTAGAGTTGTTTTATATATTTATATATTTTTATATACATATATTTGTGTGTGTGTGTGTGTTTGTGTGTATGATTAGCTCATCTGCAAACAGAATTTTTTTTAGAGGTTTTTGCTATAGGGTGCGTGCGCTCGCCAGAAAGACAGAGAGACAGAGAGATAGAAAGCGAGAAATCACCCCCCAGGGGGGATGGCCACGCCACAATCCCTTCTCCTCCATTCTCCTCTTGGGATCTTGGGCACACATGCACACATGCCTTGCGTGAGTTTAAGCCACCGGGTCCAGGACTCGAACCACGGTCAACTACATGGGAGTCCAGCAACATAGTCATTATGCTAGCTACTGGTCTCCAAACAGAAACTTTTTAAAGTTTTTTTTTTTCCATAGGGCACATGCGTGCACTGGACAGAGACAGAGAGAGACAGTGAAAGGGAAAAATGAGAAATCATCCCTTGGGGTGTATGGCCGTGTGCCAAAACTTTCTCCTCCAGTCTCCTGCTGGGATTTTGGATACTATACACACACCTGGCATGAATCTTAAGCCACCAGATCTAGGACTTGAACCTTAGTTGCCCATGTGGGAGTGCAGCACCTTAACCACCACACCACCTGCTGGCCCCAACAGAGACTTACTATTTTCTTTAAACCATGTTTTGATGGTTTTCATCTTGTTTTGACTGTGTGTTGGTACTACCAAGTTTAGAGGATCATCTGTTTTGCATAAGTTGGATGATTTACTTCATCTTATCCTAATGTCAGGAGTATTCAAAGTAAAGGATTTATCTACATTGAACTAGAAGTTTCAGAATTCTATTGTTTGATGATTTAATTTGTTACTGAATTTGTCTTGAGCCTGGCCTGTAAGTCACTGAAGGTAGAAGCAGGAGTATTCAATTGTTGAAATCTAGTTTATATAAAAAGAGGAAGTCATTGTCTCTGGATCCTGTATCCTGTATTTGATAAATGGATCTCACGGAACTTTTGGTTCTATTCATTCTAATTCAATTCATTTTAAAAAGTAGTTATTGGCCAGCGTGTTGGTGCAATAGTAACACAATGTTCAGGATGCTGGAGCCACATGGGAAGGTCCTAGGTTTGTACCCCTAGAAAAGAAAACCAAAAAGAAGGAAAAGAAGCCAGAGTGGCTATTTAATATCAAACAAAGCAGGTTATGAAATAAGGAATGTAACAGGAGATCTATAACTGTTACAAGTGATAAAAGGACCCTTCAAGAAGAAAACATAATTCCCCAAATGGGTATAGTCCTAATAGCAGATTTCAAAGGACATGAAGTCAAACCTAAGAGGACTAAAAGGAGAAATTGAGAAATCTGCAATATTAGGTGGAGATTTTGCAACCCTGTCTTAGTAACTAATAGAAGTTGAAATTACCAAAACACAAATTAACTAAATAACACTATTAACAAATTGGACATAATTGACAGAACACTACACTCAATAACACTAGAAAATAACTTTTTTAACCTCACATATGTTAACTGAAGATATAAGTCTCAATAAATAAATAGGTTGGAAGTCTTAGACACATGCTTATGTCCAGCATGATTTCAAACCTGATACAGGGATTCTAAGCTGTGGTCAGCCATTCAGCTTTCAGCACTGCAGTTAAATTTGTTATTGACTGTGCCACCAGGATGGGCCAATAAATATAAAAATTCTTCATAAAATATTAGCAAATAGAAGCAAGAAAATTAGAAAGGTTTAATACTTCAGGAACAAGTACATTTTATCCTAGAAGTGCAAGATCATTCAGTATTTCATTATCAATTCATGTAAAATAGCAAATTAAGTGGAAAAGGAAACAAAATACATGATTGTTCCTATAAATACAAAAAAAGGCATTTGATAAAATTTGATATACATGGGGCTGGCAGGTGCTGTGGTAGTTAAGGGCACTAGATTCCCACATGACCAACCATGGTTTGAATCCCAAACTTGGGGGCTTATTTTCTCACTTTCTTTCTCTCTCCTGCTCTGGCCCTATCTGGTAAAATTTAAAATAAATATATTAATAAAGTTAAATAAAATAATTTTTTTGGAGAGGTTTTTGCTATAGGGTGCGTGCGCTCGCCAGACAGAGAGAGACAGAGAGACAGAAAGCGAGAAATCACCCCCCAGGGGGATGGCCACACCGCAATCCCTTCTCCTCCATTCTCCTCTCGGGATCTTGGGCACACACGCACATGCGCCCAGTGTGAGTTTAAGCCACCAGGTCCGGGACTCGAACCGCAGTCGACTACGTGGGAGTCCAGCGAAATAGCCATTACGCTAACTGCTGGTCCCAATAAAATAATTCTTAAAAGAATTTGATATACATTATGATAAAAAAAACTCAGCAAAATATGAAAAGAAGGGAACTTCCTCAAGCTGACAAAGACCATCAGAGAAAAATTGGCAGAAGACTTCATAATTCATGTAAAATAGTAAAATCTTTTCCCTTTAGATTGGAAAAAAGGCAAGGATATACACTCCAACTCCTATGGAGGATGTATTAGTCAGTACAATAAGGCAAGGAAAAAAGTAGAAAATATGATTGAAAAAGAAAAAAAATTCTCAAATGATTATTTACTTAGAAAAATCATAATTAGTGTATAACATAAATACCAGAATTAGTGAGGTTAACAAAGGTTATAATAAAAAGTCAATCGTATTTTGATAAAAACATTTAGAAAATGAAATAAAAATAAAAATACAGTACCAAAAAAACAAAAATATTAGAAATAAGTTTTGCAAAATTTTACAGTAGTATAGTATTTTTTTAAAAAACAGAGATATTGTAACAATGTGAGTTTAATGTCTATACTTGGCAAACTACAAATATTACTGGAAAAGTTAGGAAGTTCTAAATAAATGAAAAAGTATACTACATTCTTGGATCAGAAGATCAGTATTTCTAAGGTATCCATTTTCCCCAAAAAGAGATTCAATGCAATCTCAATAAAAGTCCTGCAGCTTTTTTTTTTTTTGATAAAATTTAGGAAGATCGTTCTAAAACAAATGAAATGCAATACTAATGTGTATAGCCAAGTTGGTTTTTTTGTTTGTTTTTTTTTTTTTTTTTGGAGAGGTTTTTGCTATAGGGCGCGTGCACTCGCCAGACAGACAGAGAGAGACAGAGAGATAGAAAGCGAGAAATCACCCCCCCAGGGGGGATGGCCATGCCGCAATCCCTTCTCCTCCATTCTCCTCTTGGGATCTTGGGCACGCACGCACACGCGCCCGGCGTGAGTTTAAGCCGCCGGGTCCGGGACTCGAACCACGGTCGACTACATGGGAGTCCAGCGACATAGCCATTACGCTAACTGCTGGTCCCCCAAGTTGGTTTTTGAACAGCTTGGAAAAGATTAGAAAATAACTTGAAAAAATATGATAGAATGTATAAAAAAATTTAAAAATTCAAAAAAGAAAATAACTTAAAAAAATGAGTAATTACACTAACTTTAAGACTTTTAATAAAAGTTAAAATAATCAAGACAGTGAGTCATTGGCCTGAGGATAGAAATACTTACTAATGGAACAGAATAGAGAGATCAGAAATAAATAGATACATGAATGTATATTCAATAGATTTTCTACGAAGACTCTGAGAAATTCAATGGGAAAGGATAGAATTTTCAAAACATGGATCTGCACTAATAATATCCATATAGAGGAATAAAAGTACTTTGATTCTTACCTCATAACACATACAATGTTAAGTAACTCAAAATAGGTCATAGTCTTAAATGTAAAAGATACAATAATACAAATTCTAGAAGGTAACATAGAAGAAAATTTTGTGATCTTACAGTAGGCAAAGATCTTTTAGATATGACCAAAATGCATGAATCAGAAAAAAATTGATAAACTTATTTCATTGAAATTAAAACCTACTACTCTTTGAATGATACTCTTGAGAAAATAAAATAGAAACCTTAGACTGAAAGAAAATACTTATATCTGATGTAATACTTGCACTCAGAATATATAAAAATTTTTACACCTAATAAGATAAATAACTCAATTAAAACCTGGACAAAATATTTGACCAGACATTTTTCAAAAGAAAAATGAATGACCAATAAACAAATGGAAATAAAATGCTCAATATCATTAGTCATGATAGAAATGAGCATCGAAACCTCAATAATTTACCAGTATCATGCTGTTTTGATCATCAACACTTTGTAATATATTTTTAAGTATATATTACTTTAAAATAATGAAGTATTAGTCATTATTTTGATAATGAGATGCCTCCCACTTTATTCTTTTTGCATAGTATTGCCTTGGTGAGAAGCTATCTTTTATCATTCCAGACAAACTTTATAATTGTTCTCTTTTTTTTTTCTCTGTATTTTCTGGGCTTTATTCTTTTCATTTTTTTCTTCTTTTTCTCCTTTTTTTTATTATCATCATAATCTTCTTTATATTACATTGGGTTACATATAATTTTACAGTGTATTACATTGCTTTTTCAAAAGGGAATACCATGCATGTCAGTCAATACAGAGACATTAATCTCCCCACTTCATCATTCAATATCTTTTCTATGTTTTTTCCAATCATTATTATTGTTATTATAATTATTTTTTAAAACAGTCTATAATTGTTTTTCTTCTTTCTGTGAAGAATATCACCAGTAATTTGACTGGAATCACTTTGAATATGTAAATTAATTTGGGTAGGACTGACATTTTTATTATATTGATTCTTCTAGTTCAAGAACACAGATGTCTTTTCACTGGTTTTATATCAAACTCAATTTCTTTTTTCAATTTTTTATACTTTTCCTTGTGTAGGTCTTACATCTCTTTGGTTAAGTTTATTCCTAGGTATCTTATTCACTTTGTGGCTGTTATACATGAGATTGCTTTCTTCAGTATTCTCTCTGAGAGAGAGTTCATTGTTGGTACATAAAAATACTATTGATTTCTGTATATTGATTTTGTATCATGCGACTTTACTAAATCAATTTATCACTTCTAAGATTTTTTTCATGGATTTCTTTGGATTTTCTATGTATATACTCATATCATCTGTGTATAGGGACAGTATAGCTTCTACTTTTCCTATCTGGATGGATGCCTTTTATTTTGCTCTCTTATCTAATCAAGTTAGCTAGGACTTTTCACACTATTTTTGAAAGGGAATGAAGAAAGTGGATTGAATCTAATGCCTAAATTTTAAAGACTGACAATCCAAGTATTGGAGAATACATGGAGTAATTTTAACTCTAATATATTGCTAGTGAGGATATAAAATTATGCAACACTTTGACAATGACTTTGACAGTTCTTTGAAGTTAAATATACACTTATTATGTATGACTTAAAATTTTATACCTAGATATTTATCTAAGATAAATGAAAACATGCATATGTAAATACATGTACATAAATGTTCATAGCAGCTTCATTCAAGATAATTAACAATATAACTGTCCCACAATAGGTAATAGTGAAAAAAAACTGTAGCATATCTACACAATAATTTATTACTTATCAATAAAAAGAAAATAAAACAGCCTGTCTACTAATATTAGGTTGGAAAAGTCATGGCATATTTTTCTATTTTTCTATGCAAAAGTGTGTCAGATTTTCCTGATTACTCAATACACACAACATGGATGAATCTCATAAATATTTTGCTGAGCGAAGAATCTAAACACAAGGCCAGCCATGGTGGTGCAACAGTGATACAACATTCCAAGATGCTAAAACCACATAGAAGGTCTCATGTTCACAGCCCAAGGTCTTCATATACATGTCAGGCATTTACACATATGCTGTCATCCTAGCTGGCTGAGGGTGCATCATGTTGTGAGAACCTTGTTCATGGTGCCCGTCTATCTTTCTCTCATAGAATAAACAAGCAATCTTAAAGAATACAGACACAAAAGAATGCATATTCCATGATTCTTTTTATGTAAAAGTCAAGGAAAGTCTAATCTAATCTATAATACCAAAAAGCAGATCAATGGTTATTACCTTGGACTGCAGTCAAAGTTGAGAATTGACTAGAAAAGAGTATAAGGGACCCTACTGAACCAGTGATGTGCTGAAAGCAGCTCATATGAGTTTGAGAAAGCCAGTTATATGCATCGTATGTATCTTTTCCCATCTTTGCATTCAGTGATATCATTGCTAGGTTGAAACTGGCTTGAGTATTTACATCTTGGATTTGAGAAAAAAAAAAAAGTCAAGTCTTTTTTCCTTGAAAAGCTGAACATTTCCCAACATATCACTATTTTTGGGTAAAAGAAAAGCTTGATATCTGAATGAGGTCATGATTGACAATTATTTACAGCTGGTCACTTTTACTGTGCATTTACTATGTGAATTATAACTGAAGTTGATTTTTTTTAATGGGAAAAGGATCTCAACAGACCTTTCACAAAAGAAAACATATGAGTGGACAATAAACACACAAAAAACATGCTTAACAGCATTTGTCACGAGGAAGTTGCAAATTAAATCCACAATCTGATAGCACTTTACACCTACATGAATGGCTCAAATTTAAATTATCTCTCCAATACCAAATGCTCACAAGGATGTTAAGCCACTAGAACTCTCATATGTCACTATGGGAAACATGAAACAATACTATTACTTTGAAAAACAGCTTAGCCATTTCCTATAAATTTAAGTACAAACTCACCCATGTTTTCAGTATTTACCTAAGAGAAATAGAAACACATGTCCATTAAAGTACTTATATGCTTATATTCATAGCATCTTTATTTTTAAAACCCCAAACTAGAAAGAATACAGATGTGCATCAATGGAAACTTTCATAAACAGATTGTGGTAAATTAGTACAATGGAATACTACTCAAAAGGAACAAACTATACTCAATGGTATGGATGACTCTCCCAAATATTTTGCTGAGTGACAGAAGCCAGATGCAAAAGAGTTCTGTATGATTGCATTTAGATGGCTCGCTAGAACAAGCAAAACTAATTTCAATAAGAGAAATTAGATCAGTTTGCATGGGGGAGTATGGTTACACAGGTATTAAATTTGCTAAAATTAATTGAACTGTATGCTTAGCATCAGTATACTTTATTGTATGGAAAGTAGACCTTGTTAAACAAACAAACAAAACCTCATTCATTATCATTTAAAATTTTGTAAAACACCAGCAGTGTCCTCTTGGGGTTAGTGTTTTTCAATCTTATTTGCACATGAGAAGCACCCGGAAAAATTTTAACTATAGAACCCCAATGCCCTGTTACCAAATGTTGAGAATCACTGGCCTACTATGAAAACCATTTCTATATCAACGCAGAAGTTGTGCAAATAACAGACGAAAATGAGATTAACCTAATTTTTTTTCAAATAAGTTAGTTTATACCTCTCTTTAGTAAAAGGGGGCATAAAGAGAGAGGGAAAAATTGTTTCAGAAGAAAATTACAGTGCACTTGTCACTAGATTCTAGCTTTGTCCATACTTTAAGATCTTTTATGAATCAATAAAATGTGAAAAAAAGAGGTTAGTATGGAAAGGAGGGGGGGAAAGGAGAAAGTAAAAATGGGTAAAAGCATGCTTAATTGACAAAAAATGAGAAGTTATTTGCTGATGATAAGGTATATAGTAATATACTTGTCTTGACTGATATGCATGATTTTTGTGTTGGAAAAAGAAATGTATACTGTAAAGATGTGATAAAATGTAAATGAAAATAAATAAATAAATAATTTTTAAAAGTATATAAACAGAAAAAAAAGAAGTTGCCACCATAACTGTGTAGTTTGAATAATAAGGCATACTTCAGTGCAGAAATCAATCTCTAGCCCCAAATAAACTATTCTGTGTCTGCTTGGAATTGTGAATTGTTGGTACATAGACATGGCCACAATATTAACAATTATGTCACACATTCCAGAAACAAATTTAACCTGCAAAAATTAGTTATACAATTCTGTTAAAAGAGGGCTTCAGTTCATTTTATTTTTCATCTAAGTGCACACTGGGAAATAAAAAGCACCTACAAAGATAGAAACCATGCATTATCTGCTATTTGATTATAGTTTTATAAAACTAGCCTCCTCCTCAGATCCTGTACGTCATTTTGTAAAACTCCAGACTATCTCCAAGAATATGTAGACCTACAATAGACATTAGCAATAAAATTTTAGAAATAAAGAAATTTATTAATAGAATGGACCCCATAAAATATAAAATGAAAACACCACTAAAGCAGGAAATAGAAGCAATAGGAAACTGTCTTAGAAGGCAATGAGAAATCAGCAATGATCTTTTCCATTTTAGAAGGACAGCGAGCCCTAGGTTGAGATTCAGAACTCATTTTTAACTAAAACTTAACTGCACTGCCAAAAGCAGTAACATTTAAATAAATGGTGTTTGACTTGACTAATCTTCTAGTAATCTAAATCAGAAACTAATTCAACCCATTTCTATAAAGTTCATTTCTCTCTTGAGGCAGTTCACATTTTTAAGAAGTAAGGGATTTGGATTACATGATTTCTAGACCTATCTATTTCAGATATTGTGACTCAGCTTCCATTCCAGTATATACTATCTTCTATGGTAGAGATGAATTTGCAGGACAGGGGTACATTTTGGGAGTCCCAGTGGCAGAGACCAAACCACCGACTTTGCTTCAATATCAGGTACAAGAGATGAAACAACTAAGCAAATCAATGCCAACTGCAATTCAATTTGTTCCTCATTTTTGCATCTGGCATCTCTAAATCTCTCAACACAAAAACTGCATTCCTAACTTCTATTTTAAGTTAAAGCAGTGCCCAAATGATAACTTCTCTCTCTTTGTGTCTTCTTTCTTAGAAGATGATTATTGTTTGAGGAGGAGTGACACTGCATTTTCAATACATATAAAGATTTCAAGCAATGTGTTTGGATATAGGTTTAGAGTTGTGGTATCATTTTATGAATTGAATTTTCAAGTGTGAACTTAGGCTTGGAATATAAATCAGTATGCTGGTAAACTTTTAGGAGGAACTATTTAATGTAATGAAATGGCACAGAGGAACTAAAAAAATTGTATTGTTTTGAAATTCTATAGGGGACATATGTTTGTGGATTCTAGTCAGAACCTTCATATCAAAAATCTAGAGTTACTTATGGTCACATTAGCAAAAATTGTGCTCTCTAAGTCACCTAAAATGAGCACTAGCCTAGAGATAGTAGCAGGCTAATAGGTTCTCCACGTATGATGTTAGCTCAAAAGAGAAGACAAGTTTGTCTAGGATCATGGAGTAAAAAGGAAAAACCAGTCATTAAAAAATAAATCAATTTCTCTTGTATGTATGCATGTCTCCCACAGAAGTCAATGATTTTCCACACGAAGTCAAAAATACCATGTAAGTCAATAATAACACAAACAACATTCCCAAAAACTGGGCAAAGAAACTGAACAGAAAACTTATAAAAGAATAAACAAACAGCCAAGAATTGTACATGAAAACATATGAGACATAATTATTAACCATTATTCTTTTATACAACACCCAGAGCAAAGAAAACTTACAATAGTTAAAATATTAAAAGGAAGGCATATGCCTATCTGAGTTCCATACTTACATATTCCTTTACCTATTTAATATCTCCATTTTAACCGGGCATATACTTGGGCTAGAGGGAAAACCATAAGGGCTTGACTTTACTGCCCAGGAGGAAACTCTCCACTAGTGAGGTTGGCCAGTGCAGAAATCCTGCAGTCTTGTAAAGAACTCTTAATTGGTTGGTCAGCTCCAGGACTGGAAACACTGTTCTGGCCAATGTGATTCTTTCACACTGGGAGTGAGACCCACATGGTCAGGAGTTTGGTTATATACAACGAGGTTGTTTTGGAACTGATGTACAGCTCAGATCCTAGTTCAATAAAGGGCATGTTGTGTCAGCTACTGGAAGTGCCTTTAGAAGATAGCCTCTATTTGCAGAGAACTGCCTTCCCCAAAGTCCATCCCCCTTCTCTGTTGTACCATATCCAATGACTGATTCATGTGAGAATATAAAATAACAACCATATTGACCAAATTTGTGACAACTCTGAAGGTCCATTCTACCTCATATGGCCTTAGTGGGTGTGCACCACAGCTTGACTTTTCCCTTTGGACAGCCCTGATTCCTTTGTTGCCCTTCCATCAATGTTCCTACTAATAACAACACTCCTTAGTAAACATATATGAAGACCAGGGTAAAGACAGAAGTTTTAAAATTCACAGATGTGTAGACTTCTCTCCTCATCCCAGAGATGATGAGTGGCCAATAGGAGCTGTGAAATGAGATTCCACCACAACAAGCATCCCTGACAGGAAATCCTGAGACTCCCCTCTTTCACCCAGGAACACCAGATCAAAAAGATTATGATTCCTGCCGCTACAAGTTGCTGACCTGAAAATCTCTTTTTATCCCCCATAGTCAGGCAGCATCTCACCACAACAAGCTCCTGAGAGGCAAACACTCTTCATTTTAGTGGATCAGAGAGTCTCTCACCCCTCCTAGAGAAACTAGGTAGTACAGCCTGGAGGAACCCCTGTCATTTCCACAAGCAGCACCAGCAGAGACCAGTGAGAACCACAGCAGTCCTGGCAAACCAAAATAGCATAACAAAGGCTCTGAAAATGACTTTATCATTGAAGTTACATCCCTCTAAACTAGGTCAGGACCTGCTTAATAAACTTAAACAGGGCAAATGACTGCTAAAATAAAAGATTTAAATAGGCCTGAGTTTCTTAACATTATAGGCAAAATTTCTAGGATACAATCAAACAACAAGAAAGTCACACCTTGAATAAGTAAAAGAGAATAAGCTGACGTCAACACTGAGATGAATCCATACTTGCAGATGACATGATAGTCTAAGAAGAAATCTACAAAACCTAACCCCTAGAACCAAAAAGTGAGTTCAGAAAGATGGTAAGATTCAAAGTCAGCAGGAAAAAGTCATCACATTTCTATATACTAACAGTGAACATGTGGAAACTGAAATAAAAAAAAACACAGTATCCTTTAAAATCACTTCAAAACCGGAAACAATTTGGTAGCTATTTATCTTATTTACACAAACATATAGTTTCACAATTCTGGTACATAAACACCATGGAATAATACTTAGCAAAAAAGACTAAAGAATTAATACACACAATGACATGGATAAATCTCCATGGGATCCCCAAAGAATTATATAGTGTGATATTTCATTTAGATAACATTTTCTGTTTTATTTTAACTTGAAAAATAAAAATGTTATACACTTACATACAACATGATGTTTTGAAATAAGTAGACATTATAGAATGACTCAATCAAACTAATTAACATATACAGTACTACACCTTTCAGATAAACAATAACAAAATACTCAGAAAAGTTATAATACTATGCTGAAATCATTTATATACATTGTTTCAAAATGGAAAGAATTGGGACCAGCAGTTAGCGTAATGGCTATGTTACTGAATTCCCATGTAGACGACCGTAGTTCGACTCCCGGACCCGGTGGCTTAAATTCACACTGGGCGCAAGTGCGTGCATGCCCAAGATCCCGAGGAGAATGGAGGAGAAGGGATTGCGGCATGGCCATCCCCCCTGGGGGATGATTTCTCACCTTCTGTCTCTCTGTCTTTCTCTGTCTTTCTGGTGAGTGCATGTGCCCTATAGCAAAAACCTCCCCCCACCAAAAAAAAAGATGGAAAGAGTTCATTCATGTATAGCATTCTTGAAATGACAAAATTATAGAGACTAGATTAGTAGTTGCCAAGGGCTAAGAAGGGAATAGTGCAAGAAGATGTAGCATGAAGATTCATGTAGTGATGACAGTGTTCTGCATCTTGACTATACCAATGTCAATA